>JAQSVV010000136.1:1200000-1800000 GCA_036375495.1 Agrotis segetum
GTATTTTTAAAAGCCTGGATGGCTTTGTTAACTTGCTCTCATTTTGTTTTAGTCGTTCCCGAAATTACTTAGATGAAGTACCCATTTTAAATAAGTATCTCTATATTTACAAAAGATTTACTTTGTTAAAAATTCTCGCTCCTTAAATAACATGTTATATAATAACTTTTTCAACTGTTACTACCCGTAACGGTAAAGTTTTGAAATTAAAGATAAAATATTATTGTGGTTTTATAGCAATTGTTGATGTTTTATTGTAATTCTGTTTATTGGTTTGTCTTACATTGGGGTAAATTTTGCTAGGACCTCAGTTCTCGGGCATACGGGCAGCGAGTACCTAATGGGTGACTCGCTGTCCGACTGTAGACCGTGCCCGGGTCGACGGCGCGTTGTGTTTCACGCGTGTCTCAAAGAGTATCAGCATTATGACGACCCCCCCCCCCTTTAGAGGGCCTAAGCCGGTTGGGGTCGCGAGGCTCACGAATTACCATGAACTCGGAACGTAAAGGGCTTCCCTTCCGCCCTGTCTTTGGTTCGGACAAATTTGATGATTTTACCACGAAAAAAAGGTCCTCAGTTCGTGTATTATTAAAAAACCACCTTGTACTCGTATATTGTATAGTCATCATTCTTCACAGGCTGATTTACGATCGTGGTATGGGTTTTTAGTATTCAGGAGGACGTTGCTCTCTGTCCCTTGCTATAATCCTATAATACCTCTTACGCCACCCAAGTGTAAAGAAAGGACGGCCTTTTTCACACATGTGAGTCCAAGCAAGGATTTTATCCTAATCGGGGATCGGCAGCAGCGTCTTACCTCCTTATACTTGACGAAAGAGGTAAATAAGAGCCGTAGGTAGATTCTACTTGTATTTATTACCGAAGTACTGAATTAGGTAGGATTCCCACCAACCGGCCGGAATCGGCGGCATTTTACAATGCGGTAAAGAACATTGAAATCTATCAACATTAAATACAGTTCATGTTTGCTTGCAAAGTTATCTCCGTCGGCATTCTGCGACACGTAGCGACGTGTCACTTATGTTGCTTGCAAATATGAACTGTATTTACTGTTGATAGATTTCAATTTTCTCTACATGTTGGTGGGAATCTTACCTTATAGTAGGCATACACCATCCTGCCTATCGATACGATAGATTTGACGCTTGCAATTGTTTCAAATCGGCAGTTCGTCCATATACACCATACACCATCCTGCCTATCGATACGATAGATTTGTCACAACTTCAAATCTGCACCAGTAATGTCAACTCAGCAACTAGATCTGGCTATTATTCGGTGACGACAGCTACAATTTCTAGCACCTTTTCATTTTATCATGAGACTATCGAATTAGATTAAAAAAAGTGGTGCAAGCGATTTTCGACCTTATCGACATTAAAAATTTAGTTTGTTTTTCTCACATTCTCATTCGTTAACATTGCTTCTTCATTAAAATCCGGTGTTTGCATCGTTGTCAATAAGGTCGAAAATCGCTTGAAGGTCGGAAAACATTTGCTTAAGGATTGCAAGTTAAAAAAAGTGGTGCAAGCGATTTTCGACCTTATCGACATTTAAAATTTAGTTTGTTTTTCTCACATTCTCATTCGTTAACATTGCTCCTTCATTAAAATCAGGTGTTTGCATAAATGTCAATAAGGTCGAAAATAGCATGAACCTTTTTTTAACTTGCTTTCGTGGTCCCTTGACACCTCTCAAGTTTTCAATCGTATTTTGGTTTAAAATAAAATGAATAACTCTTTTTTTACGAGTGTACATGCGATCCATGTGCGAAAAGCCTCAGTTTTCCTGGTAAGGCCACACATGGCGATTATTTTCCCGTTTACTGTATACAACATTTTATCGAATAGAGCAGTAATAACAGTTCACAAATGAAAACTTAAAAATAGTTTAAACGGCGTTCATACGGGAAAATCCCGTGTTTGAGAAATATAATATTTTACCGTGTACCGTGCAAAGTTGTCCTAAAACTGGTCAACTCTATTCGATAAAATCTCGTGTACGGTATACGGGAAAATAATCGCCGTGTGAACGTGGCCTAACCGTCCCTGTAGAAAAGTAGCTAAAAAGTTTAGCCACAAGTTACACTTTTTAGCTTTTTTTCTAGCACCTTGTTTTGAAATGTAGCTGTAAACATTGACTACTGTTGAAAAGAACATCGCGTGAACTTTAAACAGGATTATTTCTAAAAGTAGATCGATAACGTATATATTTTATGACTTTTATTGGTGAGTGGGTTATATCTCCGTACAATAAAATAAAAAACAACATTTTTTATAGCACAAAAATATATTTACAGGCGTACAAGTACCTCGAAAAATTTGCTGACGGGGCAAAAATTTTCACGGGAAGTAAATAATTTATTACAATTATATCTTTTCACAGACATTCAAAATATTGATATGACCTGAAAGCTAAGTTCATTTATTGTAACTACTGTGTAAAAATTATGTTGATAAGTCTATCTAGTACAGAAAAATATGAAATTGATTGAAGTAAAACCCACAAATAAACTGCGTTTATACATTTCTCGTTTGTCCTATTTTTGTTTTTTTTTTTTCAGTAAAGTTAGAGTAGTTACATCATACGTAACTATTTTCTACAAGAAATTTCCTTTCCAATTATTTATCACACTTGTTATTCAATAGTCATAGAAAAAAAAAATAAGCTAAGAAATATCACAATCCGGGAAAATTGTTTACTTTTTTCGCCATTTTTTTCGCCATTTTTCTTTGTTTACGTGCGCATAAATTCTTATTGAAATTAAGATTCCAATTAAAATGTTTATGTTTTGGCTGAAATCTATTGTAAAGTAAACATATAATGCGATAGTAATTAGTTTTTACTCAGAAATATTCGCATAATTAGGATAGCATTCTGACCAAGGTCAAGTCTTGCAACAAGACATGACCTTGAAACAAAATGACATGAAAAAACGTATTTAACTCACCCTCAGGTTAAAATCCACTTGCACACACATTAAATATAATGTTATTTCACTATTAAACCAGTAATTCACTCAATAACACTCATTAAGAACGTAAAAAACACTTAAAATCGGCAGCCACTTGACAACGTAAACACGCGTAACCACAGACTATCTTTGATTTTTTTTTTGTCATAGAAAATGAAATTATTTGGATGCGGTTTCGTGTTCATAGTTGAAGAATTGTATAGAGAATCGAGTGGAATAGAGAAAAAAGATCCAAATATCGTGAGTTAAAAAGAAACAGCAATAATTTGGCGCGAAGTCGCGTTGAACGCGAACGGTAGTAAACTACCGTTGGGGCGATCTACGGAAAAAAATGCAACGGCACAAAACTACCGTTGGGGCGATCTACCGGATAAAGATTAGATGGGAGGAGGATGGACACAGAGGAACCATCCGACAACAATAGTACGATATCACGATAGCATTGATATAATATCACTGTGAGTAATTTATTATATTGATAGGAACAATTTGTAATTTATAGAATCATACGTATTCTAACATTTCCCTTGTTTGCTCAGTAGGGGTCGTCAGGAATTTCCTGCGTTGATTTTCAGTAAGTTTGGTTTATTTTATTATTTATTTATTCATCAAAATAATGTGTTATTTAAAATAGAATATAAAATAATAGTTTACGTGACTTATTTACAGTCATGTCCGTTTAATCACGTCCCATTGAACACAGCGGAACATAAGTTGCTAAGATGGCATCACTGCTGCCGATTTGACGTTGTGTCAAAAACGATTTGATGAGCTATCAAAATTGGCATGTCATGCCATCAAATTGGCATTCCACCCCCATACATGTTCAATTCTATTTGAGCAAATTGGCAGTTTTATGCCGAATTGACAAATAGGCAGTATGGTGTATGGCTACCATTAGACTTAGGCTGATATTTCAATTCTCGTCTCAAGTAGATTGCTCTGCTCAGCTATACCTACTCAGACAAGATAATGGTTCTAAAACCCACTAAATCGTATTTTAGCTACTGCAATTGGTGCATATTCCAAGACAGATTATTCTATAGGAAAAAAGTAAACGCAAAAGTAACAAAATGGTGTTTTTGTCAAGTGTGTCGAGCTTGATTTATGCTGACTCAGTGACTTAGAACATTGCGAATCAAATCTTATCCTGTACCTAGGTGGTAAATATAAGTAGTAACTTATAAAATAAAACATAAGTATTACTTTCAAGATGAATATGGATGTTCCAATATCGATATAAGATAGTGCACTCAAACTATTTCCAGGAAGGAAGGAATATGTTTACGTCACCTTTTTACAACGACTTTTTACTACTTTCTTTTTATTTCACATCAAGATCTGTATGGGAATTTATAGCGAACCTCATTTTCTCTTACGTCTCCATAAACTATTTACATTCCATCGGATAAAACGATGCAGGGGATATAAAAATACAGGGTGACTTTTTTAACACCGTCCAAAATTTTTCTAGGCATTAGGTATCAATATCAGAGGAGCTCGTGGCTAAATAATCACAGCCGCACAAGCTGATCTTCCGGGTTAAGCCGCGCTTGCCGAGGTTGGTCTGTGGATGGGTGACCATCTATCATAGCGAGTTTCCTCCGTGCCTCGGAAAGCACGTAAAGCCGTTGGTCCCGGCTGTCATTTGTAGATCTTTGACAGTCGTTACTGTTAGTCAGAAGCTCTAAAGTCTGACAACCAGTCTTACCAAGGGGTATCGTATTACCCAGTTACTGGGTTGTGGAGGTCTGACAGGCAGTCGCTCCATGTAAAATACTGATATCCAGCTGAATCTGGTTTGACTGGAAGCCGACCCCAATATAGTTGGGAAAAGGCTAGGCAGATGATGATTAGGTATCAATCACTAAACACATTTTTGAAAAAAATCGGTACCTCAAATTGTCATATTAAATCATTTTCTCATCCGCTCTGTGTGGTCACTAAGCTAAACGTTAAGGGGATAGGTCAGTAAAAATACGGTTTTTATTTTTTACTTTTCTTCGTACATATCTGGACTACAGATCTTACAACTTGGAATATAGTTATTGACTATATGATCTAAATTCTCACAAAGTTGAAAACACGATTCAATTAAATTTTCTCGATACAAAAAAAATGCAAAGTTCGGTCTATCTAATTTATTTTTTGGACTTTATGGAATAACTACTATGAGTTATTGAAAGGGTGTTGTTTTAAATTGTATAAAATACTAGTGTCTAAATTCTGTAAAGACATTTTTTCAATTAATAACAATTTTAATTCATAAAAAGACGCCAATATGTTTGGGCACATACGCCGTTTTATTCTGAGCACACATTCACTATCGTCCTCTCATCTTTTGCCTTTTACAAGTAGTGTCATCACTTTCGTTCCTTGACGAATCAGTCAGCCAGCGTGGCTCTTACAGGCTAGACCTGTGACACTTTTTTTCAGATCGCGGCTGTCAGATTTTCGTAATAATAAAATTGGTAATGGATAAAAAGATCGAGAAAATACAAACGAATGATACGTAGGCTTATAGATTATTCAAAACTATGTTTCGATGTGTTCAATGGGACGTGATTGTAAACGGACATGACTGTAAATAAGTCACGTAAACTTTCTTTTTTCAATAACAAATTATTATCATTAATAAATCAAGAATAAAATAAACCAAACTTACTGAAAATCATCGCAGGAAATTCCTGACGACCCTTACAGAGCAAACAAGGGAAATGTTAGAATACGTATGATTCTATACATTACGTATTGTTCCTATCAATATAATAAATTACTCACAGTGATATTATATCAATGCTATCGTGATATCGTACTATTGTTGTCGGATGGTTCCTCTGTGTCCATCCCCCTCCCATCTAATATTTATGCATCTAAATACAATTTCACATGAACTAATGATAAATGCTCTGATTTGCAGTCAACAATTTGAGATAGTATGTAACTGAAAACAACTTCTAATCGTATCAAACTGCGATATAGGATAAGAAGCACTTCACTTTTATTATTATTTATTTAGTTTCGTCACAGATTTTAACAATTTCGAAGAAACAGGAATAAAATAAATTAAATGAAAACTGCTGTTGTCATTTTGAATACTTCAAAATTACTTGTCAACTACAAATAAGGCATAGCACCCACCACCCTGAGGCGCAATGTTGAACCGACCATTTGGGCGTTTAAAACCGGTTTTTTGAACCAATTCCAAATGGTCCACATTGCGTGATTTATCGCCTATAGTATAATGCTGCGACTATGATGAAAAATCGGTGGTCATTGCTGTCTCACCGCGTGTTCGGTACAAGTTGCTTCTCGCTCTATTGATTGCTTTGGAGTATAAAAGATCAGTACTGGGCTCATGCTTTTGGAGTCGATAGATAATATCTCTAAAGGTTTCATTTAGCAGAAAAGTGTTATTAAAACCTTGTCCCAAAAAAATACTGTGGATAAGATATTATAGAATGAAGATTTATTTATAAAGAGGTTCTGACATTAAACTGTTTTACTATACCTGTACCTCATATGAGTAAAAAACTACTAAATCCACGCCGCTGCTCGACTAATGTCCATTTTACGCGGCGCTTGTGTCTGTCATTACATCAAAATGCATCAAAAAATAGTACCAACACCAGAGTGTGGAGGACAGGGTGTCAAGCACCCTTAGCTTTCCACTCTCGAACATATAAAGATATCACGCAACCAGCTTTGTGACCGCACATTAATAAAAGGAGCGTGTGTTTGGGGCTTTTTTTAGAGTGCTAAAATAATCGAATGAGTCCTCCTACCCAGGGCACGGCGGGAGGGACTGTCAGACTCGGAATACTTACTAAAATCTACGATGTCTTTCAATAGCCCTTTACGTTCTGGGGTCATGGTATTCGCTAGCCCGCGACCCAGGTAGGCCCTCTAAAAGAGAGCCCCGTCATTGCCATTGTGCTGACACTCTTTCAGGCGCGCGTGGAACACAAAACACATGCCCTTGCCCGTGCGCGCGTGTGTTTGGGGCTTAACGATAATGGGTATTGTCACTTTCGTAAGGTATGCCAATTATCATTAATTTTCTACCAAAATAGTAGTTTTGTTCGTAATCTCGGGACATCAAAATGTTATAAAATAAATTTAAGACTGTGAATGATAAAAATATTCACAAAATATTAATCCACATCAATAAAGATTTCTATCATTTTGTTTTAGTAAATGTTTCGATACCCTTATATCAAAATATTTCTTCTAGAGTAATACATGTATTTTGCGTAAAGGGAACACTTTATGAAATGTCGAAGTTGACGAAATGAAATTCATAAAACTTTGAATTGCGTTATTTTAACGATACTGGCGCCTACTGGTGGCGGTGCATGGCAACTTTTCCAACTGATCAAACGATGCTTTCGCTTGACCATACGCCGTTAATAATAATTATACATTTGCCGACGCATGAAACGGGCAGAGCGCACCCCGCTGACCCCCCACCCCGCCCCGCTACACACACAGCTATCACAGCGCGGTGTCCAGATTCATCAACTTTTTATAGATAACATTGAGACATGATATCTCGATATTTTTGTATTGAGTGATACAAAAAGAAAAAACACGTACTCAATGATTTTCGCCAAAGATTAATATAAATTATAATTTGGATAGTGACTTAAAATTCACTCTGTATATATGTCAATTTGGTAAGCTTGTAATCAAAGAAGTTTTGAAGACTCCGCGTTTGAATAAATTGTTTGAGTAAGTTTATAAATTACACTAAGTTTCAGAGAAGTATTAAAACTCTAAGCTTAATAATATTAAGTTTCCAGTACATTTTGTTTACGCAGTAGTTGAATTTTGATGGACGTATTTCTGCTCTCAAGCTTTAAATTCAATTAAGAAAATTGTCTTAAGTATGGATTACACTTTTCTTAAATATCAACTTTTGAGAAAATTGTCAAAAGAGTTGGTATACAAGTGAAGTATTATACAATATACAGTTTTTTTTTAACGTGGTAAAATCATCAGATGAGTCCTCTCACCCCGAGCAGGGCGGGTGGGACTGTCAAACTCGTACTGACTAAAATCCACGGTTTCTTTCAATAGCCCTTTATGTTCCGGGGTCACGGTGATGAAATAAGTCCCGCTACCCCCGGCAGGTTTTGGCCCTCTGAGAGGGGGCCCCGTCATTATGCTGACGCTCTTTGAGGCGCGCGTGGGACACAACGCGCCGTCGACCAACGAGTTGCCCTTTACAATATACAGTAGCAGTAGTATATACGTATAAACAATATACAGTAGTATATGTATAATAGTAGTACGAACCTACATTAGCGCGAATAATATGCAAACAGTAACAACGATTAGTTTTCATTTTGGTTCCACACATGAGGATTTTAACAGTAAATGTAACTTGAATAAGCGTATTATTTTAGCCAAGGCGTATCAGAGTGGAATCGGGGTTTCTGACTTTCGTTGGGTAGAAAACAAGATAAAATATTTTTGTTCTGGATTTTATTTGCAATGCGAAGGAATGAAGGCATGTGACAGTAACATTTCGAAGAATGAATATTTGTCGTTTGATAAAAGTAATTATATTACATAACTCAAACTAGATAAATAAATTGAGCGTGGAGATGCAAAGTTGGTTTGAAATAATGACTTATGCAATAACTATTAATAATGGAATAATAATCGGTACGGTGGGAGAAGTGGCTATAGCGTTTGACATAAATTCGAATCTTTTACGGTTCAAATATTTTTGTATGACCTGCAGGTAGTTGCTCCAGTTCTATGTGTATAAGTATGTGAGTTTAAATGTTAGTAAACACACCCACAAGAGAAAAGAAATTTCTAGTGTGGAGCAATGATTTCATCATCATGATCATCATCATCAGCCTATAATGTTCCCGCTGGGACACAGGCCTCCTCTCTGTGAGAGGGAATGCTCCATAATCCACCACGCGGGCAGTGCGGATTGGTGGAGCAATGATTTATTTAAAACAAAATGTTTAGTTGTAACTAATTGCGAGCAACAATGATTGAGCATAGGTACGATCCGCCCAAGATAGCCAGTTGCATTGTTTGCTTTTAGTTTTCAAAATAATCCTGAAGCTCTCATTTAATCCTAATTAATTTGGGTTCTTTTGGTTGTACACAAGTTAATACCAACACATCTTGAAATCCATTGAACAGAGTGGAACAGAGAACACATGGAACAGAGTGGCTCAAGAAAGACGTGAGTGGAAAAGGTTGGAGGAGGCCTTTGCCGACTGGCAAACAGATCTTCAAAAAATAAGAAAATCTCAAATAAAAGACTAGATTAAGTATAACAATAGTATTAAGCTTTGCATGTATTTCTCTTTTATGTAATTTTGATCTGAATAAAAAGGCTATAATAAAAAAAAAAAAAAAAACAGTACACCTCCTTTAGCGGCCATATTTATGATTTTGTGCCAACTTAGGGCTGCGTTTAAATCAATTGTCCAGTTTAAATTTAAACAGTCAGTTTAAATTTAAACTGGAATGTCAAATACCCCGTTCAAGCACACCGAGAGGTGAAAACAGAAACTAACTAAAATATAATCTGCCCGTTTACGGTCGTTCGCTGGTAAAAGTTTTTACTGAATGGAATAATTTTTTGCGATTTTTTACCTCGCAAAATTTTATCCTGCTGTCAGATTGACATTAAGTTTTGTTGTTTTGCTCGATTTGCGCCGTAAAAACGAATGTTTCTATGTAAGAGAGCTAATATTATTTGTGGATTATGGATTTAATTAATATTACACTAGCAAATTGATCATTTGTTTATTAAATTGAGCTGTCAATTGAATTTGACAGCTAACATTGACAGAAACTTATGACTCCGTTCAGAGAACTCTCGCTACTTTAATTTTTTCCGGCGAAATGTCGCCGGAAGATTTAAACGCACCCTAGGGTGTTTTTAAAAACCTGGAATAAATGTGTGCTACGCTGCGTTATTGCTATAACGCCTTTGTCAAGCTAAAAAGCTGCGGGTCGTCCTACCATCGCCACCACCAGCAGAGGGTCTTCGCCATCCGTTCGGACTCAATTCAATGAAATACCTTAAGCTTAGTTTATTTAAGTTTGTAAGCAAAATTGTTAATTATCATCTTGTAAATCATTATCATCATCTCATTCACATCTTCTCGGGCCCCGGAGCATGTACAGTGCACAGCACGCACAAATTTGACATCATTGTGTCAGCACTTTACTAGCTACGCGCGGTCTGAACTTTAGTACACAATTATCATTCAAATCGCGTGCACTCATCATCATTCAATTAAATTCTATTATTACGTACACTTGCGTATTAATCGAAATATTATCATTATAAGGTGTAAAGACCCTACATCTTTTTGCTTTGTATGTCGCTTGTAGATACTGGAATATAAGAGTCCTTATGTGTATTGATAGCCAGGTACTTTGCTACAGGCACTATGTTGACCATGCTTGCGTTGGCTTGTTGTGGAATCGGTATGAGGTTGTAAAGCTCATAGTCTTCCCTGCTGACAAGAGGAATTCTTACTTCGAAAATCAGGAACTTTCTGGTAGCTCTTGCTTTCACTTTCAGTAGGTGATATATCTTCGCCAGGTCAGTCTGAATATTATTAATCGGTAAGGCTAAGTCCTTTGAGATTTGTCCGGTTATAACATTCAATTCGTTTTTCAACTGTGCCGGTGTTAGCAAGTGAAAATTGAACTTCTCATAGAAAATGTTGGCCACTGTATCAACTAGCGTCTCCTGGATTTCCTTAAGATTGGTCATGATGTTATTGGCTATGAACGTTGATAATGTGAATTCCGCTTTGTTGTCAGTGAGTTGGATTTCTTCTTTCAGTTTGCTCATGCCCATGTTGCAGTTGGTAATGTGTTGGTTGATTATTTTGTGCTGCTTGTCTAGGGTATTTTCAATTCTTTTGATGACATTTAGCTCAGCCTCCACAACTGACGTTTGGTTTCTCCACAGGTTGCTTAGATGTTTTTGATTGCTTCTGATTAAAGCAATATCTTTCTGATATTGTTCGGCGAAAGTTTCGTCCAAAACTCCAAACAAACTATGTGCGACGTAGCCAATGCCGTTGATAAGCCCACGACGTCGGCGAACTTGACCTTGCTGACCAAGTAAAACGTTGTTGTAGTGTTCAAGTTCGTTGTACCCGTGAAGGAGCTGTAATCGGACTACGTTGCATTGTGGTATTTGATCCCTTGAACATATGTTGTCCAGATGATTGATAAACTTGTCCAGAAGGTTAATTCCTTCCCAATAAGGAGCCATGTCACAATAGACGATGAGTTTCCATTCTTCACGTTCCAATTTCATGTTTGCGAGTTTATCAAAAAATATGTTTTTATTTTCTGCAACTTTGGAAATTTTGTATTCGCACGTTCCTGAGCAAATAAACATCAGTAGTACGAGTGTTGTAATTATAAAGTTGCTCAATTTTGACGAGGTTGGCTTGGAATATTTATTGTTTGTATATTGACCTTCTTCGTTTTCTTTTTCTGTGTCGTGGCTTTGATTATAATTGTCGTTGCTCGGCAAAACGGACAATTTCGTTATTGGTCTCTTGAGTGTACCATTTGTCGTCCGTAGGGTCACTACTCTGACGTATCCGTCTTTCCCTGGATGAAGTTCAATAACTCTGCCCATAGGCCATTTTCCCGGTGGCAAATTAATGTCGTGAATGATGACAATGTCATTGATCTTCAAATTCTGATGAGGTTTGCGCCACTTACTGCGAGCTGATAGTTGGCACAGGTACTCAGCTCGCCATCTCTTCCACAGGTCATCAAATATTTTTTGTGTGAGCTGCCATCTTGTCCGCAAGTCTCTTTCTGTCTCGATGATAGTTAGTGTTGGACCACTTGCCAAAAAGTGAGATGGTGTGAGACAGTCTAAATCTTCGGGATCTTCGCTGAGTGCACATAATGGTCGGCTATTCAAACATGCTTCTATTTGAGCGAGCAACGTCGAATATTCTTCAAACGTCAACTTCTGATCTCCTATGACTCGTTTGAGATGGTGCTTCAAACTCTTGACGGCGGCTTCCCAGAGGCCTCCGGCACTAGGCCAGGAAGGTGCATTAAAATGCCAGTTGATCTCCATACTGGTAATAGCCTCGAAAAAACTGTCATCCAAAGTGTTTTTAATGTTGACGAACTCTTCGTTGAGAATTCTACTCGCACCAACAAAATTAGTGCCATTGTCACTATAGACATGGCCTGGGGTGCCTCTCCGAGCTGCCATTCGCCGCAAAGCCGCTAGGAACGATGACGAGGTCAGGTCCGATACTAGCTCGATGTGTACAGCCTTGGTCGCCATACAAACGAACACAGCGATGTACCCTTTTGTTGTCTTGATACCTCGGCCCTTGCTTGCCTTTACGTCGACAAACCCAGTATAATCAACCCCTGTATGGTAAAATGGTCGAGTTGGATTGCTGCGTGCTAGAGGTAGGTCGCCCATGAGTTGTTCTTGTTTGATTGGATCGTGTTTTCGGCATTTGACGCAGTTTCGAAGACGTTTCTTGATAGCTCGGTTTCCACCCATTATCCAATATTGCTGACGCAGCCATGCTTGAGTTACTCTCGCTCCCCCATGGAGTGTCATCTGATGTCCTTGTTCGATCAATAAGTCACTGAGATGAGTGTTGTTGGGGATGATGAAAGGATGCTTCATGTTCTGGCTCATCTTCGCGTTGTTCAGTCTACCACCGACTCTCAGTAGGCCTTCTTGATCCAAGAACGGGTTCAGCTTTAACAATTTGCTCTTCGCGTCTATTTGTTTCTGATCTCGGAGACTAATTACCTCTTCTTTAAATACCGATAGCTGTACTTGTTTAATTAAAAGATGTTTAGCTATTTTTATTTCGCTGACAGTCAAGTACTTCGGTTTGTGTTGATTGCGAGATATGGCGCGCAAAGTCCAAGCAAGAACGCGCGATGCTCGGTCGAAGTTGCTGAATTTGTTCAATAATTTTAAAATAATGTTTTCATTTATTTGAACTACATTACTTTTTATTGACTTTCTGATTTCTTCATACGTGACGTAAGTTGGTTGGTCTTGATTGTTGTTGACTTTGAATGTTGAAAGCCAGGTTGGTCCATGCCACCAAAGAGGATGATGATGCAGTTGATTCGCTGATAATCCTCGGCTTGCGCAATCAGCTGGATTTTCGGCCGATTTCACATATCGCCAGCTATTTGTTGGTATTGTCTCCGTTATTTGTGCTACTCTGTTAGCTACGAATGGTTTCCAGCGATTGGGGTCACCATTGAGCCAACCTAGTACTGCGGTCGAATCGGACCAACCGTATATTCGTAGGTTATGATTTGATAAACAGTTCTGGACAACTTTCATCAGTTTTGACAACAGGTGCGCAGCGCAAAGCTCCAATCTAGGCAGAGATACTGATTTGTTGACAGGCACGAGCTTTGATTTCCCTGCTACTATGATTACAGGGGATTGACAATCCGCCTCTTCCTGATTGATAATTCTGCCATAAATTACGCATGCATAGGCCTTTACTGATGAGTCACAAAACCCATGCAACTCTATGTTTGCATTTTTTGGCGTTTGGAGCCATCTTGGTACGTTGATATGTTCGATTTGTGATAACTCCTGTTTTATTTTGAGCCATTCTTCATTGATGTTTGTAGGTACTGCGTCATCCCATTGAAGATTCAACGACCAAACTTTTTGGAACAAAAGTTTCAGTTTGGTTGATACTGGTGACAGCCAGCCGAGTGGATCAAATATCTTTGAAATGTCAGATAGTAATGATCTTTTAGTGGATGGTGTCAATGATGATGTGTCTATCTTCAACTGGAACTTGAATTGATCGTCCTGGGGGTGCCAGCGCAGTCCCAAAGTTTTGGTTGATTCTTGATGTCTGAATTCGAATGTTTGTTCCTTGTCTGTTGTTGTTTCTTGTATGTTAATGTTATTTGATGACCATTTTCGCAAGTTAAATCCACCAGATTTCAGTAAATTAATTAGGTCAGCCTTGAGTTGTTTGGCTTCCTCTATACTGTGGTGTCCTGCTAGAAGATCATCCATGTAGAAGCACTGTTCAAGTACCGCTGATGCTGTAGGGTATCTTGACCGCTCGTCTTCTGCTAATCGTTTCAACGTCATCATGGCTAGGAATGGAGCTGCTTTGGTGCCATAGGTGACTGTAGTCAACTCATATTCTCTAAGCAATTGGGTGGGTGAGTCACGCCAGACGATTTTCTGATACTGAAGGTCCTTTTCATTACACAAGATCTGTCGGAACATTTTCTCAATGTCGGCTGTGATTGCATATTCATACTGTCTCCATCTCAAAATCAATGTAAACAAATCCTGTTGTAGATTAGGACCGCTGTACATTAAATCATTAAGACTGTAGCCCGTCGAAGTTTTTGCTGATGCGTTAAATACAACTCGCAACGATGTTGTTGCCGAGTCCGGGCGTAAAACGCAAAGGTGAGGTAAAATGCAATCCGGCAGAATTTTCTGTGCGCACTTGCGCATGTGACCCAGTTTGATATATTCGTTGATGAATGTTTTGTAATCTTCGGAAATATTTTTATTTCTTGAAAATTTTCTTTCCAATTGATAAAACTGTGCTACGGCTCTTTGTTTTGATTCTCCCAATTTTTCTTTAATGTCTGGCTTCAGTGGCAGTCTCACCACATATCTACCATCATCTCGTCGTACAGTTTCCGAATTATATTGTTGAAGGCATTGATAGTCTTCAGAGGACATATTGGTATCGGGATCGGTGACATCTTCAATATTCCAAAACCTTTGTATGTCTTCTATATTGTTCATGATAACGTTGCATTGATAGGATTTGACATTGCCGCTTAAAATCCAGCCAAGCTGAGTCTGTTGTGCTATTGGTAGAGATGAGTTTTCCTTGATTATGCCAGGCATGATGATTTCTGAGTAGACTTCTGCTCCCAGCAATAAATCAATTGGACGACAAACGTTGAAATTTGGATCTGCTAGTTGAATGTTTTGAAGATATTCCCACGATGGTTTTGAGAAACTGTGGTTTGGCAAGTTGTTAATTAATTTCTTCATAACAACAACTTCTGTTTGGAATTTGTAATTGGAGTGTAATGAGGACGCTACAAGGTTGAGAACTCCCTTACAATTGGTTTGATTGGCACTGACTCCAACTATGACACCTTTGCATGCTCGGCGAGGCAGTTTCAGGATTTGAGCTGCGTTCTCAGTGATGAGAGAGGCTTGAGAGCCTTGATCTATGAGAGCCCTCATTGTGTGATATTCCCCATTAGTCCCTTGTATACGGACAAGTGCTGTTGCTAGCAGAATTTCAACAACAGATTCCTTGGAAACATGTGTCACATGATTTTGTGTTTTGTTTTCACATGACGTAGACGGCGACATATCCATGCTGCTGGACACTGCGTTTGTCTGTAGGGCATCGTGTAGTACGGTGTTATGAGTTCCGTTACAGACTCTGCATCTTGATTCAGAATGGCATGATTTATTTTTGTGATCAACCAGGCAATTTTTACACAAGTTGAACTTTTGTACTGTGTTTTTCTTTTCTGCTGACCCCGATTCTAAAAATGGCTTGCAGTAGAAAAGTCCGTGGCTGTCGTCTTTGCATAGTGGGCAATATTGTGTCTTCGTTGCACAACTTTTTACAGCTGAACTACGTAAAAACGGTTTATTAGAATCGTTTTTATTGTTGAAATTATTCGATTTTGATTGATTCTTTTTGTTGAATTGATGTTCAGAATCTTTGCTTCTACTCGGAGATGACGACGATGATGATTTTGATGAATAATGCTTTCGCCGTGTTGACTCGAGAGCAGTATACTTGTTCTCTAAAAATTTAAGAAAGTCCGCTAGAACCGGCAAGGCTCTTGGGTTTTCTAGTGATTGTGTGTATTCACTAAGCGTCTGAGTATCCAGCTTCAGTGTAAATAAATGCACAACCGTTGGACCCATGGCAGCGACATCTATACCAAGATTTTTCAAGGCGTTCATGCATTCGTTGATGGTGTCGAACATGTTCTTGATCTGTGTGTCTACCTGGTTTTGCATTGTAGGTATTGACAGCAGTATGTTCATGTGAGATGTGAAAATTAGTCTGTCATTGTTATACCTATGATTCAATATGTCCCAGCAAATTTGGTAATTTTCAGAACTTATATTGAGGTGTTGGATGATCCTTTCTGCTTCGCCTTTCAATTTACTTTTTAATAACTGCATCTTCTGGGCGCTTGGAATGGATTTGTTGTTATGGACTGCCTCTTGAAATAAGTCCTTGAATGATATCCATTTATGATAATTTCCTGAGAAGGTAGGAATATCTATTTTCGGTGTAAAACTTTCCCGATATGAAACGGAATACATCTTGCTATTGACTAATTTTTTGATGTCAACGTACAGTTGTTCGTAGTTGCTATATTCCTGTTCGTATTCCTCATCTTCCGAGTACATCTCACTATCAATTTCCCAGTGCAGGGAATCGATGGTTGACCATTTTACTTGAATGGTTCTGAGCACATCTTCGAATTCCCATTTTTCGGAGAGACTCTCTATATCTACGCTTCTGATTGCCCGTGATAAAGCCTTGAAGTTACTCTTCTGCTTGCGGAGCATTTCTTCTAATTTACTGGCATTACCTCGAGAGACAATCTTCTTGAACAGTGATGTGGATGGGGTTCCAATTGGTTTGATATTTGATGGGTCTGGATCAACTGACAACAAGTCTGTTTGCTGTCGCTCATCCGCAGCTTCTTGATTGCGAGTATCAGATACACGAAATGATGAAGCACTTGGTGACTTATTTCCCTTTTCCAAACTGGTAGGCGGTTTGTAATTTTGCATGATGTCCTGAGCTTCATTGTAGAAAATTCTTGTTTTATCATACATGTTGTCTGAAAAGTAGGTAAAACCACGATTTTCAAACTCACACAATTTAGCATGATTTTCTTGAAACTCCCGCCAGTATGAATCCAAGATTTGCAAACGTTTTTTGATGTTAGCAGGAGTTTTGCGATCCGCAGAATCCTTCTTGAAATTCCGCAGTTGCTGCTCCATAGCTTGAATGATCTGCTCTTGATTGGCCAAAATGTTTTCCATGTTGGCGCTCATGATTGTTGATATATGATGGATTTGATTACGCTTTCAGCAGCTTGTGTGTGTTGCTATTTCTTCGCAATTCGCTTACACGAGAAGAAAGTTGTTGCACACAGTTTGCTAAGTTTGAGTAAGCAGTCGTTGAGTTGCAGCCGACGGATGTTACTCTGTCCACGGGTCGTAGTCGCAGGAGCTGTACTTCGTGCTGACAGTTTAATCACACTGTTATGAACGCGAAATAGTCCCGCACATACGGATGCTCGAAGGACCAAAAAGATGTAGGGTCTTTACACCTTATAATGATAATATTTCGATTAATACGCAAGTGTACGTAATAATAGAATTTAATTGAATGATGATGAGTGCACGCGATTTGAATGATAATTGTGTACTAAAGTTCAGACCGCGCGTAGCTAGTAAAGTGCTGACACAATGATGTCAAATTTGTGCGTGCTGTGCACTGTACAGGTGCCGAAGCGTTTTTGCTTGTAATGTATGGAATTGTTTGATGCCTGTCACATAGACTATCAGACCGCTTTCGCGTTTTAGATAACATGATTCGGATGGCATTCGCTTTGCCCTGTCTATTTGACAACAGTTTTAACGTGTCTGATTTCCAACAATTATAATAATATTCTTTGGTCTATAGAGCTTAGCACTGGTGGAAAAGCATTCAACGAAGCTAAGTTTTTATATGGAATGATGCGTGTTGTGGCTGCGTGCTAAGTTTCATAGCTTAGCTTTTAAATTTTTCTGCCTTTTTTAATTTATTATGAAAACATGATGGACTTAGTAGCCATCAGCATAAGGCTGCAAACACCAAATCACTCAGTTGTGTCATATAATTATTTCATAAAGTTTTTCACATAGTTTTAATTTCATTACAATATTCTGAGGATTAATTAAATCAATATTCGTTCAAGCCCTTTTAAATAATATTCAAAATTCCTAATACACGATATTGACCGAAAACGAGAACAAAAGTAGTGAAAGGGAAAAAGCATTTTTAGCAGCATTTCTGTTATATTAAACGGTGTCTGCATTTAAAGCTTTCTGTGCTTTTTAAAGCGCTACAGCGGATTAATTTCTGGCGACCGACCCATCTTCCGCATTAAAACAAATGAACGGGATTACTCGCTGGATCCTTGCTATAAATGCGGTCATTTCTGGACATAGTTATGCAGAATATTCTAGAAATACAGCACGAATCTGAATACAATGGAGTCCGGTTCTCTTGCATACAGATAATGTAAAATTCTAGCTCTATTTGACGGAAGTATTCAACCAAAACGCAAATACAAAGAATATTTGTTTTCCAATTCAAATTCTTTGAGAAACTTGCTAGTTTTCGAATGGTATGGTTGCTTCAGGATATTTTTTTTTCTAATGTTTCAATATTTATGCAACGGAGGCTTAAAAAAAATGAATAATTTCTGGAATTTTTTGGTATCTGGTTGATTCTTTCTCAATTAGGTTCATTCTGTCGTCGAGTAGTATGTTTCGAAGTAAATTATCCATAGAAATTTTCAGTAGCATCTTGTAATAGACTCTCTCCTAAGTATCACATAGGACAGATTCCCCCCGATTTTGGTCGCATTTCTCAAAAAAATTACAATCAATTCGACTACACGTGCAGTCGTGCACCAGTCATCTATTTATCATTTACGAGTATTTGTTTTGGAAACCATACATTTTTTTTTGATAAAATTACAGGATGATCGGTAAAGATATTCAAAGCGCAAAAAAGTTATTAGCAAACATGATTTTGCATTTATAATACTTATTTATCAGGATTAGAATAATTTAAACATACCTTAGTAGCTAGCAAAATGTGGGTATCGATTAACAGAATAACAATCTATGACTACCTTTGCGAAATATAACTGTTTATTGTAGATTACGTAATTTCTTATGCTTGTTTATTTAATTATATTTACTCCATGAATACAAACATTAAACTTAAACAATTTATGTGTACACAGTTTTGTTACTGAGAGAATCCCATTTACTATGTGGAATGCATTATACAAGATGTTGCCAAAATTGATATTGCTCGCAACGTTTATGTAATAACAGTAGGTTTTTATTATTATGGCTTATATTTACATAATACCTGCTTTTGGGGTCTATTCTGAGCAACGAGAGAAGAGTTTGTTATTTTGTGGTTATTATTTGGTTGGTACAGACAATTTAGTTACTATTTTAACCTAGGATATTATGAAACACTTTCGAAAAATTTAGTTCATAAAATTTTGTACTTGTAGACTTTTTTTTTTTTTTTTTAGCGTGGTGAAATCATCAAATGAGTCCTCCAACCCCGGGCAGGGCGGGAGGGACTGTCAGACTTCTACTGACTAAAATCCACGGTGTCCTTCATAGCCTGTTATGTTCCGGGGTTACGGTAAGGGAATAATCCCGCGACCCCGGCAGGCTTTGGCCCTCTGAGAGGGGGGCCCCGTCATTATGCTGACGCTCTTTGAGGCGCGCGTGGGACACAACGCGCCGTCGACCCGGGCATGGTCCTTGGTCGGGCAGCGAGTTGCCCTTTACTCGCTGCCCGCATGCCCGCGCCTACGGTGGCCGGAGATCATCGAGCGACGTCCGTCGCCGTGGGCGCCTACCACTGCGGCTGGGGCGGAGGGAGGACGCTGTCCTCTCTCGCTCGCGGCCCGCCTCCTCCTTCACGAGCATTACTGCCTCGCAGAAGGAGCTGACCGCTTCCCACTCCGTCTCGCCCCGCAGCATGGCCGCAACCAATGCCGGGCGCGAGAGGTCTCCGCCTATCGCAGCCCTGAGGGCACATCGGTGCTCCGCCCAAGCTGGGCAGTCTTGCACCGTATGCTCCACCGTGTACTTGTAGACTTTGAAATTTTTAATAATTCTTGGTGTTGCTGTTTTAATTATCGTGTGTACTGAAACGAATACAGTTTAATAAACTGAATTTCGATTACGGTTCTCAATTGTTACAGCGTCAGTGTTGTGGAAAATCCAATAAAATTAAAGAAATAAGTTTTTTTTTAATAGGTATAAAAAAGGTATACTGAAAGCCTCGTTCAAATGCTATTTAAGACTGAGTTTTCTCAGTCTTAAATAGCATTTGAACCTAATTTAAAGTCATTAATGTCACGTAGAGAAACCAAAACTGATGCTAAACTTAAATGTATTAGATAGTTAGTACTCTGTAAAACCATTAGCAGTGTTTACAACACTCAAACGATATAATTGAAATTATTACTTATATCAATAAATATAATTATCATTTTATGCTGGGGACTTTTGTATCAGAAAACTGTGACCCTTCAACGGTAAAGGTCTATTGAAGTAACACCATAGATTTTTTCACTACGAGCCTGACAGGCCTTTCGCACTGGGTAGAAGGACTCATTAGGTGATTTTACGTTTAAAAAAAAAATTACAAACATTAAACGTGGTACCACAGAAACTTTTAAACGTCTGTTGAACACTTGTCTAAAAAAATAATAGATTATGACGTTGAAATAAGGTCCGTTTTGCAGTCACACTTTTTTTTAGACAAGTGTTTAATAGATGTTTTAATTTTTTTAATAACGCTGTTAAAAATCACACACAAACGCACTTATTTAAGAGCTACCCAGCGTTAACAAAGACAGACATAAGACTTTAAAACCGGACACTATTTCTCATGTCGTTTTAAGTGCAGCTGAATGTCTCCTACAAAGAACAATATTCCTTGAATGTAGACTGCGGACCGCTAAAGTAAAGTGGGACGCCCTGCAGCCAAATGCACTGAGAGCGACCACCTGAAGGAGATGGCTACTTGCGACAGAAAAAGGGGAAAAGAACCAAGTGTTTTAATGCAAACGTGGCCGGGTAAGGACAAGAACCGACATTTTGTAAATGGAGTGTGGAAAATTTGACAATTTAGTAAAAATACTGTGGTTTATTCGAAACAATAAAGTTTAAACATATTACAGATCTGAAAAGAATTGTAGACGATTTAAATTATGCAATCACTTATATTGCCTTGCTTTAAAAAGTTATGAAGAGCTTTCATGCATGCAAAACTCCTATTTCTATTTGCTGACGGCTGACTATGCATAGCGAAATAAGTGATTACAATAAAAAACTCAATGATATATATATAATTAAAAATCTCGCTGAATAGACACAGATTTAGCCGACTTTTAACAGCTACTGAGATTTCTCAACTTCGCTGCAATTAATATCGAAATACAAAAGTGTATGTTTGTATTATGTTGCGTTTTAACGTTGAAAAGAAAAATGTTTTTGATGAATTTAGGTGCAGAGATGGATTGAGCCCTAGAGACGGTAATAGGTTATAAAGAGGAGGGTTGAAGGGGGGGTATGAGCAAAGCTCAGGGCAACAACTAGCTAAGTAAATTAAACAAGGTAACACGAACTACATAAATAACATGAAAACAATTACAACAAAACAGACTACATAATTGAATGACAATAATTCAGTCTCAGAAAGAAAAGTACGAGAAACAAAGAGAAAACAAATGAACATCGTTGCTATTCGGAAAAAAGGGACCACAACCGAACAATTACCGCAATGTGCCAACTCGATTACAACAGAAAGTAGCAATTATAGTACCCCACACAGGGTCGGAGCTAGGACGTAAAGAAGGGCAGTGATGGTTTATGGCACTGTCATTACGAAGTAAAAAATTAAAATTGAACGTACCTAATGTAAGAGACCGTGAGTGAATGATTGTGACAAATGGTTAATTAAGATGACACCGCAACCTACTGTAATTGTATTTTTTTCCGTCATATTGTGGATTACAAACAATAAGAAAATATTTATAATTTTGATGTAGGGTGTTGCCCCACGATGGTCCTAGGTGCGTCCCTGCCCCCACAACATTATATTAAGCCGTCCACCAAATCTCTTACAACTTTATCAAGTAATGTAATTATCTGAATAACACTTTTTCTCTTTTCCCTCCGCCTTCCTATTTCTAGTTTTCTTTTTCGCAAAATGTTTTCGTTCCTAAATATTGGTTAAGAAAAGAAACTGTTTTTATAAACTTTTCAGGAGCGTATGAAAATGGAAATACATTTTTATGATTACGAAATACAGAATTACATTTGTGAGACTATTGTTTTTTGTTTTTTACAGTTGTGACACATTTTTAACCCCCGCATATTGGATTTACAGACAAACGAATTGAGTAATCCTAACACATTTTACTCAAACTTCCCTTTAAGCCTATTCTTTCCTCAAAAAATTTTGCCTAGTACAGTTTATTGCCATATCGTCATCACAAAGGGCAAATCGCTGTCCAACCATGGACCATGCCCGGATCCACGGCGCGTCGTATTCCACACGCGCCTCAAAGAGCTTCAGCAAAAAAATGACGGGGCCCCCT
This sequence comes from Agrotis segetum, assembly GCA_036375495.1. Taxonomy (NCBI): domain Eukaryota; kingdom Metazoa; phylum Arthropoda; class Insecta; order Lepidoptera; family Noctuidae; genus Agrotis; species Agrotis segetum. The sequence goes on from JAQSVV010000136.1 coordinate 1,222,475, forward strand.
CTCAGAGAGCCAAAGCCTGCCGGGGTCGCGAGATTTATTTCCTCATCAAGACCCCGGAACATAAAGGGCTATTGAAGGACACCGTGGATTTTAGTCAGTACAAGTCTGACAGTCCCTCCCGCCCTGCCTGGGGTGGGAGAACTCATTTGATGAAGTTATCAAGCCAAAAAAAAATGTCGTCATCATAATAATCGCTTAGATTATTATGATGACGACATTTTTTTTTATCAGGATTTTTTTTTATCAGGACGCGAATCACGTCCAAATAGTGGATGCGTAGCTCCATCAGTTTCCCATACTGAAGAAAGATATACAAAGTACTATTTATTTAAAGCTGTCGGGGTCGGCTGCTTCTAATCTTGTAGGCGATTAAGACCTGAGGCCCTACCACGAGCTCTTAATGCAATCCTGTTTTGGCTGTGGGAAAGAGACCGAGCTATACAAGTCCTCTAGCTCTGTCTCATTAACCTCTCAAATAATAATTGAAGGAAGAGAGTGTTTTAAGATATTTGTAACAGTTGATGAATATTCTAACATAATAATAAAAGGTGGGTTACCTGTTCGATCATTTAGAAGAGCAAGTCTTGGTTTATTTTTAAAATTAAATTACACGATTAGAATGCGTGTGTAAAAATATCTGACAGTTTCAGCGCCAATATGCTTTCAGTTAGAATTAATGTTGATTAAATTTTTGTCTTCAATAATGCCATTTGTCATTTAAATATTGCCCACCAACCGTAGTTGAAATAAATAAAAGTAACTTGATTGATATTCAACGAATTCTGCTGATTTCCAAATAGTCTGTGTCAGGTGAAAAACAATTTAAATTATTTGCATACAAAGGAGCCTCAATAGATTCTTAACAAACTTAGTTACGTGATTTTATAAAACCTAAGCGAATTGAAACGCTACCACAAAAAGTGTTTGTTACTTGTTTTCAACTTTTGAAAATTCAATTTGTGTTAAAGGAGTTTGCATTATTTTAATGTACCTATTTATTAATTTACACTTTAATACACAATTGTGGTACATAAGGCGGATTTAATGCCGCAAAGCATTATAATACCAGTTACCTTTGGGCCAAAAGGAGAAGAAAATGGTATAATTCTGTTTATTTATAGTACTGAAAACTTAACATAATTGACTAATAATTTGTAGCGAAGAGAATGGACAAAACCAACGACCAAAGGACTACTATACACTGGATTTGAGGAATTGGAGATTTCAAAGAAATTGCGAAGAATTCTCGCCATACTGAGGGGTCTTTGCTCAGCCCAGCAGAGACATGATGCAGGCTATCAGTAGTAATAGTAACAGACAAAATAGATTGCTGTGTCTACTCCAAATCAGCAAAATAAAAAAAAGAAACCACAACACACAGACGTAGATCTGAGAAACTCCTCTTGTCACCCGTGGCATGCCTGGCGCACTCCGCGGTGTAGCCACGTCAACGGGGCCCCCGCGTGTGCTTGTAGTATGAAACTGCAAAACACGCGGGCGCACCGTGGACGGGTTTCACGGTCGGTTGCCGTCCGCCACCTCACGCTTTCCGTACATATTATTTTTACTTTATTGTCACGAGCAAAGATTTTACATTTGCTTGGTTTTGGGAAGTGACACTTCTGTACGTAGTACTTTTAATTATTCTGTGCCTGTGGTATTTTTAGACCAGTTTTCCTGATACATGCATTTAAATCTCATTTACATTGTAAAGTTGAAATCACGTAAAGGATATCTTAGGTGCTTGAGACCCCTCGTTCTATATAATAGGGGTCCATAATTGGGGTCTTCCAAAATTCGTTCTTTTTTCTCGCAAAATTTAAAGTCGTTACTCGCATAAATGGACGATACAGTTGGTTTAATGTTTCGGATATGAAAATGAATTGTAAAATTAAATTTAATGGATCGTTCAAAATGATAGGCGTGGGAAACAAAGAGATTTTACGAGTTAATTAGTAGGAGAAATATTTGTTTGGGAACTTGAAAGCGGCTGCTATAAAACAAAAATATGTCAACGTATAAAATAATTAAATCAGTTAGTCTTAAACACTGTTTTAGACTATCACGGTTTTTTTCACAATTTAAAATGTCACTTACGGGATATCTTCCGTGATTGTTTATTATTTTGAGTTCCCGGTATTTTGACGCTGTTGCATCCGCCATGATCGCGGGATGACTGGAGAGTCAACTCTCCAGTCATCCCGGGAAATATCGGGAACTTAAAACAATAAACAATCACGGAAGATATCCGGTAAGTGACATTTTAAATTCAGTTAGTCTTGGTCAACCGTCTCTAAAATTAGGATGATTCAATATTTCAAACTACTACCAATACTATTTCTGAAACTCAGACAGTATGATTAACATAGTGACTGATTCATTGGCTATTGCGTTGAGTGTCACCGGTTCCTTTACTGCAAGGGACGATTATTAGTTTATTCTACACTGGTGGCAATTTCGAGTTTTACTATTTGTTTAAGCCCCTTCGTACACTAGGCGACGCAAGTCTCCGATATCTTACGACTTTGGTATCCAAGTGACTATCACAATACAAATCCATAGAGATCACACGCAAAGAGCATCCACGAATGAACACAAATGCGAACATAATTGTGTCCTGTTGCATAGAATTTTGATTACAGGAATACAGATAGACGACCATCTGAACTAAGATTTACCATTCGTTCTAGTTTGAAACTATACACCGTGACTTTTTAGTCGTCTTACAAAAAGGGTCCACTTAATGTATCCGACCTAAAATACCTCTAGGCAAGTTTTTTTCTTTTAATCGTTAATAATAATTTTTATTTTTAATAAATAGATACATTAGAAATGTGAAACACCCTGTTAAAATGTTTACGTATCGAGCTGTAGAGTATACCTACCCAACGCAATAGTATTAATTATAGCATTCTATCTCCATTTTCTATGAGACAAGGGTGTTTCTGACTACGTCTTGCGTCATAAGAACGAAATAAAATTTATTTTGAAAATTTTCAAATCTCTTGAATACCAAATTTTTTATTATAAACGTGTTCTAGTCATTGGATACATGAACTGGGCTGCTTTTGTAAGACGACTAAAAAGTCACGGTGTATAATGAACTAATTGGGAACAAACCTCCCTTTTAAGCAATTTTGCAAGTAAGAACTTACCTGCCGTTCAAAAACAAATGACTCCCAGACTCGCATCTACCAAAAAAGCAAAGGCGAGCATGAATACTAAATAGGCACGCAGCCATTTTGTTTCAGCACTTTTAATTTTACAGTTACTAAAAGATCTTACTGTAAACAAGATACACTGAAGAGTTGCACGAGATTTTACGTTTTAGTCATATAAAGTAAACAGAAACTTTGGCGTTTATTTGATGGATCAAATTAATTCCTCGTTCGTTCACTAGAGGCGCTTTTTCATTTTTCCTACAATTATTGAAGTAGCTAGAAGAAGCTTTTAGGAAGCTTTTAGCATTTGGTTTACATTTTTGCAAAAATACACAATCAATGTGCTTTTTTGTTTGTGACTTTATAATTATTATGTTTGTAAACGCACCCACGATATAGGAAAAACTCCTAGTGTGGGTCAACGTTTAATAAAAATAGTGTTCAGATCAATAACAATGAACAAAAAAAAATAAGAGATTAAAGAAAATTTTCAACGTTAAAATCAATTTATTTACTTTACATTTACGTCATGTACTCGTGTTATGTCCGAGTACTTTGTTCAAAGTTTACTATATAGTCACAATAACAAGTTATTATACAACTAATGCAGTTAATATACGGTTAGAGGATAATTAGTTAGCCACAATATAAATAAATGAAATGGGAAGCTAAATTATGTGCGTGTAATAAATGATAGTTGCCGTTTTAGTTGTACTTATTAAACTGTTGTTTTATAGTTTAACTTACATTACAACCACAGTATTTTAAACCTTACTAAAAAAAAGTTAAATATCTGTTGAACACTTGTCTAAAAAAACTGTCAACTGCAAAACGTCATTTACGTTGATCTATGAGTTGTTTTGCAGTTACACTATTCTGAGACAAGTGTTCAACAGATATAGATGTTTAACTCTTTGTGATAAGACGGTGAATATGCGGTAGGAAAATCCATAAAATTAACATTAACAATTAAAGCAAGTTGCCTCCCCATTCTAAACAATTGACGACACCTTTTCACCCACAATACGATAAACACGACTATTCTAATTAATAACTCGGTAAACAACTTTAACGATTTATGGTTATTGTTCAAAGTTTATACTGTCCTGTGATGTTAGTTTCCAAGTTCTAGCTATTAGGAAGATTGGAACGAACGAATTGCTTTGTTTTATATTATTGAGATGTTTAAAGAATGACGTTGAAGGACATGTTTGCTATTATATTAAATTAGATGTTATATTTTTCGTTTTCAAGCATATTTAAAAATGAAATTATATTTTCAAGTCTGATAAACAATTATTTTCTGAAAGAAAATATAAAGAACCAGTAAGTTAATAAAAAAAACAATTATAACACTTGCGTGCACAATAAAAGCGAAGTGTTCAGTGATAGTTTTCCTCGCAGAAAAAAAAAACTACAAAAAAATAAAATAGCGAAATTATATTATCATTTTCAACAGACTTCTTTGAACGTCCTACAAGAATTATTAAACTGGAAACACTTCAAATACTTGCAAGATGATTCTCTTTTTTTCAAAGATTTTCTTTGAGATGAACAAAAGGTTTTCTCGCAAATAAAACAGAGGTTTTCACGCTCAGTTGAAACGGTACGTGAATCAGCAAACACTATGAATTTGCTTATTATAGAGGTAAGGCGAAAGAGGCTGTTCGCTGAGCTGGAATATTAAGACGCGGACTAATATAAACTAAGTAACTTTATGAAAATAATAATGAAGATTTCCATGTAAATGAAGATCATAATAATTTCTACAGTATTTTTGGGAATTATAATAATTCTGAAGTCATGGGATTAGGCTTTACTTTGCGAAAATTCATGATATTAAAACTTATGAAAGAAACATTTATTTTAAATTCCAATATTCAAAAAAAAACCAGGCAAAGACGCAATTTCACTGATCTAAGGCCGATCGCACTAGGCCGGGGCACGATCTGCAACACAAGTGCGATTTAAACAAATAAATGAATGCTCACGAGTCTGGCCACATACTCGAACAGCGATACCACGTGTAACTCGTTTCGCTCTTCCAGTCGCATTGGAAATTGCTGACAAAATAATGTAGCCTGAGCCTAACTATCGGTAGTTGAGGCTCCAGAGACAGGAATCTCCTTACAATTTAATCGAAGAGCAGCATCTGCCTAGCCTTTCCTAACTAGCTGAGTGTCGGCTTCTAGTTTAACCTGTCGCAGATGAGTATCGGTATTTTACTTGGAGCAACTGTCTGTCTGACCTCCGCAACCCATTAACTGGGTGATACGATACCCTTTGGTAAGACTGGATATCAGGTTCTTGAGCTTCTGACTTAGCCCCTTCGCAAGACGCAAGTTTCGGATACCTTACAACATTTGCATCCATTCACGCGTGCCTTTGTACAAACCTCTATTGATTTTTATTGCGATAGCTACCTGCATTTCAAAGTCGTAAGGTATCGGAGACTTGCGTCGCCTTGTATACAGAGAAGCTAACAATAAGGGTGAACCCACAACATTGCGATGCAGCATCAGCAAAATGTCGACGCATGGCAAATATGGCAATACAATTTCTGACGCTTTGTTGTGGCCTCGCCCGAACAACTGTCAAATTTATTTTTCAAGGCACGAAAGAAACTTTCTCACAATGCGAGGCGTATCGCAGAGTAGGTATCGCCTTCTTATGATTATTATTATTATAATTTCGAATAGGCTATTAACAGGAACAGTGAAGAAAATCGTTAAACAAGGGTTAAGTTCAAGTCTTTAATTTGCGAATAACCTTGCTCTTATAGCCCACTTGAGACACATTCAGGCTTAATAATATTAATTGAACGAGAATAAAGGTAGAAGCTCTTGTCTGTCATTATGATTATAATAAGTGCCCCTTAAGAGGTTTAAGATTAGCAGTAGTGTGTAGAGAATATAGACGAAGAAAATTAAATTTAGATTATTTAAGAAGTTGCTGAAATGCCATTGGATAATAAAAATATATGTAAAGTGAATGTTTATTTTAATTTTAAATGTATTACGCAAAATTCAATTAGAATTTATATGACTTATAAAATGTATATATTTAAAGATTCATAAAAAAAAATATGATGGAAATCTGCAGGCACCTTAACCTCAAAGAATTATTACGTCAGTAAAACTGACGAAAACATGTTTTCTACTAAACGTTTGTTTTAGGTTCACTTAAAAAGTTTTTACGATTTATTCACCTTTACTATTTACCTTTCACTACAATTTTTGTTTTATGGATAATGAATGTAATCGCTTTTATTTATCTGTTTAATGAATAATAAACATTTTCTAACTTTTACTCCTATAAAATATTTACTGCAGTCGACATGACTAACTTCTCAATGTTTTAAAAAATGGTCTAAAAGTTTCAGAGTTCACCTTTTGCTACCAAACTACCGGTAATTATTATCTTATAAGCTGACCAGGCAAACTTCGTACCTGTTCAGAATCAAATATTTAATCCAAAGACATTAAACTATATACGAGCAATAGATGGGACATCACGAAGTTTGTGATCCAAAACTTTTTACCAATAGGTAAAAAATCCCTCAGTACACGGCATCAACAATTTTGTACGACAATTTTTCCAATCGCTCTATAGTTTATTCTTATATTATCTTATCTCTTTGATTTAATCATATTTTTTCACCTTTTAGAACTTCCCTGGACGTCCAATAATTCAAAACCAAAATTAGCCAAAACCAAGCCGTTCTTGAGTTTATCTAACGTGAATATTAGGATGGCAATTGTAAAATAAAAACAATTCCAGAATGTGAGATCAGTAAATATACTAGAAGATTTCAAAATAACTGGTATACCTGAAAGTTGCGTACTATTAATAATAAATAATTGTAACTATATTATATTTGCTACCACTCGTTTATTAAACGGGGAAAATTGTCCCCTTCGACGTAAAAGATTCACTACCGAGAGATTTATTTGTGTCCCAATCTCACAAGATTGGGTGCAGAAGTAATTTTGATTTTAGTGCCGTGAAGCTCAAAGGATTTATCGTTAAAAGAAATGGCCTTTAGGGAAACAAAAGCTTAAGAGCAAATAGTTTTAAATGAATTACTGTAAACGTGACAGATTATCACTTTCGATTTTTAGAAATTACGATGCGGGTCTTGTGATAGTCTAAGCAGGATGCCGTGGCCCTGAAATGCATAGGGGAACCGATTGTTCAAGATCAAATTTATCTCAAGACAGAAGGTGGAAAAGTTTGACGTTTATTGAATAAAGTGGAATTTTAGTCATTATGAATCTGATGGTCCCCTTCCACTACACCTAGGCTTCTTTTTTTTAGCGTGGTAAAAATTAGTCCTACCACCCCGGGCAGGACAGGAGGGACTGTCAGACTTGTATTAACTAAAACCCACGGTGTCCTTCGATAGCCATTTATGTTCCGGGGCCACGGTAATGAGATAAGTCCCGTGACCAAAAACCCAGGGCTTACAACTTATTTGATTTTACCACCCAAAACAATGGTGAGATTCATTCAAGTGACAAAGTATGTATTTTCAAAATGTGTAAGCTGCGAAAATGTTTTTCGTTTATAAGGCCGATGTTTGACCATCGTACTATCTTCATAAAGATGAAATAACTTACAGGAAAGGAAGCTTGCTGCAATGGTGGGCCACACCGGACGGCGGGCCCACCTGGACTCCCTGTGTGAAGCCCCTTCTAGCAGTCAGTGGCACCACCTGGAATTGAGAAACAATGCAGGTTACTAACAGAAGGAAACATGTTAAAATATTAGATTTTGTGAATTAGGATATTTGTAAAGATTGGAACTATGTAGGCCTATAATAGTCTTCAAGCGTTCTTTCCTCTCCACAAAGTGCGTGAGAACAGATTTGATGATTATACCACCTAAAAAAGCACCATATTTTTACTTGGGAAAACGAGAAAATATATTTATTTGTAGTTTTCTATTAAACTCGTATACTGGAGGTTAGTTACCCATTTTCTCTTTTCAAATCATAATGTATTTTTTAACCGATTCGTTGCGATGTCTAATTTCGCTAACTTCAACCTGTGACTCCGAACAAAATTGAAGTTACCATCGACTTTAAAATGACACACATCCGTGCCTTACGCCACACGCAAAAGAAAGTGATGGCACTGAAACGTGCCCTCCGCAACGAATCGATCAATAAAGCAAGACATAACAGAAAAGTCAAGATTGAGAAGAGGATTCATGAATATAACCGCGTATCACACAATATACATCTTCATCGTACCCAGAAAATTTAATCCAACCTACAATGAAGTGTAAAGAAACTTCATTTCCATATATTTAAAACCAAACAAAATGAACATACAGCTGCGACACAAAAAAAAATATGACGACGCGTTACGATGTGAGCGCAGAACGTAAAGGAACAACTGAATAACTAAATGATCTAAAACAAACATTTCACGACTGTGTAACGTTTGTGGATAGCCACTCTTGTGTGGATATGGTTACCAAGACTTTAGGGTTTCAAAGGACAGAATTGAAAGACTGATAGAACTTTAAGACAGTGGCTATTCGAGTAAGTTTGCACGCCAAGGATGTGTCACGCTAGCGCCACGCTACGCTGTCTTACCACAAAAAAGTAAAACATCTGTAGAACACTTTTCTAAAAAAACTGTCAAGGTCAAACCGACATTTCACGTTGCTATAAGGGTTGTTTTTTAGTTTAACTGCTTTTAGACAAGCGTTAAACAATGTTTATCTTTCTGCAGCAAGATGGTTAAGGAACAAGTTCGCAGCTAACTTCACATAGCAGCAGTAAACAATTTGTCACTGCAAAATTACTGGTTTCTAGGTATTTCTATGAAATGTCTTACACAGGGGCTCGTACGATCGCAGATGAGCACTGTCGTCCGATTGCTAATCTATGGTACTACAGACGCTGGAGTGACCATCTATAGCTGGGTTCAGAATCTTGTCTGACATGTCACAACGTCACGTCACGTCGTTGTGTTGTCTCGACGTCAATAGCTACAGTTTGCGGTCGACTACGAACTCGTACCTTTACTAACAAAACTAGTTACTAAGTTAGAAATAGATGTACAATAGAAAACAAATAGAGTCGTCAAAGTTAGAAAAAACTTTTGGGTACACCCAAAAATAGACTTCTATTGAATTACTCCTAGTTAGAGAAACTATTAGATTGACAACCCCGTGTTGAGACATTTAATGACGGAACTTTCCACCCCCTCAAAATCCCAGCCTTCATTATTTTAACGAGTTGGTTAAAGTCTCACGAACTCAATCTTAAAATAAATGAAAAAAATATTGTTGTCCAATGTAAAAGTAATCTGCACGAGATTTTTCATAAAATATCTATAGAAACAGAAAGTATTGAAGATTGTGTAGTTTTTTGAAACCAAACTTATTCACATTATTTTTTACACTACACGGTCAGCTAATGCGAACTATAGGCGCCTCCATATTGGCCTCGGCTGCTCTAATGAGCGCCTTTTACTTTATCCCTGCTCCGCAGCTGACCGTCATGCGATATGCAACACACAGGCGAAAAAGTTTGAGACGATATAATAAAAGTTTCACTTTACAAATAATAAAAACAGTAAACACTTTGCAGTCATTGGCAGAACATCCATCGGTTCTGCAGATGTCCAAATTTGGCAGTAAACTTTCCATCAGCCAGCTGCAACTGCCAAAAACGCCATAGAAAATTGAATATCCCCAGAAATACCTGGCAAATAGTCCACCTAGCGCTGACTGTCTTGTTTTATTTCTTTTGTCATCTATCTCAGCTTCTGCAGGCTGTGGCAACTGGCAGAATGCCAGCCAAATGTAACAGCTCAAGTTGTAGGCTGCAGCGAATTAAGCTAAACTAATTACGTGAAGCTTGCGACAGCTGGCAGCGGTCAAGTGGTCTCTTTTTTCAAAGAAAAGTTTTGGAATTTTAAAGCGATATGCTGGAAAAGTTTGGCGCTTGATTTTGCGGTTTGGAGTAATCGAAGTTTAAATTTTGGGCTTGATCGGTTTATAATGTGGACGGTTAAAATCATATTACCTATTAGAAATTCTCTATGTCGTTCCAAGAATCCAAAAATAAATACATAACTACGCCAATGACATGTAGTCGTTTAAATACTCCTGCGCATAGCTTTCATCAAGGAACGTGCCCAGAAGACTGGCAGCATTATCATCCTAAATGGCAAAACTTTGGAAAACAGAAAAACCTTAATACATTTTCTAGGAAGCAAAAACCCCTCGAAAAGACTTTTTTTTTTTTTTAACGTGGTAAAATCATCAAATGAGTCCTCCCACCCCGGGCAGGGCGGGAGGGACTGTCAGACTTGTACTGACTAAAATCCACGGTGTCCTTCAGTAGCCCTTTATGTACCGGGGTCACGGTGAGGAAATAATCCCGCAACCCCGGCAGGCTTTGGCCCTCTGAGAGGGGGGCCCCGTCATTATGCTGACGCTCTTTGAGGCGCGCGTGGGACACAACGCGCCGTCGACCCGGGCATGGTCCTTGGTCGGGCAGCGAGTTGCCCTTTACTCGCTGCCCGCATGCCCGCGCCTACGGTGGCCGGAGATCATCAAGCGACGTCTGTCGCCGTGGGCGCCTACCACTGCGGCTGGGGCGGAGGGAGGACGCTGTCCTCTCTCGCTCGCGGCCTGCCTCCTCCTTGACGAGCATTACTGCCTCGCAGAAGGAGCTGACCGCTTCCCACTCCGTCTCGCCCCGCAGCATGGCCGCAACCAATGCCGGGCGCGAGAGGTCTCCGCCTATCGCAGCCGTGAGGACACGTCGGTGCTCCGCCCAAGCTGGGCAGTCTTGCACCGTATGCTCCACCGTGTCCTCCGGGCGATCTTCGCAGTGGTGGCACCCAGGCGTCTCCTCCTTTCGCATCAGACACAGGTACCTCCCGAAACTTCCGTGTCCGGTGAGGACCTGCGTCAAGCGGTAGGTCAGGACGCCATGACTTCTCTCCAGCCACTCCTCAAAGAGGGGTCTTACCGCCGCAATTGCGGCGTGCCCGACCTCGAAAAGACTAATAAAAATATAACATCAAAATACGATATCCTATAATCGCTTTATCTTTTCAACTTGAGTATTTCATATTCATTTGTAGTTATTAAACAATCCTTTTATTATTTAGTTCGCGTGTGAATTACGCGGAGGGATGAAATGTTGCCCCACATTCGGCTATGCTTGTTTTTTGTATAAACTCTGTCTTACTTTTAACAAATAAGCAGTTGTTCTAAAAGTCGTGACTTATGTGAAAATCTTCTGTTTTCTGCCGAAAATGAAGAAAGGATGTTATGTAGACAGTAAAGGCGGATGTAACGCAGACTTACAACGCTTATTATTATTTTCACTATATTTAGAAAGAACTGGAAAAATAATATAATTATTATGTTTAACAGAAATGTGATGTTTTATCGAAAATACATGAAGAGAAAAAAATAAATACAGGGATTAATATTCAAACAGCAATATCAACTAAGGAAAGGATTAAAAAAGAACAACTTTTTTCATATTATCTATAATTATAATTATGATATATGTAGATATTTATACATAAACTATATAATAATAGGTATATCCTATATTATATGTATATACTTATATTTTTACTTTGCTTAAAGTAAAAAAAAAACTGCGAGCAGGACTTGAACCTGCGTCCATCAGGATAAATACCCGACGTCTTACAAAATAGGCTAATAGCACTCCTGCCAAGAAAGGTCCGGTGTTGATAAGGCGTCTACGCAATCAATCTTATTCATTTTTGAATAATTATTGAATTATAAAACTCTCTGAAAATCTCACTAAAACTTTGATATTGCAATATTAGAAATCAAAAATGAGAGAAATAATGTAATTTTTCAGATATTAAATAACTTGAAACAGAAACCAACAATATTCCCATAACAATACTAGTTTTAAATTCCACATAACAACGAGTTACATTGAAAATTGACCGCAAAATTTTACAGTAATAAGCTGTAAGAAAGAATAGCCAAGCGAAGTTTTTCTACAAGTACATGTTGGCCGCTCAGTTGGCTTTGAGCCAAAGACGCCTGCAAGCTCTCACATGACCTTTTGTAAACTTATTGTAGTGTTTAGAAAAATGTACGCTATCTAGGTCTTGTAATGTTAGGTTAAAACGATACTTAGTTTTGTGGAACGTTTAGCTTTTTAATAAAGCACATCCACACAGAGCGAGCAGCCTCGCGAGGCATTTGCCGCGCGAGAAAACTGCCTCGCGAGCATGCTCGCTCTGCGTGGATGCGCCTTTTGTTTATCGGCCGAGACACGAAGCAATATACAGGATCAAAACTACAAAAAGCCGACACTGAATGGCTCGCAGGCGCTCGGTTCCTCGACCGCGGCATCGCGCGTGCGATTGCCTGGGCCGAGATATATCCACGCGGCAAATGCCTCTCGAGGCTACTAGCTCTATGTGATCGCGCCTGTTAAAAAATGTTCCTTAATTTTTGATGTGAGAATTTCACATAGTTATTTCATGTTTTAATTATGTATCAGCACTGAAAAATATAATTACAGAACTTTCTCTGTTTTGAATCATTCTCGCATTCGTTTACTCATAAGAAAAGGAGAGATGAATCTCAATTTCGTCACAAATATTATATTTTAGAAGTACCTATCTCTAGGAATAATGAGAGTCTGTAAATATATTTAACCCCTTCCTTTGTTCATTATTTATCCGTCTTTTCTAGTTTATAGACTAACATAGTTTAAGTGTATCTTCCGTAATCCTTCTTCACTCTATTAAGCAGACTTTCGCCCTTAAATCCCTTAATCTGGCAAACTTCTTTCGTAGTTCAAAAGATTAGACCTTATTCTGAACAAAAACATAAAAGTTAGGACTTTTAATAGAGTTATAATTAAAACGTTACATTATTTTTGTTTACAACAACAAAAAAAGTCTCTTTTTGGGCAGTCGTATAAAAATACACACAAGTTTAGGAAACTCCAAGATATTATACGTCTTTTTATAAATGGATAAGCATTTTATTACATACATTTATTGGGATCCCTTCTATTCGCATAATGTTCTTTGTCCTAATATACTTCGGCATAACGATTTTGGCACAATTTGTTTAGGCATAATAATACTTCGGCATATTTTTTTTAGGCATACATCTTACATTCGCATAATCATCTTAAAGACTAATTTGTTTCGGCATAAAACTGATTCGCATAACGTTAGTAGGCCTAATGACTATTAGCATAACGTTAATAGGTCTAATGACTATTAGCATAAAGTTAGTACGCCTAATGACTATTAGCATAATAATATTTAGGCATACAATTAATACTTTCTAAATTAATACGTTTCTGTAACAATTAAATAATATGTTAATTAAAAATTGAATATGATGTGCAACAATAGTTAGTGACAGAACCGAATTGCTGCAAAACCGACTCCACGTAGTCTTGTTTGTCCTACCCCTAGAGTGTAATTTAAAATCGCGTGGGGCCGCCGGAGGCCCGCAGCGCCGGAGCCGTGACAGAAAACCTTGCCTGCTGCATGTTGCATGCTCGCTTGAATGCTGCATGCTGCATGCTTGCTTGTTTGCTGCATGCTTGCTTGCATGCTTGCATGCTTGCTTGTTTGCATGCTTGCTTGCTTGCATGCTGTATGCCTTTATAAGTAATGTTTTAATATCATTATGCGTAAATAAATTTATGCTTTAGGATATTATGCTTAAAAAAGTTATGCTTTAGAACTTTATGCTTAGTAAATTTATGCTTTAAGATATTATGCTTAAAAAAGTTATGCTTTAGAACTTTATGCTTAATAAATTTATGCTTTAGAATATTATGCTTAATCATTATTATGCTTAGAGAAATTATGCTTAAAAAATTATGCGTAAGCTATTATGCGTAATTATATTATGCGAAAATAGAATTATGCCAAACAAAATTATGCTAAGTTATATTAGGTCTTAAAATTTTATGCAAATGGATAGGGAACCACATTTATTTTTCAGTAAATTACCTACTTACTACATTGAAAATATTTCCATCAATAGACTTTGAAATAAAAAATAATCTTTCTTAGTACTAATATAAAGGTGAAAGTTTGTGATGAAAATAAATGTTTGTTACTCATTCACACAAAAACTACTGAACAGATTTGGAAGAAATTTTGGTACACAGATAATTTTTACAACACGGAGGACATACAATATTTTTTAATGCGGGGTGATATACCCGTGGGAAATTTACCGAACTCCATGTGGGTAACGCCACCGGTATTGGCTAGTCCAATATAATACTTTCGTTACTAAATTTAGTTAAACCTATTTTAGTAATAATCTTCTCTATAATTTTCCATAACATCTTAATTTAGGGAAAAGTACTAGTGGGAATTTTCCTGAAGGAAAATATTAAAGGAATAATTAATATTAAAAAGTTAATACGAGTATTATATTATTAGAAAAAACAGCCTCATTCGTCAAAAGGTCGCAAGCGTGACTACTATCTAATTATACGGCTTATATTATGAATACCATAAAAACTACAAATAAGCGGCGCGCCTGGTAGAAAGCGGTCACCTTTATAATTGGAGAAGTGTGCTTATTCTAGTTACAGACAGGCGTGGTGAACGCGAAGCGAGGCGTTTTTGTTTGTAATCTAAAGAATTGCTTGAAGCCAGTCACATAGACTTTCGGATCGTTTTCGCTTTTCTTTATGACTGGATTCAAACAATTCTCTACGTTAGAAATAAAAACGCTTCGGATCGCATGCACTCGCTTTGCCTGTATGTTTAAACAATAGCTTTACGGCGTTTATTGAGGGTGAAAAATACACTTTTATGTGATAAAAATAATTAATTTCCGCAACTTTAGTTTATAACTCTGTAGCAACACGAATAAGCGGCCACAACGCATCTCTAGGTGCTTTTACACCCCTGGGGTGCAAACTAGTGTCGTCTCTATTAATGAGACATCATGGAATCCGTTTGTACTTCTTTGTTCGACAAAGAAAAGACGCAGGAAGCCTTAAAAGCGCTGCAATTATTATTGTTGCATTTATTTAAGAAATGAAGGTTTATATTAAAGAAGTTTTAAAGAATAAATGTTAAAGAATAAAGATGTATAATTAACTTATGAGGCCGGCTTGGTGGATTATGGATTATGTATGTATTTAGAAATAATTATTTAAGTATGTTTATCAGTTGTCTAGTACCCATAACACGAGCTCTGCTTAGCTTGGGACTAGATGGCGTTGTGTGATAGTTGTGGAATATTATTAATATTATACTACTTCTTCTCATAGAGACGAGACCTTTGTCAAAGTTGGAATATTAATAATCTGATGATGATGATTAGCTAAGCCCGTGGCGTTGGTGGCTAACTTCGGTTATAACATGGTCATAGCAGGCAAATAACGTAATGTTTATTTTCCTGCTATGACCATGTTATAATTTTATTTCTCAAGGAATTCGCCGTGTATTGTAGGTGTCTTAGATTTAAACGGCTTAGGCTCAATAAGCCTAATTCACAAAATGGCAACCGATTCGCAAAAGGACAAGTCTCAAAATGCCAAATGATCAATATGGAAAATGTTCAACAGTTGGAATTAAATTGTAAGTATATTTCTACTCTTCGATTTAACAAAACTGTTTATCATGTGAAGCAGAAAATCTTATTGTTGAATATTTGCCATTTTGCGAAATTAGGCCTTTCGATTTGCCATTTTGAAAATCAGACTTTTATAGAATTTGCCACTATGAGAAATGGGCTTTTAGAAAATTTGCTATTTTGGGAACTTGTCCGCCATTTCGAGAACTATTACGCTTTTTGGGAAAACTTTTTATGTCATACTTTTTTATTTTTGTGTAGGACCCGAGTCATAATCATACATTTTTACTGCACTGCGCAATATCAAAAATAATTTAATCGCTGTATTCAAGTTTCCCTTACAAATCTCATTTCTTATTACAATAAATTAATAACAGAATTTTCCTTTATATTAAATCAAGAACAAAACACGATAAGGCCTCTTTATAAGTGATTTGTTTATTCTCTAAACATTTGTTATATTATTATACTGTGCTTTATTTTCAACTGGCCTACTTTATTGAGGGTCTGGGTCAAAAATATAGGGCAACAGTGTACAGTTTTGAAGGTTTTCCTCATATTTTAGTGCTATTGTACTGTTTTGTCCCGGATCTACGGCACGTTGTGTTCCATGCGCGCCTCAAAGAGTGTCAGTATTATGACACGGCCCGTCTATAGCAGGGTCAAAGGCAGCCGGGGTCGCCGGACTTATCTCATTACCGTGACCCCGGAACATAAAGAGCTATTGAAGGACACCGTGGATTTTGTGGCTGAATATCAGTATTTCACATGAAACGGCTGATTATCTGACCTCCATTGAATATTCCAGAATAGTTTTAATCAATTAAATAATTGTCAAAGTGACCAGCTACATCAGTTTAATTAAACTTTTCAAATAAATTGCACAGTATATTAAAATTAGAACATTTCAAGGTCAGAACAATTTACCCAAGGTGACATTTCTGCTAAATTACTGACATGAAGGTTGAACGCATTATATATGTGGAAAAAGCCCAAATTCTTCGACACGTTAATATTACACGTGTCAGAAGGAATGTCTCAAAAAACGGCCTCTTTTTACCTTTGAGAGAAATAGGTCAGGTCTGTGTTAATTACATTGTCTGTGTTTGAGACGGCAATATGGCGTCTTTAATCCTGGAGGAGTAGGTAGGTAGGGATGAGGTTTTTGTGAAGACGGATTTGTTTCATGAAGAGCACAGCAAAGTAGTGGAAGTCTTTCCCTGAGGTTGTTTTTCCGAATGCATACAATTATAACTTTCTTCCAAATTAACACAGTGAACTGGCTTAATCTTATGTGTGACTGATATACTTGGTCTCTATCACTCCTAACCTAGACTATACTCATAAGACGTGTAGACCTATCTTCAAAAACTTAAAATTACAAAAAATAGATAAAAATAAGGGTTTTATGAAACCACGGTAAAAGTGAAACTTTTTCACATTATTTTTACACTACACGGTCAGCTGATGCGAACTATAGTCGCCGTACTGTACGTATTACCAGTGGTATTTGTCGGGTCTAAATCACCAAAATATCTTTCAAACAGAAACCAATCCGAAACTTTTCACGAAATAAAACATCAATGAGTTCTTAAACGCCGCTTTTCCTTTATCTTAAAACCAAAATTCGAAAACATGACGCATCGTGGTGAATTAAGGAAACATTTTCTCTCACAAAAAGACGCCTAGCAATGAAAACGATGTAGTCTGAAGACGTTATGATATACATATTTTGTATTCTTGATTTAAGCATTGATCTAAAAATCCAAGGACGCATGTTTACGAGCATTCACCGGTTTAATCGCGTGAATTTTATTGAATTTTCTGACAACTGGGTTGATTGACAAATTGTCTGTTCCAAAATTGAATACTTTCATCGCCTTGAACTTTTGCCAATTTATCGTTTGGGGTCAATTCACACGTACCACAACCACACCACAGCCACAATCACATACCACATCGCAACAACAGCGACAACGTAACCACATCGACGTTTTGTCGGTACCACAACGCAACTGCAAAAAGCCACTGCGACACTAATCACACGTAACCACAGCTTGACCACATTTTGTCGCTGCGACGTGGTGTGGTTGTAGTACGTGCGAATTCACGCTTACACGCTTGAAGATGAAGAACAGTGAAGATTCTATGAATGAATTTGTTGATTGATTGCGATCTTCGGTAACTTGTAGCTTTGTCAGTGAAACTATATTACTTAATATCATAAATCTGTAGAGTTTGATCGTGCTAATCTCAAGAACTACTGGATTAAATTTAAAAAAAAATATGGTGGATAGCTCATGTTATATAAATTCGTGTTCCTTGTTGTCCATGGTCGGACAGCAGACTTACTCGCAGCCCGCATGCATTTACCAACCTAGAAAAAAAATTAACTGTGTCCGTAGTATTCGCATATCAGTTTAACCGTACTTTAACATTAACCTAACATGGCAGAAATAACGCTCATTATAAAATTATTAAATACAATAATTAAAACAAAAACAATGATATCCCGTCTCTTATATGACAGTTGACGCCATATTAAACATTATCATTATCGCTGTCCTTCGTGTCCAAACTGATAAAGTATTCAAAACATTAATAGACACAGTTAAAACAACAAACAAAAACGGAAAGCAAAAGCACTATCCTGAACTAATGCTAATTACTTTAGGGACGAAATTCATCCACTAACCTAGACGCGGATAAAGCTCGTTTACACGGAGATAATTATTTTCTTGATTAGATTGGGAGATTAATAAAATAGGACAAAGGAAAGAAAGGCTGAGAGAAAGAATACAAGAGTAATGTGACAAAATTGACAGCACGGTTGGTGCAGTGGCCGAACGATTGGACTGCTTCGCTGCGTGTCGCGGGTTCGATCCCCGCACGGAATAAATTTGTATGACCTACAAATAGTTGTTTCGGGACTGGGTGTTTGTGTATGTGAGTTTCTATGTTTGTAAAGTCCATCCACGACACAGGAGAAATTCCTAGTGCGGGGCTATTTAAAAAAAAATCCCATGACATGCTCCATTGCTTATATAAACAATACTAACTAGATGTTAAAAGCAAGCATAAATTAACTCAAAAATTATCACACAGGCACGTCATATACGGATAAACAGTACGGAAACTAAACTATCTCTGAGCCATCAAGGTCTGTTCAGTGATTCTGATGTGATTGAGTAACAAACGTCCTAATTTTCATTTTTATTGGAATTCAAATATCTTATCATCCGCATTTATAATATTTAGTAAGACTATGTAGACAGTGATCTATAATACAAGGAATTTATTTTCAAAAACATTAATTCTAGACCATTTTGTCACTTTTCGTTCTCTTAGTTTAACTGAAAACTGGGGACAGGTAATTTTGTAACATGTTTTTTTTTTGCATTTGTATGAGCAATGTACCAACATCAATTTATCTACGAGTTGTGTTAATTTTCCACGGAAACAATTCATTTTTATTCCGGGGTAAATAGTCCTTAATTATCTCTATGATCAATAATAACAAAAAAAATAAATACAAAAGTAACATGAGAATACTCGCCTCTAAACAAGCGAGTAACTCTCCTCGTGTAAAGCGGCTTAAAGTCCCAACTATTAAGGCTGCTACATATGTGAGCAATAATAGCCGTGCCCGACCGGACGCGCCGCCCCATGTTGCGGCCTGTCCCGGGCATTAATATTGCCTCATTAATGAACACGCCACCAGATAGTGCCGAATTGTGTTGCTATTATCTAGCTTCCTTTTATCGGTTTTCCTGTTTATTTTTCTATTGAAAATACTGATTAGAATTGGCTAAGTAGGTAGATCGTAAGTTGTGTATGTGAAATGTTAAGCCAGTCAGTCATAGAATTTGTACATAATATTATGATCTCTCTACACATTAAATTATTACTATATTTTGTTATCGTGGTAAAATCATCAAATGAGTTATCACCCAGGGCGGGGCGGGGCGGGAGGGACTGTCAGACTTGTACTGACTAAAATCCATGTTTTCCAGTTGCGGCACTCGAATTTGTATAAACATTTTTAAACATTTTTTATATCAAAACTATGTCTGTCTACGAATCGTTTGTTTTTGTATCGGTCTGTAAAGTTTTGAACGGATTACGATAATTTGGCAGATACTTAGACTAGAAGCTGGGTATGTTTGCAAACGCTATCGTAGGATATTATATTCCGTAATATGGACGGCTGGATCATGGCTTAAAATTTTCTTATTCTCTTCAAACCACAGTAAAACTTCTGTGTGCATTATATTATAAACTTTTGGCTGTATCAAAATCAATTTAAAGTTTTTCTATTAAACAAAAAGGTGACAGTGCCAAAAAGAAGAAAATATAATTTCTTGATTCATTGTACCCAATTTTGGCACAGAACACTTAATCTTAACAAACTAAATTATTAATTATCACTGCAGCAGAGAAATTCAAACACAAGTCAGGTAGCAACCAAACTTTGAATATTATCCAAAATCTTATTAATTGATCTATTGAAATTGTCGCAGCGAATCGAAGGACCACCCAGGAAGGACCAGGTTCGATTCTGGTCACGTACAATCGGCTTGGCACTCACCAACGTCGGATAACTAAGTTTTATGCCCGGCTTTACTCGTTAATGCCTTTACGCCACTTTAGGGTAAGGTATTTGATTTAAGGCCACCCAAACTTATTTAAGCTTATATTTTCTGGGTTTTTGTAAGTTTTAAAGTGGTGATATATTGCCTCTGCTGTATGGTTGGAAGTGGGCTGTAATTTACCATGAGCCCAGTGAAGGTTGGTTGGATTAGTTGTAACTTCAAGGCAATGGTTAAAATAATAATACTAACATATCATAAAAAAACCATAATAAATCTTTTTCTTGATTTTTTACATTCCGACTGACAACTTACACCTATTAATATCATAATCCTAAGGTTTTTAAAGAAAAACGAGTTTCATTATGCTTGAAATATCTGCTCAACAAATATCGTGGCAGCTTTTTTTGCAAACTTTTACCGATTCTACTCTCGTAAGCAATACGGGCTTACAATTTATTTTCAGAAAATCTACCTAAAAATATTCCTTTCTAAAAATAGGCACCACATCACCTGGCGAGCTATGTTTTCTTTCAGGTATTTTCTTTGAAAAGTAGACTGAATACCTAACACGATCAAACCCTTTTCTCCACCAAATCGTACCATAATACAACCTTATTTAGCTTTCAATTCAATCCGCAGCCCGCTTGCACGTCAGGAAAAAAAATCCTCTTCTCAAAGTCTTAGACGCCATTTTTCAAAGTCTTTGAAACCTGACCGACAGGGGTGCAACCATTTGTCTTATTCTCATATTTCCCTCGAGAGGGCCTTTATGCGATTTTTTTAGCACGAAGATAAATTTAGAGACAGGCGTGCGCGACTTGCAAGAAAAATAATGGTATGAATATGTATGTTTGTTTTTTTTTATAGCTTCCGTTCTATGAAATGTTGGATTCTAATGAGTATTGGTTACAATATCATCCTTAAAAGTTAAACAAAGTTGTGTGATTATCCGAAGGTAACCTGAAAGTCTCCAAACAGGCTCTGGATCCAGGTTGACCGAAGCAAGTAGAAACTGGTCAGTAGCAGCGCAGTAACACGACTGATTTCTATTAATTTTAATGAAACAGAATAAACGGTAGAGCTGTGAAAGAGATCTTGAAACCATTTTTTTGAAGCCTCTGTTATGTCCCACTGCTGGGCAAAGGCCTCGCCTTTATCCTTTCAAACTATTACGTGCTTGAAACCAATCTCGTAAAAAAATAGTATTATTTTAAGAGAGAAAGGTTATGCCTATAAAAATCTGTAACGCCCTTCCTTATGCAAAAAAAAAAACCGAATTCTCTATTCTCATTTACTTAATAGTATATTCAAAAAAACAAAGCAATAAAAAAGCAGATTAGACTTACGTCAGCATAAAAATATCTCTGAAATAAATCTCAGGAAAAGCGTATAAATGGATAATGTTGAAATTACAATGTAGCTCATTTTGCGACCAATCTACCCGCCAATGGTCGTGGGAAAAAATAAAACCGTATGAGAAAACGAATGGGGCGTTAAGGGGGCGCTTCCCCGGAAATGGGTAGGTTTTTATCATATTATTTAGAAGGAAATTTTCTGAGATTATTAAGGGTGGATTTAATCAACGAATGTTTCTGATTTATATGTGATGTCGTGCTCTTAAGGTAACGAATTGAAATCTAAATATTTTAACACAGATAATAATTTTGAACATTATAGTTATATTTTGTTATCGTTTCTTGCTTTATAATCAAGAATTTTTAGGTACCTATTTAAAATTTCTGTCAAAAAAAAGGTCTCATAATTATAGATAAACACGCCTTCTTCCCATATAATAGAAGCAGGCAAAAATTATAGAGCGCAAATCGCTACGATTCTTCCGTACTCCTTTCGCCTAGTTCATTTCAGATCTGTAAGCCCCTTTCGTACCTACACTAGACGACGCAAGTCTCCGATACCTTTCGACTTTGGCATCCATTGATGCGTGCCGTGTACAGACTAGGGATTTTTATTGTCAAAGTCGTTAGGGATAGAGTGCACTACGCTTGTGCGACAAAAGGAAGTGCGATCAACGTTTGTGCGACACAACTGTACTGCGACGCACCATAGTTCGAACGCACGCTTGTGCGACACACTGAAGGTCGTCATCACGCTAGTGCGAAAAGGCTTAGTCTTTCGAGCACGCCAAATGCGAATACTATCCATCTGACCATTCTAGAAAACTAAACCAATAAGGTCAGAATTATTTTGTCCGAGGGAGAATATTTTTTCTCCTTCGTAAATAACAATTTTGGAGAAGCTTTGCAGTGGAATGAAGTAGGATAGCAGTATCAGTATTACGGTGCGTACAGACTATATAATATAACACGTTATATTACATTGTTATATAACATTTTTCATAGTGTGGTTGTGTTGTATAACATTTTACATAGAGTTGTAGAGTTATACAACACATGTTATACAACATGTTATATGGTCTGTACGCACTTTTAAAATAATAACATTAATAAATCAGCTCCACAAAATTAGGGAGACTTAGAGCTTAATTTATCATGAACCAACAAAAATAATCGGACTGGTCAGTACCTAGTTTATAAAACTATGATATAGATGAGAAAGTATATGAAATTTCACGTTCTAAAGTTTGTTATTTCGAGTAAAAACCGCCACGCTTCGTTTCATTTAGTGAACAGATTAAGATTTTATTAGTATAAAGGTTCCGTATGAAAAGTTTGTTATTGTTTTGCTAGAACAAAAGTATGCTTGTCCTTCATGAGTTTTGGGTAAATAAGTATTGTTTGATGAATGAATGGGTTACTCGTTCTTTAGTTGGTTTGTTCTGAATATTTCAAGGACTAGGATTGCTTTAGAAAAAATATTAAAGATGTTTATTTTAATTATCCAACGTGTAACGTAAAGAGCGCAAAACGTATCTTGGGGTAACTCAGCCCATGTTACTAAACAATATTTGTTCTAAAACTTATGGAAATTCGCAACAAAAAAAGATTTTTCATTATGATTTTGTATTTTTGCGAATACACAACAACAGTGGAGGCCCGCGCCTCGGCGGCGGCGGCGTTGTGTACATGAGCCCTAAATATACTAACAAATCATACGCTTGCAATAAAACTAAACGTATTCTTTACCTTTACCTTTTTTCTTTCAAGATAACAGACTTGGTATTACCTATGCCACAAGGAAAATCTTTTTCAATTATTTGCCCATACTACAACCCTATCAGTTGATTTATACGAAAAGGAACAGTTTATCACCCTTGTAGATGTTTATCGACTCGAAAAATGGTATGTGGCCTCAGACGTTGAGATAACAAACCTACTTTTCTTTTGTTAAGGATTTGTAAGATGAACAGACAAGTATTTGATATTGCTGTGTTTTGATGTTTCAAAAGAGTTTTTGCTGCCATTTTTTTGAGATTATCTTTCTTGATATGTGTTAGGATTAAAATGGGAATAAAAAGGTCATTTGTGGATGTAATTTTGTGAAACATTACGTCAAAAGCCTTCCATTTTTTTTAAGCTAAACGTTTACTACAACTAGGAATGTGTCTGTACCGTGGTTGTGCTTACTTTTTTTTTTTTTTTTCAGAAAATCCCTGAACCTGGAACAACTACTTAAAGATCTTAAATATCAATATTCGGTCTGTTAATAGCTCAGCCACTTCGCCGTCGCCGTAAAAGTACCAATAACCTCACTAATAATTTATTTCGTGTCCCCCTTAAAACGTTCCTAAAAGATCAATTAAGTAAAATCAAAACAAAGAATTTTAATATGGGTTCAATTTACAAGAATTTTCATTATTTCAATATTGCTTTATTGGCATTTTTGAGGACACTGATCCAATTTTTCTTAACCCACAATTTTCCGAACAATATTGACACATTATTAATTCTTTGAAGCAAGGAATTTTAAAAAGCAATATTCTCCCACGAGAAAAATTTGTTGGGGTGTAAGTACATAATTTCATTAACAACAAAATATTCGACATTTAAAGATGGTGGTGGAACGCTTAAGTTGTGTTTAAGCTCTATTGGCTGTTGTCTGCTTCGCCTGCTTGTAACGAAAGTTATCTCACGGAAGCACAAAATTGGGATAAACGGTATACCTACGAGGACTATGTATTACTGTGGCCTCTGTGTTTGTTTCGACAATTTTTTCTCAGAGTAGTCCGGTAAGAACTACCGGCCTCATTTGGTTGTGACGTGTAAAAGTGTTTTTCTTTTCAACAAACTTTCAAAATAATTTCTTTTATTGTTTTTATATGAGAACCATGCAGGTGTCTGATGTGGTCTTTTGAAGAAAGAGTCAGTCAGATGTTGCATTCAAATCAAATCAAATCAAATCGTTTATTTCATGTAGGCCAATTACAGGCACTAATGTACACATAAAATAAAACAAGTATAAAAATAGTTATGGTGCTACGGCCCCAGACACAAGACATAAAAACTCTGAAAGTACCGTAGGTGCTCATTCCAAAACGTGGATCTCTATGGAGAAGAATGAGCAAGAAACTCCATGGACACTCTTTTTCAATCGCCAAAATTATTACAAAAATTTTGTTACATCATTCATCATCAGATCGTACATTGAGTTACAAATATTACATTTATCCAACTACAATATAAAATGTAATTATATATACGAACAAAATCATCCAGACTTTTGCATTTATAATATTACATTACATGGAAGATAAACATAACTGTGGAAACGTAGTTATTACCAACAATATGTTATTTTCCATGTTTCAGAAAACATTTTTCAATAAAAACACTTTTCTTCACAAAAAAACACCTTTTCCTTTATTCTTTCACCTGTTTTTATCTTAAACTAACAAAAAAAACACTAACAATAACTCGGATAGGCTCTTTCTGTCAGAATGTGTTGCAAATGGTCCGTGAACCGACTCGACGATTCTCCGTAACGCTGCGATCAATTGTGGGACGGATGTAACAGTAAAACTTTACTGTTTTTCAGTTACTGTAGTCTCGGTGAATGTGTTGTTGATTTGTGTAGTGAGTGTGTTACAGGGTTTTAGTGTTATTGGGGTTGTCTGAAGCTATGATTTGTTATTAGTTGTTGTTGTTTTTTACCTGAAAGTTAGTTAGGAACCTCAGAGGCACTAGCATGACTATTCACCTTGTTGTGACGACAAGTCAGCGGGATTTTTGATGAAATTGTGATACAACTGAATGCTCAAGTCTATCAGCACCTTACAATTAACATAATACACATACAGAAATCTTACGATAAGGCACTCAGATTACAAAATATGAATTCTAAATCTCATAAACTATCTTTTTGTGGGTATTAGGCTATCGTTTGGCATAGTCCGTCCAGTCGTCAGTCCTTCAGGCTTGGCTCTTGGTAGGACTGCGAATCACCCATTACTCACACACGCCCGAAATAAGGCGGCCTTATGATCGCTAAAGTCCTAAAGTCTAGGGCGTTAACGAGTCTAAGGCGCTATGGCAGCAGCGGAGGGCGTGAGGCGGAAGATTGCCTCTCCCTTACACGTTCCGCCTAACACATATCTAAGCCTCTGATCATCTGTCGAAAAATATACTACTTATACTAACCCGATTTGGGGTTCTGCACAGTTGAGGGGACCCTCAACACCCTCAACTGTGCAGGATCCCAAATCGGGTCGCAACGTCAATTTGACCACGTCTGTGGAGAGACCCTTTCCGGGGCGCTCTGTCTACGCTCACATATTTAATGTGAAAAAACAGCGATAAAACTACTTTTGTCTTTGTTCAACTTATTAAAACGCGTCTACGTAGAGCGAGACAGTTAGCAAGGGTCGTTTTGAGTTCTCGGTAGAGAAGTTATTAGATAAGCCAAAATGCTGAAATTCAAAAGCCATACCCAAAGAAAGTTACCGTTATTTACAAAGGTATGTCTTTACAGCGAACAAAAAAGTCTGTGTTTTTTGCCCTCCAGTGCACATTAACACACGAAATCTTTGAAGTCTAATAGATCGTTAGTTGTGAAGCTCACAGTTGCGTAGTTTTTTGCTTCACTTTTACTTTTTGTTGTAAACGTCTCTTCTAATGATCGTCTACACAGACGCGTGTACTCTCAAAAAGGACAAAAGAAGCAATTATTTTGTTTTGAAAAAAGCCGTATTTTCAAGATATTATTACCAGGAACAGACATGTGTTAGAGTGGAGACCGTGTATGGTCAAAAGTAGAGTGGGACGCCCTGAGGTAAGATGGATGGTTAATTTGAGAAATGTGACCGGCAGGGCAATAAGTCTACGCTTCTGTCATTATCATTACATCAAATTGCGTCTATGTCATTAAAAAAATGTAGTACCATGAATTTTTCCGCAGGTCATGAGTGATTAACGGGGCCCCCGTCTAGAGGGCCAAAGATAGCTGGGTTCGCGGAACTTATCAAATTACCGTGACCCTGGAACGTAAAGGGCTATTGAAGGACACCGTGGATTTTAGTCAGTACGAGTCTGGCAGTCCCTCACGCCCTGCCCTGGGTGGATTTGATGATTCTCCCACGTAAAAAAAGGCCCGTTACTAAACCCGAAACCGAGTGTTTCATGCTTAGACATTAAATCTCTGGACCAAGAGGCCAAGCGCTCTTGGAGGAAGGCTTACGTCCAGCAGTGGGCGTTGAATTACCGGACAAACTGTGTTGTACTACTATTAAAGTTTGGTACTCTCTAAACGAAAAACCTGGTTTGCAGCCAATTTTACTACAAAACATCGCATAAAAATTCATTTCAAATATCCAGTACGCAGTATTTTGATAGCAAAAGATCCCATAGCGGTATTTTTATATCGGTACAAGGGTGTTGTAATACGAGATAGCGTCTTTCGATCCAATAAAGTGAATAGTGGATTTATACCCAGATTATTGGAAAAACTTCCGTCAAAAATTTATTTTTATATCGACCTGGTGCCGCGACTATTTGCGAATTTTTATGAATGGAACCGAATTTTTGTCAGTGCAAAGGTGCCTTGAAATATTTTTCACTTATAATATCAAGCAAATTAATGTTTATATTGGTTATGCCAAACGTAAGCAGTTTCTTAGGAAACCATTGGATTTTTGTTTTGTTATATTATTTTATCTACTCTCACGTCGTAAACTTCGAAATACAAAACTCAAAACGAGTTTATAATTACATACTTTATACCATAGAGTATCGTAATGAAATTAAAAAATTAAATTATAACACTGTTTCTCTAACAAAACAATGTTATAATTTTTTTTTTTTCATTATGATACAGATTACTGATCATAGATACATCTATTTACTTTTTTATCTGTGGCTGCGCGCGCTTTCTAAAGCCCGGTACACACGCAGCGACTTTAATCGACGGTGACTCGCTAGCGACTTATGACTTTTGTGTCTACATTATAGCGATTTATCAGTATTCGTTTCGCAGTATAATACCCCTCATTATGTACCAGTTACATAATAGTAGTTTATGTAACTGGTACATAATGAGGGGTATTATACACGAGTGTGAGTTTCAAAAATAAAATTATTTTTTAATAGTATCACACAGTGGAATAATACCTAGTTATTACACTTCATTACTACTTTATCTATTTTCATAGAACACGAACATATCAAATAAAAGATAAAATTAGTAAACATATTGTCATCATCCAAAAATATCTATGATGGTAATCTATACCAGAATGAAAAAAAATCTTTAAATTATAACATTGTTTTGTTAGAGACAGTGTTACAATTTAATTTTTATAATTTCATTACGTTACTCTATGGTACAAAGTACGTCATTACAAACTCGTGTTTATTTTGTATTTCGAAGTCTTACGATATGAGATTTTTTTAGTAATTTACTATTATTTTATATTTAGCAGCTATATTATTTTCATAATCACTGTTGTATTCCTAATCTACACATTTACAAATACAGAACGACTATAAAGATTTACAGTAGCCCCATTTATAAATAATAGCTAAATTGACAATACTTGCTAGGCGATGCTTTTAGTCTGTGAAAATACTTTACGACATACTCCTAAAAAAAATATCGTTTAATTCAGACTACTAAAAAAATCCATCATTATGTTAGTAACAATGTAACTTAAAAGAATATGTTAGTAGAAAATTATTCATTTATAGCACGTCGATACACCCATTTTTTATAATTAAATTGAATTGAACTAAATTGACGATAATTACATGTCAACTTGAAAATATTATTTTAAAATAAAATAAAATTGAAATAAAATTATTTAACATTAAAATTGTATTAACTTGAAAAAACAATTAAACGAGCGAATCAATAAAGTTTAAAGTTACACTACGTTACTAAATAACAGTATATTTTCGTAGGAATTTTAGTCTGAATATCTAGCTTTAGTAGCTTTAGTATATTGTACAGTCCACAAAGGTATTTTATGGCAACTATCCAGAGAGTGATAAAGTAAAATCTGTTTTATTATGAAACTTGTTGTTGTAAACTATTACTTGGGGAGTATTTTGTTTACATGGAGGAGTAAGTGCCAAGTCTGACACTTGCATTTTTTACTTTGTTGATGCGAAACGATATTTTTAGAAATTCACAACATAGAACAAACTTGTATGCTCGATAAAACCTTCATTTCCAAAAAGAGGTAGATAGTAAGTTTTTGCTAAACATTTTCTCCACAAGTCTACCAAAAATAAAGCATTACCCTAACGCACAAAATTAACTTAGAAATGTACTTCTAAAGTTCTTAAACTTGTATCCAAAACATTTGTTCTTCGATCCGACTATTCGACCGAATGGCCACTTAGTGAGTTAAAACATCGCATCGAAACGTATCAAACCCCGTTTGTTAGCAAACGCACCGCATTTCTAACTTGAGAAACTCAACGAAACTCTGAATTACTTTCTAAAGTCCCGCTATAAATTTTGCTGAAACACTTCAAAGTATTTCATAAGGAAAATTGTAAATAAATTTGGATA
Source organism: Agrotis segetum (assembly GCA_036375495.1). NCBI lineage: Eukaryota > Metazoa > Arthropoda > Insecta > Lepidoptera > Noctuidae > Agrotis > Agrotis segetum. The sequence goes on from JAQSVV010000136.1 coordinate 1,251,747, forward strand.
GGGCTGACAATGTAAGGCAACAAACAAGGATGCTTTCATGGAAAACAAAGTCCTACAAATATTATAAATGAGAAAGTTTGTGAGGATGTATGCCATGTGTGTATGTAGGTATGTTTGTTACTCTTTCACGCAAAAATCACTGAACGGATTTGGCTGAAATTTGGTACACAGATAGTTTATAACCTGGATTTAACGTATAGGATAGTTTTTATCCCGATTTGATGTTCCCGTGGGATAATTTTCGATTTGTAGCGGATGAAGCCACTGGCAACAGCTAGTATATCATAACGTATCACATTGACGGCACGTTTGTTGCAGCGGCTGAGCAATCGACTGCGCAGCGTGTCGGGAGTTCGATCCCTGCACTTAAAAATATTTGGATGATCTGCGAGTAGTTGTTCCGGGTTTGAGGGTTTGTGTATTGGAGTTTCTATGTTTGTAAATGCACCCATGATGCAAGAGAAATTCCTAGTGCAGGGCAACGTTTTCTATAAAAAAAAAAGTAATTTAAATGTGCCGAATGAGAGGCAACGTAGTATTTTACCCTCCCAAGAGATTGTTAATGATGATAGGGTTCACTTTAGATTGTCGTGATTTATGTGTGTGTGCCACTACAAGTGCATTTGGCAACTGTTTTTATATAACTAAGTAGGCTCGTTACTTATCTACACCAAGGAACGCAAAGCGCTAGACTTTTTATGTATCTGACAACGTATACCTAATTAAAATTAAAAAGATAACAAAGCGAACTACATTTATAAAATTCTAATATGTAGTTACTACCTATCAGTCCCTTGAAAGAATTATAGTTTATTGTGATAACGAGGGACTCCTCAATACATAGAAGACAACTGAATCCTGAATCTAAAACAACCTAATAATAGGTCTTCTTTTTTTTATCTTGGCAAAATCATCAAATGAGTCCTCCCACCCCGGGCAGGGCGGGAGGGACTGTCAGACTTTTTCTGACAAAAATATAGCCCTTTATGTTCCAGGTTTACGGTAAGGAAATAATCCCGCGACCCCGGCAGGCTTTAGCCCTCTGAGAGGGAGGCCCCGTCATTATGCTGACGCTCTTTGAGGCGCGCGTGGGACACAACGCGCCGTCGACCCGGGCATGGTCCATGGTCGGGCAGCGAGTTGCCCTAATAATAGGTCTAGAAAATTAAAAAAAAAAAAAAAAAAAAAAAATACAATCGCACAGCAACCAGCCCTGTAAAATAATCCAAACAACTGAGCCAATAATCTCCCGTAAAGGGGGAAAGAAATCGTACTATTTACTTATTCCCCCCCTTCGTCTGATATTTATAATGTCGCTAACGTTATGAATCAATTAAGATAAACTCCAAAGAGGCTGTTTGATGTAGATTAAGTTAAGTTGAAGCTGAGAAGATTACCTACTTATTTTGTAATAGAACTGAGTTAATGTAGAAGTGTTTTGTGGACTTTTGAGGAGTTGACAATGAAGAAGTTGCTCGATTACTTTCAGGGTAGAAATGCCTAAGTATAAGATGTAGAAAATTTTACATTCAGATGCTGTTTAAATTTTTTTTTATGTGAGATGGGTTTGCTCTTGACCTTATTCTAGGTCAGGAATGACTATGACAAGGTCGACGATGGAGCGAGCTTACCTAGAAGAAGCCTGTTCACTCTAACTTTGAAGAGATTAGGGTTGTAAATTTTAACACCTCAATGTACCATATTTCACGCAAATAAAGATATTCTATTCTATTCTATTCTATTCTATTGTATGCGTTCGAAAACACAGACGCAGGCAGCATTAGTACATAGCCAAAGGTTATGACAATACCTAGTAAATAGAAGTATTCTTGGTTTATTTAGGATTACTTAGATAAATGATATAACTTGTATTATTTCCTTGATAATTAGCTATCCCACTGATGGGACGCAGGTCTCCTCTCTGTAAGAAGTAGTGTGACGCAATCCACTTTCCAGTCACAGAGCGGGTTGGTGGATGCCACAGTCAGCTAACAATCGCAACCTGTCATGCATGCGTGCATTACCTAGGGTCATGAGTTACACGACGACGCCCCGCGACCCCTCGCCGGTTTCGTCCGCGATGCACTAAGACCGTCTCCTCTAGGTTCACTACTGTACAGCGGTCGCTACCGCGCCGTGCCGCGATTTCAGGCGCGCCGCCGCCGCGCCGCCACGCGATTCGATAGTGTTTTATTTATTGAGAAAAAAATATGCATCCATTTCGGCCATAATGTTTTTACTAAGGATTGTTCATGAACCGGTTTTGATGATTCTAATTTTATTACATTGGAAAGCAGATAGGTTTCTCTTAGCTCCACTTCGATTTCTTGGTCTTCCATCATCAAACCCTAATCTCCTGTCATGGAACCGCCTGTTTGAAATACCTTCTTTGACTGCAACAAAAAAGATATTTCATCAAAAATTCATAAACGAAGAACTTGTATCCTGAATTTAAAAAAAAAACATTATATGGCCGCAATGAGACATCTCCTTTGTTAGATAAAATAAAACACTTGGCATCGCGGCGGCTATTCGCCGGCGGCGCTTAGCGACCGTGTACACAGCCTAGAGGCGCGGTAGCGGCGCGGCGGCGGCGCGGCGGCGGCGTCGTGTACATGAGCGCTCAGGCTATCTTAAATTCCTATTACTACTAATGATTAGCAGAAGTAAAATTAAATCATTTTCAAATACAGATGTAGATTAAAATACTATTTGAAAATTGATTTTTTCGTAGCTAAATATTGTTTTATGGAACTTTTTAAACTACTCTGTTCTTTCAGTTGCCTTTTGCGTTCCATAGCGGTCTTTAATCTCTTAAGTCATTCTTACAATGTACCATAGTTTAAACTTAATTCTGTTTTCGAAATAATGTTAAAGTCACTAATCAAGAATTTGTAATTTGTTTAGTACCTATTTCCAGAACAAACACACAATATCAATTTAAATGATACACTAGAAAAAAAATCTACAAGTTTTTCCATACCATACTAACCCTCCGGATGAAATCCTATACGCAATACCATAAAAGTCCCCATAAAACGAGACAAGCCGCACCAAGTGTCACAGTTCGGTAACAAAAGGTATCGACATCATCCCATAAGGGTACTTATATCCACAAAAAGTCTCCGAGGCCACGTACGCAGATCTTCACAATGAGCTGACTTGGTGGCGACGAAACCGCTTGCAAATATGTATGGGGTATACGGGGATATAGTTGGTGTGGGCACGTTATTGGGGTACTGTTTTTTTAGCTTGGTAAAATCATCAAATGAGTCCTTCCACTCTGGGCAGGGCGGGAGGGACTGTCAGACTTGTACTGACTTCGCAGAATTTAATTTTAAAAAGAAGAATTTTCAAAATCGGTCCAGGAGTCTTTGAGAAATCAGGTGGGAAAATACATGGAAGCCAAAAAACCGGGATTACACGAATTTAAAACCTCCTCCTTTTTTTGAAGTTAGTTAAAAATAGTTGACGATAAAATCCTACCTATCCCCAAAAAACATACTTAAAAACATACCTGTTCATTCAGCTTGACAAACTTACATTTGCCTTTTTAAGAGCATATTCTCCGATACCTTTGTTTAAAATACATATCTATCCAAGTATATTTTAAAAGCTTTGGTCCGACTATTTCGTAAAGATTCAGTAATAGCCTGAATCTTGTCGTGATAGTGATCTTTTAAAGCATTTGTTATTTGTTACTATCTCCAGAATTTTTCACACCCCCATACACATATCAATTTTTACACTGGTAGAAAATGCTACAAGTTTTTCTATCGACCCTCCGGAAAATTATACGCAATACCATTAAAGCTATTTCACAAGCCGCGCCAATTATCAACAAAAATCGAAATCATCCCATAAGGGTACTTATATCCACTAAGGGGTACCCGAGTGCCACGTACGCAGATCTTCACAATTACGTGTAAGTGGCAGGACGGTACCGCTAAAAAAAATATGTATGGGGGATACGGGGATTTATTTTGGGCACGTTTTTGGAGCACAACAAATTTTTTTAGCTTGGTAAAATCAAATCAAATGAGTCCTCTCTACTACTGTGCAGGGTGGGAGCTAAACTGTCAGACTTGTACTGACTAAAATCAACGGTGCCCTTTAATAGCCCTTTTTAAAAAAATATACTATTTAATTTAAAGTACGGGTTTCTTCAAGACCTATGAAAAATCCTTGCTAAATTATTAATATAAGAATTACTAAATTATTTTGGACGGATGGATAGATGTGTGTTACTCAATTGCATCAGGACTGCCGAACGGATTTTGTTGAAACTATGTATAAGGATAGATTATAGTCAAAATTGTCACAACTGGCACTTATTGTCGAGGTTGTATGATTCCCTGGAAAAATCAATCAAAATCAGTCAATAGTTTAATCCCAAAAAAAAATTTTAATTCTATCAGGGTAGTTAAAACCATGATGTGAACACTCGGAAAGATTTTGTTTGATGAATGAGTACAACCTAAAAAATAAAGGCAAACTGAAAGTAAAATACCTCCATTACCACTATTACATAAAAAATAAATTTAAGTAAATAAATACAAATAGTAGAATTGGAGGGAAACAGAAATGGAATGCATAACTGATGGAAAACCTAGGCAAGCATGCACTTTACCTTTCCTTACTCAAATATTTGCCACTAGCATCCGGGCAAACCCAACCACCGTATATTTCAACAGCAGTGAGGTCTCGGCATTATTTCGGGCTTATACCTTTTTATAAACGAGATAAAACCTTTGGAAGGAGCCATGAAAGAGATTATAATATTATCCGGAGATATGAAATTTTCTACCACAGATTTTGATACAGAAAGTGACATAGGCCACTGGGCTTTAGTAAAAAAAGAAAAAAAATTAGTGCGGCAATGAGTTGAAAAAAATATGTGATGTGACTAAACATTTACGGTTTTCGAAATTTTTCCTTTATCAGCTGTGCTATAAGACGTAGCTGCGTACCACAAGATTCTCAGAATCTTACTGGTTTTGATTTCATTGCGAGTTTTGAAAATATCCGGCATAAACGGCTGTGTCTTTTGATGGCGTAGGCTTCAAAGTTTAATTTACACAGCTCCAAGGGATAGTAGACCTGAATATTTAAAATAAAGGAGGTGTTATTTTTTCGGCCCAACCATGTACCGAGGTACAAATTATCATTAAAATCCCTTCCAATAATTAGTATTTTTAGCAGTATTTAAAATCCTTCAATACTAGATAGAAAAAGAAATAAAAGTATATGAAAAAACACTACTTCGCAACGGAACTGCGTTCAATGAAACGTTTATGACAGCGTTTACGGCTGTCAATCTGTTTCATCTGTCAAAATCACGTCAAAATATGACATCGATGTTTCATTATTTGACAGCTTTTTGACAGTAATGAATATCAACAACAATAGAAAAAATCTATCGAACTAGGTCGGGAACCCTGGTTTTTGGCCGGCAGATAACCAATCGCAAAAAATAATACGAAATGTGAAATAAATGCATTTTTTTTAAATTATTGTTCCCATGATTATTCACAAAATATGTGTACTAGTAATTATAACTTATTTGAAATACTTATATAAATTCTATAAAGTACATTTTTGGGTTTTCACACGTTTATAAATGAAGTAACGAAACGCATCATGTCGGAGACGTATGACATTGCTAGATTGAAAATAAATTCTTGGGTTGCAAGTTTTAACATTTTGGATCGACAATTTCTTATGGTACAAATGCCCAAATAAATACAACATATTTTTTTTCAAAATCTACGATTTTTTTCCTATAAATTCGTATTTTTGTTCTTGAGGTACACGGCTGGGCCTTAAATGTAGGGAAAAAATTAACACCTCCTTTCAGCTTGATACCTCCACGCGTTTCTAGGTTTCAGGAAAAGGATCTTGAGAGACGGACGCACGCACGGACAACAAGGTGATCTCACAAGAGTTCCAGACGTTGTTGTCCGTCCGTCCGTCTTTGTTTTCCTTTCGAGGTGCAGAACCATAAATTGTGTGAAAAGAAGTTTATTATTTCCACACAATTTAACGGAACTGTAAAAAAGCAGAATGAGAACATAATACGGAATACAAGCGAGTATTATAAGGTTAGGTTTCATTTTTGTTACGTATTATAGAATTTTCTTAAAGTATTTTATTCAAATAAATGTTTTTGTTTCTTTCTTATTTTTATTTTTCGTAAAAATACTGTTTCATGAGCTTAGTCTTTGCAGAAACCGAGTGAATTGTTTTTCTCTAATAAGAGGAGATTTTAGAATATTAGACCGACGCAAGAATATAATAGAATGGAATGAAAAAAAGACGAAAATACATAGACGGTGTCTGGATGTTTACTGACTGTGTGGTAATAGGTCTCTGTTACCTGGGCTTTAAATGATAGTAAAAAATGTGGAAGTATTGTAAGTAAACAAAAATCTTCTTTTTTGAGGAACACGAGCGAAAAACACAATAATATAGATTAGGATCGTAGTAAGGTGGTGTTCTGTAGTTTCTTCTTGCCCCATTGAAAAAAGGCGTGAGTTTATGTATATGTATTAGTCACAAGCTGATGTATGTGCTCCCTAAGGCCTACTGTCCACACAGTCGTCTTTCGTAGGATGCATAATGTAACCTACAAATGTATATGTATTTTGCATATTTGTTATGTCCACGCTGTTTCATGCAATAGTCAGTCACGATACAAAAGGTCTCAGTTTTCTTTCAACTAGCATCGAGGAAGGACGTCTGGCAACGCTGGTGACATGTTGCCGCCCGCGCGCACCGCATGACGAACGCAACACGAGCGTCTGACGCGACGTTGCCGCTTCGTGGACACAGATTTCATTGTTTCTACGCAAGATGCAAGCATTCGTCTGGCAATCGTCAATTGACGAAAGCGTGCGTATGACGTTCGGTTACGTGGACATTGGGAGTCCCTGACCAGTCCCAGACCCTGCCGGAGTCTTGTTTCTTGAAAGCTGCAACCTTGGGGTCTTTAAGACAATAGCGAAAAAGGCACTTCTAGGAAAGAATGCTTCACCGTCGACCTCATTATTGCTTACCAATTACCATTACTCGAGATAGTGGTCAAAGTGGACGTATGCGGGCAAAATAATATAACAACACCAAAACGCTTCCAGCATTGAAAAAATTTCGATTGCTTTGCTTGCTCCGTCCGACCAAACAATGCTATAGATACTTCTACCCATTCCAACTATCAACTCAAATTGATATGGCGGTCAATTGCTAACAGAAACAAAACCATACATTTCAGTAACCGTTTACAATAACGGAAACAAATTCCGTTTAAAAGTGAACGATTTTAAACATCACAAGCGTATTGTACAATTTAGCACCTTTACCATACAAATGTAGTAGAAGGAATGTTCGTAATATTATGCAATAACAATACAGAACGAAGGTTTGCAGAGTAAGCAAGGCGGCCATTTTGGAATTTAATTTTCCTGTGCAAGAATTTTACAGAAGCTATGAGTTCTTTTATGTAGGTTGAATGTGGAAAAAATTAGACAATAATCGTATTATTATATGGGGTTTCGTCAGGTATTATGTGAAAAGGGTTTTTTTTTATCATGTTAATAAAATATTTGATAAGGTTTAGGTAACCGGAGTACAGTGCTATTATTTCGAGAATAAAAGCGCCATTGACTTCATTGTTAATTTAATTTGGAAATAGCATGTAGATTAATCTTTCAGATACAAAAAAAAAAATATCTACTCTTTAGGTTTTTTTTTGGGACTGGGAATTTATCAACTAACTTCAGCCGCTCATTGTGAATCGGAAGGGACTTGACAGTCTCTGATTCTTCAATTGCTCTTGTACCTTGTTGCATGTCCTTTACAACCCATCAGCGGTGGGTTTCGCCTATCACATCAGTGCACATAAACCTTTTCTATAGGGGGTGGATAGTCCACACAAGCAAAGCAGCAATATAATTTTAAGGCTGGAGATATTTTTGAAGTGAAAACTTCTTTAGCGGCGTTGTACACTTTTTCTGTAATGGGTAAAAAATTTAAAACTCGCGTCAGGGTCACGTGACCAAAACTCGCGTCAGGGTCACGTGACCCTGATCGAAAATGAGTAAGACGTCATTCAAATTAAAAATAAAACATAGTAACAAAAAAGTTTTCACTTCTACCGGCACTCCTGGAGTGCAACCTTTTTTTATTTGTTATACCCACCACTAGATAAGCACGGGGGCAACGAAGCTCGACGTGTCCCGGAGAATGGATTTACCAGTCTTGGATCCTGCAGCGAAATGAGTCGGAAAAAAACTATTCTTTTCATCCACTAGGATGAGTACGAGAGGTTACTTGCTTAATGATATTTAAGTAAGTAACCCCTCGTACTAAAATACCATATTTCCCTATAAAAGCACCAAAGTACTAAAAGAACATAATAAATATTCTTCTATTGGACAACAATGTCCCATACATAACCTACAAAAACTAACATACGCCACGCCATCTACCGACATCTACACAAGTAAGCCCATGTTCGCGTGTAAACATGACAATGACAATGGTTGGACAGAATTGCCTTTGATTATGAAAGGGGTATGACAGTCATTGAATATTGATTCGTTTCGAATGGGTAGGGTACTGTTGTGGCGAATATGGTTTGATCTCTTACTTAAACAATGGTTAATTGGACACAAATCCTACTAATATTATAAACGTGAAAGTTTGCTTGGATGGATGGATTGATATTTATTACTTTTTCACGCAAAAACTACCTACTGAGCGGATATGGACGAATTCGGTTCACTGATAGTTTGTAACCTGGATTAACATAAATTATTGGATAGTTTTTATCTCGATTTTATGTTCTCGTGGGATAATTATTGAATGGTATAAGATAGAAATTTAAATAATATATTTACATAACTTAAAATTTAAATAATTATTCCGTCGTAGTTAGATTTATCAAAAATATTTGACCCATATTTACTGATTTATTTTTTCGTGAAGTGATGAAGGCTCTTAAATCAATCAATCACAATACGCCTAATTCTGGTGTCACAAAGAAGATACGAAGATTTTTAAAAAACATGTCCATAATTTTTCAATATCCTAAATGATGGACTAAATTCATTTGCTAACTATAGATGCTGTCGTCATACTTATGTAAAAGCTATTAAGATTACTGACTTATGTAAAGATATAGATTTGCATTCATTTGGAGAGGTGTATTCCTGATGGCGTCTCCACATTAGTGCCGTGAATTCACGCCGCGAATTCTCGCCATAAACTCTCGGTACAATACCGACACTGATCAGGGAACTGGCGCGAACGCGCGTGAACCCCGCGAAAACCATCCACATTCTCGTTCCCGCCTGTTCCGCCCGCCATGAAACTTCAACACAAATAGTGTAAGTACTTATAGGTTACAGGTTAGTGGTTACTGTAAGGCTAAGTTTTTTTTTTCATATTTCAAGTTTATTTCTACTTTCAAATCGATGATACGTGCTATAAGATGACTTTGACCTCGTAAATAATAATTCCTCTAAAATAAATTCTATCACTTTTCTCGCCACCAGTACACAAAACTCAACCAAATATTGGGCGAAGTGAAAACCAATCGGTATCCACAATCGTCTTGATTGACAATAGACGTTATGTGTACAAGTTTATGTTATTCTATTATTGTAGGAGATAAGAAGTTAGCGTTCCTCCGTTATCAATAATACCTAGTTGTATTATTATTTCGATATTATTAATATTGCTTTGTGGCAATGAGATGAAGCGGAATTTGGAGAGATGGCCCAGTATTATTAGCTTTTATCATGAAGATTTCTATTCAAGTGCTAATATTCTGTGAATGGAGAAGAGCGGTTTGCTTTGTATTGTTCAATTTCTTTATTTGTTTTGTCTATCTACGTTCATATTGAAGTCACCTATTAGTATGTGTATATTTAAGTAAATATTGAGGCGCTCCCTCACCGGAAGCATTCGCGTGTAATGTAACATTAAAGATTTGACATTGATCATTACAATAAGCTGGGTACTCACTTAGCAGTGCTGCGTGTAACGTATTAGATACTGTATCAATCTGCAAATGGGTAATAGCTCGTACGAGCATACTGCAAGCCGCCTTTGTAGCACAGCTGGCTCGTGGCTATGAGTACCCAGCTTTACGTATACAATACTACATCCCGACCCTGACTGACGAGCATTCACATACATTTAGTATAGATTTGATACAAGGTGCGCATTGTGATGCTCAATTGTATTCCGTCACTGATGAAATGTTCGAATCTGTAACGTTGCATTACTGGGAAATGCTCGCGGTGAGTGAACGCCTTTATGGCTGTTAAACCATATTTAGCATGGAGTGCAACTGCCTATCTGACCTCTGTAACTATGAGTATTTTTTTGATGAGTGCTCTTTGAATCAGAATCGAAACTTAACTAACAGAAAACAATTTTTTTGTTCCCCAAAAATAGTTTTCATACTATTTCTTATCTGCTACTTTAACCGCGAAAAAAAAATACACTATTCTATGATACAATAATTTCATAATATTATTTATAAAACTAGAACATTAAAATAAAACATGAGAACAATAAACAACCACCAACACACATAGTGTAACACTTGAAAGGCGCGGGAACGGACGTCCGCTGTCGTCGGCGGTCAACGCATGACTGCGCTAATTACGCTACTTTGCGACGCCATGTGCATTGTGCTGCTAACACCTCCGCGTGTTTCACTTCTTTTTGTAGCCTGGCAATTTTTGTGACAGTGTTGCTAGTTAAAACTGTGTGTTCAAAAAATAAGTTAATTATTTTAGTTCAAAAGTGGAGATTCACTTTTGAAAAAGCGTGATCAAAATCAAAAGCTAGTGTGAAAGGTATCATAAAACCATTTATAAAACTCATAAAAAACTGTAGTATAGATTTTTAACGAAAAACATGTTTTTAAATAATATATTCATTCGTCATAAATGCCTGTTAGAGTACCGTGTAACAGACACGACTACAGACGGATCTGAAGCAAGAAACATTTACTTAATTCAATTAAGGTAATATCTTACTCGCTTGGCTTATTCCCTCATTTATAAGTAATTTGTCTGCTACATATCAAACTGAACTCAGATATTTGATTGAACTTTAGTTTACAATCAAATGTTTGAGTGTTAAAGTCTCACATCCTATAATGTGACTTTAACACTATAGAATAGACTTTTTAATGTTTCCCTTCGATCAATAATGAAACTACAATATTAACAAATGTATAGTTATGCAAGATCTACCTTTGATAAATGGGAAATTCTTAGGGTAACACAGAAAAAGAATTGTTGAATCTAATCATAGAAAAAAATAAGCATTTTTAAAATACTATAATATAAAATCTCATGTTTTATCTAAACACTCAGAAGTGTCCACTCCACATTAACGCACTCCACCGGAAGTAGAAGCCTCTAACGAGCAAGGTGCTCGTCACTTCCGCTCCACTGAAAGCTTTTCGCTTTGAACTTTACGATGTGTTTCAAAACACTTTTTTGTTGTCATCGTTTTATTGTTAGGTCTTAAACATCCCGGGTCGACGGCGCGTTGTGTCCCACGCGCGCCTCAAAGAGCGTCAGCATAATGACGGGGCCCCCCTCTCAGAGGGCCAAAGCCTGCCGGGGTCGCGGGATTATTCCCTTACCGTAACCCCGGAACATAACAGGCTATGAAGGACACCGTGGATTTTAGTCAGTAGAAGTCTGACAGTCCCTCCCGCCCTGCCCGGGGTAAGGTCTTAAACATTATTCACCACAATATGACAGAGCCTATAATAATTATCGTTTAAGTACTTGTAATTTCTGACTAATTATTAAAATTTCTACAATAATATAATTTTATTGAAGTAAACAATAATTAACTGTTTATATAGTTTTATAAACAAGCTAACTTTTGCCCACGTCTTGGTTCGCCCGTCACCTTTTATACCGTATTAAGTGGAGATCCTTTCTATTTCCATTTTCCTATAGTAAGAAAGTGTGTCAAACAAACTCACATTCACATTTATAATTAGTTAGAATACGAATATCTTTTATTTACAAAATGCTGTTGAACATTTTACACTTGTGGGACTTGCTGTTCTACTTATTCTTAGGAATATAATCCGAAAAGCGTCGAGACAGCAAACACTGCCGGTTTCTAGGGAAATATCTGAAATGTTGTGAAACCCAAAATAATAATGTGAAAATTCCGCTGAAAATAAAATTGCAATAGAAAAATGAAGAAGCTAAGTTTCCATTTCCCAACACATCAGTTGGAGACCAAAAAACTTAACTATATATGAATATTTTAACATATATTGCGACAGTGTTGAAATATCAGAAACTGAAAATAAATAATCAACATTTACGAGTATAACAAAAGTCAGGAAAAATAATCTCTTTTTTGTTGTAATACTCGTACATTTTGATAGATTTCATTAACGAAATGAAATGACGTTTCATGAGAACTTAAAATGGTGTTTTTTTTTGGATATTTCCCTATTCATGGACCTTCTAAAGCTTAGTGAAGAGGTCATTAGAAAAAAAATTGAAGCCATAATTCAGTGTCAAAACAGGTACCTACAAAAGAAAACTGACATAAAATGTAGCTGTTACTTTTCTTTATTTCCAATAATATTTTAAAACAAACAGTCCATAAAATATAAATGCCTACGTGCTCCCCACAAAAGAGGAATCTTGGCAACAGATCCCATTTTTAAACACACAGCAACGTTGAGGGTAACTGGCTCTTATCCGCTCGGTTTAATTCTGACAAACATTTGGTTAGTGGCTTACCGTTAGCGTATTACATACTAATGTTGTTTAAATATGCTCTTAGAAGGAATGTAGAAGTTTCATGGAATATGTTAGGTCTGGTGAAGGTAGGAATTTTGAGTTCTGAGTATTTGGAGCAATGCGGTAGGTAGTAATTTTTTGTGCAAAGGTGTTCGGAAAAAGACTTTCAATTGTCAGGATATAGCTTAAGAGATATTTTATCACTATTTTCATGAATTCAGCTTTAATAGTAACTAAAATTATTCTCGATTCTACTAATCGTTGTGAGGGGATTTCTTTCCCTAGAGTCCTAATTGATGATAGCTTATATTCTACTACCGACACCGACAACGCCGACGGAGACCTAATTTTTATAATTTAGTATTTAAATATTTAAAAACTTAATGACGTCAATAAAGGAGAAAGCTAAAAAGAAACTTATTAGTGACGTTTTAGGCAACATTTGGAATACTAGATCACTGCAGCGTGCTAGGAATTGAGGACCACCACAGCATCTCCAAACAAATTAGAAAGTAATAACTATGCCCTGACAGATTCACCTCTACGTTTCCATTTATTTTCTTTCCTTCAACTTCATGCGCCTTCTAAATAAAGAAACCAATAAGATTTCAATGTCAATCTCAACCCTTTCAATCGTTATTGTAAGTATTATTACTTTGTCCATTATGGAACTACGAGTAAAAGTACTGCCAACTTAAGTAGCACGCAGTATAAAGGGTGCTACATACGAGTTCGGTTCGGCATTTTGGGTATTACCGAATGCATGTATGTAGATATGCGTGGATTTTTGTGAAAAAACCACTAGGCACTGGAATAAATCGTGCCGACCCCATTATGATATTATTTAGATAACAAACTGAGTTTGTTTAAAGGCACAAAACGAAAGTCCAATTTATTGATAAAGGTCAATAAGACCTTCGGTTTCTACACTCCACTTGTTTTTTTGCTCACAGAGACTAAAAAGGCCCAGGCGCAAAATGTCCACAGGTAGCAACAACGACGATATAATACTAGACTAGTAATAACAGGCGACCGATGTCTGCCAACACATTAGGCAAAAAAGTCTTATATTCGTCTCATTTCGACCAATCCTGTGAGCCGTAAACATACGTTGAGACAGCACAGACCTTGAGTTAGCCAATCACAACGCAGTACCCCGTCCCCCTCGCTTACGTAGTACCTCAGCAACTTGGCAGAATAGTTTGTGTTCTTTAGATCGTGCATGCGGGGTCTAGTATTATATCGTCGTTGGGTAGCAAAATCTCTCTTTCGCGGAATGTCCCATTTCGCAAATTTTGCTACCTGTGGACATTTTGCGTCTGAGCCACTAAAAACATGCAACCAAAACGACATTATTAGTGCTGTTACCGACATAACCATGGAAGTGGCGAAATTTTGGGTCAATAAACAAAAAATATAATACGAGTATTATCATACTTCGTATGGACGGCATGAAAAAGCAATTCAACGTGCCGAACCGAACCAGTGTGTGTTTACCGTTGCAATTTTTTGTTGTACCTCAGAAGTACCTATTATTTCTTTGTCCATTACAGAACTACAAACTTAAAAGGAACAAAATGTAAGAAGCCATCTACACAAAAAGAAAAATAAAATAATGGACGAACATAACAGCTTATCGGAATACAAGTTTTAAGTGTATCTAAAAAGAATCGTAAAGCGTTGGAGAAGTATTGTGCTTCTACTTTATCGTTCTTAGATCGAATCGAAATAGAAACGGGATTGTTTTTAATGTGATTCGTCGTTTTTCTTGTTTATTTCTGTTTTGTGAAGTTTTTCCTTATGGTTGTGAAAGGTTGTTGATAGGGTCGCGGGACTTTCGGGTCACGGCGGGACTGTCTCAGGGATTGAAGGATTACCGTGGATTTAAGTCAGGACAAGTCGGTCAGTTCCACCCGATCGGCCCTGTGAAGACTCATTTGATGATCTTAGCACGATAGAAAAAGGGTTGTTGACAGGTGTCAGTTTTTGAGGATAAAGATTGTCCCAAAAAAATAAACGGCTTAGCTCGAAGTCCTTAGTATAGAAAAAAATAAAGGTGAATTGTTATTAGTTGAATTGTTTTTGAGTTTGGTGAATGATGTATGATAAGATTTTTTTTCTCTTATATCTATAACATAGGGTTTAAAGATAAGCACTTGGTAAAGGCAGAATTGAAGACCTAGTTACAAAGTTAGTTGACCAATTGAGGTTACACTAGACTGCTTAAGCCCTCGAAGATTACAGCCTCAATGTTATGATTAATTTCATCTTTGTTCAATTGCAAAACGAAGCCTTATTTTGTCTCATCAAACCAATAACGAAGTCAAAAATAAAATAAACAAGATTAATTCAATATTTATGCAAATAAATATTGCTATCTAACTTTGAATCTTGTTTCTGAAAACTTTTATGATATCCTTGGGCTTCATAATATTATCAAAATCTCTACCCCATTTATATTCTATCCGTATCATCCATGGAATTATAAATAACTAAGCAAAAATCTCATATTTACGTAAACCAATAACTTTGTCACATATGTGTTACTAGGAACGATCAGTAGTTTTATTTATAAATTATAAAGGAAATTTCAATGAGGATGACGCGAAAGGAGTACGTAAGGGTGCGTACAGATCATGTAACATGTTATATAACCTGCGTTTTATAACACGTTCACACCATGTAACCTTGTTATTCAACATTGCAACAGAAAACAATACTGTACACATTAGAATAACTATGTTATAATAACCATTGTCGCTTGTCGTTCTTCAGGGCTAACCGTGACTAAGTAATATAACATTGTTGTACATATCAATAACTTGTTAGATAACGTCCTCTAATTATATGAAACATGTTATATGGATGGCCAACATTGCCATAATTGTCAACATTGGTTGTATAACATGTTATGTTATAGTATAGTGACTATAGTATAGTCTGTACCGTAGCAGGTAGCGCTCTGTAGTTTCTGCCTAGCCCCATGGGAAGAAGGCGATAGTTTATGGTAGGTTATGTTATAAGCTTTGGCTTCTCCTTTAATATTCATTTGACGGATTTTTTATTTACTCTACACTAGGAATTTCTCCCGTTTCGTCAGGGAATATTTTTGAATTGTCAAATGCGTTTTTGTGGTTGTGTTCGTGAGCAACGTTTAAGTTCCAGAGGTAACAAACTTAATTATTTTTTAAAATGTGTTACTAGATAAATACTTTAATTGCTTTTTCTGAGTATTTTGTTTCCAAAACATCAACGAAAAAACAAAATACAAAAATAGGCTTTTTATATAATAACTAGCTGTGGCCAGCGGCTCCACCTGCTACAACTCGAAAATTAAAGACTATTCTTTGTGTTAATTCAGGTTATAAACTACCTGTGTAGCAAATTTTAGCCAAATCCGTTCAGTGGTTTTTGCGTGAAAGAGTAACAAACATACCTACATACACATACATATATCCTCACAAACTTTCGCATTTAAATATTAGTAGGATTTTTTTTATATATTTGATTCGTAGAAAATAAGATATGGGTCAGCTAGCAGTTTCATATTAAATAAAAACCGGCCAAGTGCGTGTCGGGCCACGCACAGTGTAGGGTTCCGTAGTTGCCCATCAAAATACTTATGCGAACTAACTAAACTGATTCGCTGAATTTAATTTTAAAAAGAAGAATTTTCAAAATCGGTCCAGAAGTCTTTGAAAAATCGGGGAAAATACATAAGAAAAAAGATTACGACGAATTTAGAACCTCCTCCTTTTTTTGAATTTATTTAAAAATAGTTAACGATGAAAACCTACCTATCCCCAAAAAACATGCCTACAAAAGCTGTAAAAATAAAGTTGACAAACTTACATTTGCAGTTGTCTCTGATACATTTTGTTTAAGAAAATATAATATCCAAGTACATTTTATAAGTTGGTCGACTATTACTCGTAAAGTTGTAAAGCCTACTTAGTCATGACAATTTTCTTTTAAACTTCGTTATATATACTACTATTGTGAATTTTTTCATACCCCCAAACATAACCGTTTAGCTGGTAGAGGGGGGGGACACTCGAATCGAGCAAAATTTAGCACTTTAAAGCTTAATATTTCACAAACGATTTTTTTTATCAAAAAATTGTTAATGGAAACTATAATTATTTTTTAAAGGCCTATTAAATGATACCCCACACTAAGGGGTACACGAGAAAAAAAAAATCCTCACTTTACGTGTAAGTACTGGAGGTACCCTAAAAAAAAATATTTTACGAGATTTTATTTTACCACTTTTTCGGCACAACAAATCCGTATATTTACACCAAATTACAGCTCTCTAGTACTGTGCGTCTCTGAGCTAAACTGCGGACAGACGGACGGACGGACATGGCGAAACTATAAGGGTTCCTTGTTGACTACGGAACCCTAAAAACAAAAACAAAATATCATCAAAATATACAAGACATTCTAAAATCCAATCAAAATCTCGAAAAGCCTCTCCCATGTTGTTTTTAATAGAATCATCACGACTAACAAAGTTTGTTGGCAGCTCCACGGAGTTTTGTTCCAGAATATAATGTAACAACGTTTTCCTATAACTAGATAATGCAATTTGGAAAGGAAGACGAAAACTGGAACTTGTTAAGGTAAGTTTTGAAGCTAAGATGTGGTTCATTTTAAGAAAGTTTTGGTAGTTTTCCTATCGTATATTATGTGAAGTAAGTAAGACAGTCAGTATTGAAGTATTGTGTAAAATTAAAGTTAGGTATAGCAAGTTTATGTTTAGACTCTACCCATTAAAAAAAAAATAGTTAATAACAGCAATGTAAAAAGATCAGAGGAGAAAGCATTACCACACTCTGAAGTGAAACACAAATGGTTTTGTATTGTGCGCCTAAATTATGAAGGCAATCTGCTAACGCTGGACTTTAATTAGTGACATGATATTAATAGCTTAATTTAGAAAACTAATCATGCCACGCAAACCACAAAGGTTTAACCTCAGTGCTCATAAAGTTACACAATGGTAAATAAAAAAATATCGACTCGCAAGGCCCACGTCTGAAACCAACTTTGAATCTTAATCCAAATCACATTCCATTGTTTTTGACAGCAGACTTTTAAAGATTAGGATAGGTAAATTCGTTATTCTTACGAAAAGTATTGTTACAAAGATCCCAACGAGGAAAGGAACTCACACTGATACTGATACTGCTAGCCTACATCATCCCACTGCTGGGCAAAGGCCTCTCCCCATGACTTCCAGTTTTCACGATCCAGGGCCAAAGTGGACCACTGGTCATCGGTTTTGTCGAGCTCGTCCCGCCATCTTCTACAAGATCTGCCGCGACGCTTTCTGGCTGTGTCAGGACTCCATAAAGTGGTAATTTTGGCCCACAGCTCATTGAGCATGCGGCAGACGTGGCCGGCCCAAGCCCACTTCAGTGCAGCGGCTTTTTGACCAACGTCAGGAATTTGTGTTTTGGAACGTAGTAGGTCTGATAGTTTGACGCCTAGAATACTACGCTCCATTGCACGTCGCACACAATAATAGATAGGAACGGAGATAGATTATTATTAATTTGCAGCGTTAAGAAACAAGTAAAAGTATCCAATCCTAGACCATCAAGTTCCATACTACACAAACCATAAGATAAAGGTACAGTATCACCACAGGCTTGACCTTTATCAAAATTGTACACCCAACTGGCGAACAACCGATACACGTGTCTCGAACTCGAACAATACCTTAATACACACACACAGGTAACTAAGTGCACCGCATCAACAACTAGCCGACAACCATGCCAAGTCAATTGCATTCGACCGTGCCGGGAATCGCAGAGTTCATTATTTCTATTGAAAACTGGCATGAAACACCGCGAAGCTTACTTTAAACAGTTAGACTTGAACAGGGTTGGACTCAATTGTTGGCGCCTACGAATTTTCTCTGAGCAATGACGTCGGGAGAAGTTAAAAGAAAATTGCTCAATGAAAATTGTAAGGAAATTGTATTGGAATGAGTTTAAAAAAATGCAGTTTTAAAGAATGTCAAAGTGGAATATCTTTTGTAGTAGTGGTGTAGTCTAGAGATAGGGCTAACTTAATCTGGATTTATTTTTAACTTATAGCAGCGCCATTACACAAATGAAATAAGTAGGGTTTTTTTTTTTTTGATCAAGATATTTTGACGAAGTAACTTAATATCGTGTTAAGCTTCATCTTAGGATAATTTAGGCGGGTCCACTAATTCCTTAAGTAGTTTAGGACATAGGCCCATTTCAAGTTGCTTCAAACTTAAGGCTTTAAGCTTAAATTCTCAACATTTATGTATGGTTTAATTAATTTGTTTATAAAACAACGGATAAGTAAAAGCTTGAATACAATTCACACCATTATTTCTATATAATTTACTACACGGAACTATACACATTTTCAGTAGATATAGATAATTTTCTAATAATACAGGATGTCATTCTTTTTTTTTCAAATTCGGCTGATTCCATTCCTGGCCAAAATTATTTTTCTAAAATTCATTGATGTATTTTTAGTTAATTATCGTAAAAATCGGCCTCCAGACTTCTTTTTGTGTTTTTCGATATTTCTCGTAGTTTCGGATATATGTATAGCCATTCACGCCCAGTTGAGAAATTCCAGGGTTACGGTAATATAATAAGTCCCGCAACCGCGACAGGCTTTGGCCCTCTAAAGGGTCATAAGACATAGTGCATTATGTCTTCTTTAAATTTAAAATGGGTTTGATATGCACATATCGAAATAAATAAAAAAACAAGAAAATATTTTAAAGCAAATATTAAAGACTAGCTGTTGCCAGCGGCTTCACCCGCTACAACTCGAAAATTATCCCACGGGAACATAAAATCGGAATAAAAGCTATCCTATGTGTTAATCCAGGTTATAAACTATCTGTGTACCAAATTTTAGCCAAATCCGTTCAGTGGTTTTTGCGTGAAAGAGTAACAAACATCCATACATCCATACTTACAAACTTTCGCCTTTATAATAGTAGTAGGATGTTTAAGAACCTCCTTTTTTATGTCGATTACAAGCAATGTTGTAGTCATTGATCTCACTAATTAAAAAGGATTTAAAAATAGAACTTATATAAATATTTTGAAGCAAATGTTAAGAAAAGGATGACCTTTTAAAAGCAATGCAGCAATCATTCTGACTAATTGATAAAGTTGAAATGGCGTATCAATTAATAAACCTTTCGGAGATATTACTTTGAGCGCTGTTTCGTAGAACATTGGAATAATAAATGTCAGTATAAGACCCGGTAAAAGTAAAATAAGAGGCTAATAAAATTTATTTTAGTACTTCAGAGCTTTGATGCGTTATTTTTGGAAATAACTTTTTCACTCTTTTGTATGGTTGTTGTTTTCAACATAAGTTTCTCAAAATAAGTTTTAAAATTAATTTTGCCAAATTTTGTTCTATTTATGTAGGTGACTTATACGATCGTACTTCAGAATACCACGATGATGAAATATATGGATCTTAACAAGTAGTGTGCTTTACTTACTGCCCAGTATTTAATTAATGTTAATATTATAATAACTAGATTTTGCCTAAAGCTTCACTCGACCATGCCCGGGTCGACGGCGCGTTGTGTCCCACGCGCGCCTCAAAGAGCGTCAGCATAATGACGGGGCCCCCCTCTCAGAGGGCCAAAGCCATGCCGGGGGGATTTTCCTTACCGTAACCCCGGAACGTAACAGGCTATCGTGGATTTTAGTCAGTAGAAGTCTGACAGTCCCTCCCGCCCTGCCCGGGGTTGGAGGACTCATTTGATGATCTTACCACGCTAAAAAAAAAAATAAAGCTTCAGTTTAAACCATCTCGGTATTTCCATCTATCTTTGTACTAAAATATAGAAAAATCATCACAAAAAAGGTTACTTTCACATTATTTGTAAAATTAGTTCTGAACGAAACCATTACTTTAACACATTTGCAAATCACTGAATAAAAAATAAAAACAGGCTTCGTGACTGTTACTGAAAATATTTTGATAAAAAAGCTGATAAAACTTAGTCTTATTCGAGAATCGCACCAAAAAACAAAGAAATTAATTTCAACAAAAATTTAAATGAAAATATCCGAAACTTTTTTTACTACCAAAGACGTCTACCATCTGCCAAATTATCATAAAAAAACAAAAGTATTTTCTCATAAAAATAACTACTCATTCTCGGTAGTACAATTGCTGAACAAACCTTGAAAAAAATAAACAAAAATTGTAAAAGAACCCAAGTCTACCATTTCACAGAATAAAATAATATTAACTGAAGTTACTGTAAAGGTAACAATATAATTTGTATGTTAACTGCTACTTACGTTATCTAAGAAGTTGTTAAAGCAAAGTGAACCGTATTTAATTTGAAATAGGAACTATTGCTTTCACACTCTTGTGGGTAGGGCGACCAGGGTTTTAGAATTATAAAATGTTAATTTTAGTATCGATAAAATCGGGAACACGTCGAGATGTAATTACAATTGGATTTGGTCACGTTTTTGTTAATGTCATGTTATCAAATTGTATTTGATGATAATTCTGATAACATTATTACGACTGTATTAATTGTTCTGGTATCTCAGTCATTTGTGGCAAATACTAAAGACAACATAATGGTTATAGTTCCTCACAATAGATTGCATTTATCATGACAGAACCTAAAAGCGCTACGAGCGTAAACCGTCTACAAAATGCTCTACGATTTAGTATAAAATCTACGACGTGGTCTTTAATATAAAAAAATACAGCTGCAACATTGTCTATGCGTAAATCCTGAGTGTAGCAGCACAGTCTACGCAACAGTCTACGAGTGTCTACGGAAAGGGCTACGAGCTTCTAAACACGGACTACGACCGTAGCAGCACCGTTTACGCAATGGTCTACGAGTGTCTACGAAAAAGACTACGAGGCTCTACGACAAAGCGTAGACCATCTACAACACGCTTCACAAACGAAGTCATGTACCAGAACTTTCTTTTATTTCATTTCTAACTCCAACTTGGTCGTCCTACATACAGACAATAATACAATTACGTGTCGCAAACTAAGTTGCAAGTTAAATGCTCAAAGGCGGCGGATGGTAACTTGATGCGATACGTTTCACTTAATTCGCTGAAGTTGGGGTGTAACTGGATATTGCGTTTTTCTTTGACGGTGCGAAGTTTAATTTCGTTGATATTGGATTTTTAGGTGTGTGCGGTTACATTGGAACATTCTTTACAGAAGATAATTTGAGATAGTGTGCAAAAAAGGTTACTATAGAACATAAGAGTAAATAGTTATCCCCTAAAGTTACCGTAGATTTGTAGGTCTGTATCGGCCAGTACATCTTTTTTTTTCAGTAGTAGAGTACATCTTTTTTAACTTGGTAAAACTATCAAATAAGTCCTTCCAGGGTGGGATGTGAGGGACTTACAGACTTGTACTGACTAAATTACGGTTATCCTTCAATAGCTCCTTACGTTCATGGGTCGCGGGTAACTGATGAGTATAGTACACGTTATGTTTAATATTGTCCTGACCTGGTCATAGAACTCTGGATCTCATGATTAGCAGTGTCAACAATTGCTTCTCTAAAATCAACATTAAAGTTTTTAGTATTTTGCGTCCTTTTTTTTTTTTTTTTTAAGGTGGTAAAATCATCAAATGAGTCCTCCCGCCCTGGGTGGGGCGGAAGGGACTGTCTGTTGCTTGCTTGTCTGCTTGAATTGCTTCTCTAAAATCAACACTAAAGTTTCAGATATTCTTATGTTTTGCGTCCTAGATTATTATTACAAGTTACTTCATAAAAGTAAGGAAAAAATATGACTGACTGATTGTTATTTACTGTTATGATCTTATTTATATCTAATAACGTTATCCAGCAAATTGAGACTTCAGACAAAATTGAAATTCTATCAGTGATAATGATGATGGAAAAGATTAATCTATTGGACTGACGTGAGCTATCGTAATTTTTAATGCCGATCCTGATAAGAATAGTGATAATACGAAAATAGAAGTATTGAATATTGTGTCTTTTAAATCCTCATGTTTTGGCACAATAATTAACAATTTCCAAGACATAATATATTTTTCTGAGCGCTAGGCCTGCGTTGACAGGCCTGTTGGTCTAGTGGTTAGTAAGATATCCCGTAAGTGATATTTTAAATTTAGAGACAAACCGTGAAAGCTTAAAACAGTGTTTAGTGGTTAGTGACCCTGACTGCTATACCGGAGGTCGAGGGTTCGATTCCCACCCAGGAAAAATGTTTGTGTGATGAGCACGATCATTAATTTGTTCTGTGTCTGGGTGTAATTTATCTATATTATTTATGTATTTAGAAATATATAAGTATATTTATCAGTTGTCTAGTACCCATAACACAAGCTCTACGTAGCTTGGGACTAGATGGCGTTGTGTGATAGTTGTGGAATATTATTTATTTATTTATCTAGCCTGGTAAGCCAATATAATGATGTGGTCAGCGGCGGAGCACGCATATATAAAAGTAACCAATTCACACTAGTCTTGAGGCTGTTTCGCATTCAATTTTGTCAGATCCGTCGCTACTGGAAGTATTTTTTATACAAGATTATTTTTAGTATATGCGAAACCTGAACACTGTTTGTTCAGAATCAGTAACTAATTCGATTCCAATAATTTTTCCACCATTTTTTGAAGTGAAAACTTCTTTAGCGGCGTTGTACACTTTTTCTGTAATGGGTAAAAAATTTAAAACTCGCGTCAGGGTCACGTGACCAAAACTCGCGTCAGGGTCACGTGACCCTGATCGAAGTTTGATAAGACGTCATTCAAATTAAAAATAAAACATGGCTGTAATAAAAAGTTTTCACTTCTACCGGCACTCCTGGAGTGCAACCTTTTTTTTCAAAAATATTTATTTTTTTCAGTTAATTTCAATACAATCACCGTACCGGTTAGCTACCTATTGCCAAACTATTATCACAAGTGTATAACAGAGGAGACGTAGTTTACGCGGGTGTACCGCGAAATGAGCATGTTTTTGAACGGACAACCAGGTAATATACAAGCTTATAACTTTGTGATTTTTAATGATACGGTTTACAAATTTTGTACATAAGATTCTTTACACAAAAATATTTGACAGGTGTAACGAGTTTCGCATAAACAAAAAATAATGTTGTTACAAATAATATAAAACTAGTTTTTCAAACCAATTAAAAATTGAATTTGAATGTTACGTCTTATCACATAATACTACTATCTTAGATATTAATCCAATACGCCATTAAGTCTACTTTATTTCATTCACATACGTATTATCACATTTTCCACTACCCACGTATAAACTTGACTTAAGGTCCTATGTCCCCTAGATGGGGCAGAGGGCGTCCACAGATTTCTTCCATCGCGATCTGTCTTGAGCTTCACGCTTCACCTCGCTCCACGTCAATCCAATGCTCGCCGCTTCCGTTAGCACGGTGCGTCGCCAGGTTTGACGGGGACGGCCACGCTTTCTTTTCCCTTGGGGATTCCAATCCAAAGCTTGTTTGGGTATGTGGTCAGGGTCCCTTCGGAGCGTGTGGCCAATCCATCTCCACTTGCGACGTTTGATCTGGTTGTCGATCGGGCTCTCGTTGCATTTCCCCAGCAGCTCTACGTTGGAGATGGTCTCGGGCCAGTAAATTCCGAGAATGCGACGAAGGCAACGGTTGACGAAGACTTGTAATTGGCGTGAGATGTCCTTTGTAACCTTCCACGTTTCGCACCCGTAAAGCAGCACGGATTTTACATTGGACCCGAATATTTTAAGTTTAATCCTTCGGGTCAGTTTCCGCGATTGCCAAACAGGTCTCAGCTGTGCGAAGGTAGCTCTGGCTTTGGCTATCCGTGAGTTGATGTCCTCCTCACTACCACCAGTCTCTGACACGACGCTTCCGAGGTAAGTGAATTTGTGGACGCGTTCCACTGCCTCTGTGCCAATCAGCAACGGTGAGCGATTCTTCACACCAGTTCTCATTTCCTGGGTAATTCCGGATGTTAATTTTAAGCCCTGTTAACGCCGCTTCCTGTTCCAAATCTTTCAACTTAGCTTGCATATCGGCATGGGTATGACTCAGCAGGCATAGGTCATCGGCGTAATCCAAGTCCTCCAAGACGTTGGATAATCCCCACTCTATGCCGCGGCGCCTGTTCTCTAAGATGCGAAGCATTATTCCGTCAAGAACGACTAAGAAAAGGAGCGGCGACAGGAGGCAACCTTGGCGAACACCCGCGTGTACTGTTACGTCGCCCGAGATAAGGCCGTCGTGAGTTACCTTACAAGAATAAGACTTGTAAATTGTTTGTAACAAACGGACGATTTTCGGTTAGCACTCCAATTTCCAGGAGGCGGGACCAGATGCTAGACCACTTCAGCGTGTCAAAAGCTTTTTCGAAGTCGACAAAGGTTAGATAAACCTCCCTCTGCCATTCTGATGCCTGTTCCAATATGATTCGGAGAGTGTTTATCTGGTCCGTGCATGAGCGGTTCCTGCGGAATCCGGCCTGCTCATTGCGTAAAAGAGGCTCCACGACTTTCGACAGTCTATCCAGCATAATTTTACAGAAAACCTTTGAGGGAATCGAGAGCAACGTTATACCTCTCCAGTTATCGCACTGGCTTAGATCACCTTTCTTAGGCACTGTTATAAGGAGGCCCACGTATAAAGCTAAGAGCTAAATATCTTTATACTCTCACAGTCGGCATGTCCGGCTAACACACATTTTTGTAAAAATAAAATGGATAATTTTGTCTTCATCGTAACGTAGAGTGGAAACGTCATGTGACGCGTATAAATTAAGACGTTGCTCTAAAACAGACCACGTGCTACTAAGATGCGAATGTGTACTTAGCTTTAGCTCATTTTGTATGGAAATGCCAGCGAGATGATCCACTTTAGGACTGTCTAAACAGCTAACCGTGACCGTAGAACGTAAATGGCTATTGAAGGACACCGTGGATTTTAGTCAGTACAAGTCTGACAGTCCCTACCGCTCTACCCAGGCACGGAGGACTGATTTAATGATTTTACACGTAAAAAAGTGAACAATGTGTATATTTAATTGATGTTAAACATATATTTTGTATATTACTTATTGTAGGTATAGCTCGTGTAATCATAAACTTTATTTTTTAAAAACAAAAATATAATTACAATTTTACAAGCTTCCGTCTCCAGCTTAAATCTTAATCATAGCAAATTATTGAAACTAGATAATTATTTTACCGACTAGTAAAAACTTTCCATATCTAAACCGACGCTTCATTCACAAGAAGTAAAGTGCCATTACCACGCGTAATTCACGGGCAAACCCGCGCCAAAAACTACAACATTATTATTTTCAATATTTACTTATATTTGTATTCTAATCTGTTTTATTGCCCGCATTCTTCCAAAATATATTCTAAATTATCGTTTTTACGATCTGTATGTGGACTTAAGGTCGGTTCTATGTCAATTGTAAATCGCTGGCAATTCTGGCAAGCTACCAAGTACAAATGTGTAGTGGAGAGTACTTTTTTGATACGTTTATTAAACAATTGAGTGAGAGAAAAGTGGTGATAAGTGGTGGATTTGGTTTCACATTTGGTTTTCGGGCGTTTTGATCACGCTATGTGCGTTATTAAAGAACATCCTAGTGACCACAGTACTGGCCAAGGTTATAGATTGTTTTATTTTTTATCTAAATCGACCTCGATTCTCCTTTCAATGTTGTTCGATATGTAGTTTCGGATATAGCCATCTACGCCCAGTTGAAAAAATCACCCTGTATTATATTATTATGATAACTGCTGTAATTCCTACCAATATTGCTGGCAATTGTATTGCAGCCATACATTCTATAAACAAAGCCCGTTTAGACGCACCTTAAGATAAAACATTTCAGTCAGACCGCCTTACCACAAAAAGATAAACATTCTGTTGAACGCTTGTCTAAAGAAAGTGTAACATTTCATGTTGATATAAATTAACGTGAAATGTCGTTTTGACATTGACAGGTTTTTTAAGTAAAGTACCTATCTACAGTTATAGGTACCTAATAAAAATGATTGATATTAAAACACGTTTTTCTCTTAAAAACATCCAATCGATTTATTTTATTTTGGACAACCCTATGTCTAAAAATCATTTGTATGAATTTAAAGAAAAAATATTGGGTAACTTTGGCCACTGCCCTGTACGGCTAAATTCGTAACCTTTTGGTATTATTAACTTTTAACCGTCAACTTTAACCAGTTTCCTATCGTAATTCTTAATTATACGGCTGTAAGAGCGAAAATCCAAGAGTTATTAGCAGTGGCTAATGTTGGCAGAAAGTCGAGGTAATTTTGGTTGACTATTTAAATTCGTTTTTGGGTATAAAAAGTCATAAGTTTTGCAGGTTTCGAGTTTAATATCAAGAGTTTAGGTTGCACTTGGTCTGCAAATAAAAAAAAACTAATACTTGTCATATATTTTTTCATAGTTGTAGCCGATTATGTGTAAAAACCGGCCAAAGATGGCGAGTTTCACAAGTAATTATGGAGTTTCTTGCCCATTCTTCTTCATACAACCTACCTTTGCGAATGGGTGTAGAATCAATCCCATCCCATCCTATTTCTTTAATTTTAATATTCGACGTTTAAAAATGCCTCTTTGATGGCCTATTTGAAATAAATGATTTGACTTTGACTTTTGGAGGAGTGCTCAACAGATGTATTATCTATCTTGTTAAGGTAGCCGAATATGTAATATAGTCACATCAAAGAGATTTAAAAGAACCTAATATAGAGCGGGCATTGGGAAAATTGTCATACAAAATTGTTGATGCCGTGCGTCAGTAGCACTATCTAAGCGTTGCATAGCAACGCGACAACTAGACTGAGGGACTTTTTACCTTTTGGTAAAAAATTTTGGATCACAAATTTCTTCGTGATGTCCCGTCTACTGCTCGTATATAGTTTAATGTCTTTGAGTCACATACTATTTAAAATGCACTTTTACTACAAATACTTTCTACTAGTAAAGGTGGGTATACCCTAATGACAGGTCTCCTTCTACAGGCCACAGCCTGCCGGGTTTTGCGGGACTTATCGAATGACCGTGACCCTGGAGCGTAAAGGGCTATTGAAGAACACCGTGGATTTTAGTCAGTACGAGTCTGATAGTCTGAGTGACTCATGAATGATGATTTTAGCACAATAAAAAAGTACAAGTCAACGTTCTCATCACTCTTACAGCATCTCATGAGATAGGAAGACCAGAACAAATGACAGTCGATAATAGAGATGATTGTTTGGCACCCGATGATATTCGGTGATGTCGGGTGTGACTGCCAACATTTAGGCGGGGCGCTAAATCGCTCATCACTACTATTAGTGATATAGTTCGTATTCTATTGAAAGATGACGCAAGATTATTCGCTACATATTTAGTGTTGTAGAAGTTCGAAAAAACATACAAATATTGGATTACATAGTCCTTATATCCACACATAAAAACTACTATTATTTATGTTAACTTTTATTACCTCTTTTAATCGTTATTATCATGGCATACTGTTAACTGGTTTTCCCGTATGAGTAACTATTTTAAGGGCACCTATGTTTACAGCAACGATTGTATTTGTTTGAGCTCATACCAATATTTTGACGTGTTGCAATGAAGACATATTTATGTGCATTTAAAAAGGCTTTCGCTTATAAAGAAAATTCCTTAAAGCTTAAAATATACCTAGCATTAAAAAAAGAAACTAAAAATAATGACTGATCATTATGATATTTTCATATCGATATATTTCCCTCACATTAAAATTACACGATATGCCAAAAATAATCAATGCATCAATCGCCCATAAATAATATCAACTAAAAATAGACTTCCCATTTATATCGACGTGACGAAACGGACGACTTGCTCGCAGGTGAACACTTATAGGAAGTGCATCGTGCCAGCTCTGAATACTGACTGAGTCACTGGCACACCTGACAGGTGCAAAGGTCGTGATGAAAGATAGGGTTTTCAGTATTAAATATTGATTTGAGGATATTTATTTATGGATACTGTTGGCCTAAAAGAGATGCTAGACCTACATGTACTGGCACGCCGAAATCACGGCGGTAAGACCCGGTTACCTCTCTTTAAGGAGTGACTGGATAGGCGTCACGGCGTCCTGACCTACCGCATGACGCAGGTCCTCACCGGACACGGAAAGTTCGGGAAGTTCCTATGTCTGGTGGGGAAGGAAGAAACGCCTTGGTGTCACCACTGCGAGGATCGCCAGGAGGACACGGTGGAGCATACGGTGCAGGACTGCCCCGCTTGGTCAGAGCACCGACGTGTCCTTACGGCGGCAATAGGCGGAGACCGGTTCCGTCCAAACTGGAAGGAGGATGCCTAGTATCGTAACAGGTGGAAGGAGTGGAATGTGCCTGGAGGCAGGATGCCCAGTACGAGTGTAAGTCGGGAACTCGGAGCCGATAACACTGGGCCACCACTGCACCCAAAAAAAGTCAACATAAATACCGAGAAAATAATATTTTGTTTCAATTTTCTTCAGAGCTAAGAAGTAAAAGTTATCTAGTTTCAGAAGTACTAATTTCCTTAAAGTATGTCCCTCGTTAATCCTAAAACCCTTTATAAACTATTTAATTAATTACTTTAGCTTTGAGTTTTGATACTTAGTCCTTTATTTTCTCCTGTGCTGCGAAAACTAAATTAAATTGGAGGAACTCTTATTCATCCTGAACTTTGCTAGATGTTAATTGTTTTAAGCCTAATTTGATTTACTATGTTGTCATTTTATCTAGATAATAAGTCGACAGTAAATAATTACAATAAAATTGATAAAAATGATGGATATTTTACGATTCTGACAAAAAAAAAAACTATTTTGTCACCAATCCATATTAGGCCAGCGTGCCTCTAAATCTCTCAGAGAGGATGCCTTTATACCAGCAGCAGTTACAATAAGGCTCATTATGCTATGCTTTTGCTCCTTTAGACAATGGTTTCCCCCAAATCCATCTATAATTTTGTTTGTGTAACCACCATCCACGTCAACCGCGGCAAAGGTGGTGAACGATCTGATCATGTTCACAGGGCAGACTGGCCAGAAATTGCCAAAAATATAGAGGTTTGAAAGGAGAAAGGGGATGTCTTTGCCCAGGAGTGGGACACTGAATAGGCTATTGAAAAAAAAAAACACCATCAGAAGCCCATCTTTAGGCACCCATGAGTGACGACCTTAGCACATCCACATTCTGCTATAATAATTATTCTATTCTATTCCATCTTTGTTGAAGCATTCTACACACATGACCCGCTCAATCCCAATTTAAACTAGCAGCTAGCTTATTTTCAACTTTAACGCGTCTTAATAGGTGACAAAAATGCTTACTACCTAGCACCCAAGTCTTCTAAAATCACCCAATGTGCGAACGAGACGTAATAAGCGTTAAGCACTTCCCATTAGCTCAAAATAGCTAAAGCTTAAGGTTCTTGCCTCACGTTTAGCTGTAAACGTAACGTTATACATAATATAAAATTGTAGTAGTAATCACATGTTAAGGAAATATGGTGTGATATAATTAGCCATTAAAAATAGTACCAAAGTTTCTCGTGTAGGGTGTATCACACCCTATAGCGTCATAAAAGGATAGATCCTTTTGAATGCTGAAAACTTTCCGTTGGCTTAACTAAAACACGTGTTTTTATGGTCAACCTCTGGATGCTAAATGTGCCAATATTATGTTTAATGTTTTACAGCATCGTAGACCCACCATATTGCTGGCCAATGTCCATCCTCCTGGTGGTATGGAGGGTCTAAAAAAATCTGCGCAAACTAGACTGACAGACACGGGTCACAATATTTTCATATTTGCTCAAAATAAGACCATTACAGGAGGCAGTATTTAACATGAAAAATTCCGATACGCCAAGATGCCATCCACAAAAAAAAATTAGAGAAAGAGAAAATGTGATGATTATAAATTATCACCAAAAACATAACCGAATTAAACACTCTTAGATAAAAGTAAGAAAAACAATAAAAAAAGCAGTGAATCTTACCTCTCGACTGGAAATGTTGCAACATGTTGTCTATTCTCACGTCCACAGCTATTTTCACTTCACTATGGCCGCGCACCTAAAAAATAATAAATTGTCTATGATGAATATGATGTTAGAACTAACATAGTTTTACATTTTGCTTATCTTTGGAGAAAGAGATGTCGCCTCGTCAAGAGAAAAATCGTGATTGTGCAGATTAAATGAAAAACTAGGTAATCCGACAGTTTGATTATCAAAGTATTGTTCAACCCAACACGTTGACATTACAGCCAAATCAATTGTATAATGAGATAGCAACTACCATACTTATTAATTATTTTAAACACATTAACGCATGCGACGCGCATCGTAAAGATGATTTTTTGAAGAAAGAAAAATTAGATTGCAAGCGGGATTCGAAGCCACGTCTTCTGGATAGGTACTCCAGACGCCTTAACCAACTAGGCTATCGCAACCCACACCTGCAAGCTGAATTTCTCTATTCCTCGTTTATGCTTTTCGGTAGCGTAACGCCATCTCTTGGATAGTGTTTAACTAACTTCCACCCAACACGTTACAGTCTAACTGCAATCGTTCAGGTACTGTGCCAAAAGTGCCATAGAATTCATTATTATTTCTCTTCTGAGGGACCAACTAGATTTATGCCTAATAGGTATTTTCTCTAACGTCGTTTTTTAATTTGTAGATACTTATAAATGAAGAGAGTGCCCAGGTTATAGTTAAGGGAGTTTATTCAAAATAATCCACGATAATTATTATAATTTAAACTTTAAGTTTTCAGAAAAAAAAAAAACTTTAACCTTACTGCATACAGATAAAAATCGTTGAACGCTTGTTTAAAAAAAAATACAACCGCAAAACGACCCTTAATATTAACATGAATTGTCGTATTGACGTTGACAGTTTTTTTAGACAGTGTTTAATGTAAGTATGTTAATCTTTCTTGTGGTAAGACACTTAAGCCTCATTTAGACGATGCAAGAATTCGAACGCGAGTTGCGTTACATTGCGGACTTTATAGGTAGAACAAATTCAGTTATTGAAACAAATGCCGCAATGTAGTGAAACTCGCATTCGATTTTTTGCTCCGTCTAAATGGCGCTTTACAGTCTACGCTACGGAGGTACTTTGTAAATGCAAATATTGAATAAGTTTTAACAATCACTTTGTCCTTAAACTACTATTAACATTAGTTACAATTTCAAGTTAGTCTAGTCTATCTCTACATAATCTCCTAAATGATTGCCTACTTAACATAAAATTATAATTTAAATTAAACATGACCTTTCAACATAGACATATGAAGTAATATCCTTTTGTAAACGAGAGTAATTCTCTAAGACTAGTAGTTAATGTTGAACATAAATAAAGATTTTACTTGAATGTAAAGGTGATTATGTTATAAGAAAACTTATGCGTAGAATGTGAATAAAGAAACGTTTCACTCATAGTCTCCGAAATATAACTAAAATAAAAATACGAGACGTTATTAGACCCTAAATAATTTCCATTTCGATTTCTTTAAAGCTGAAGTGGGACCGGGCTGAGGGTCTCGACAAGGAGTAATTAATACTCATAACAAGCGATACGTAAACGCTCAGTAAAACTATTGTCAAACAGACAAGGCGTGGCGAACGTGTAGCGAAGCGTTTTTATATATAATTTTTTGAAGCCAGTTACATAGACTATCGGATCGCTTTCGCTTTTCTATGTGACTGGATTCAAACAATTCCATACATTACAAATAAAAACTTCAGATCGCATACGCATCGCCAGTTTGTTTGACAATAGCTTAATCGATGATGGATTTTCAATTTTATAACCTATGAAATAGACATTTTTCAAAAGGGACATTTTGCTACCTGATGTGAACATTTTGCGAAGACGATAGTTTGCGACTGAGTGGATTTTGTGTCTAGGCATTACACCCACTGGTGCCTTATCACAAGTTCTTAACGCGATCAAGTTTAGGCTGTGGGAAAGAGACAGAGCTATATAAGTCATCTAGCGCCATCTCTTTCCCAAAGCTTAAACTGGATCCCGTTAAGAGTTCATGGTAGGCCACCTGGTCTTTGACCAGCAATTGTTTATTTTTGTTGAAGTACCTAACTATGATTGAAACTATCTGCTATATAGACAAATCGATCCAGTGGCTTGATAATGAAAGTATCATTTACATATTATTTCTTGTTACTTTGGTAAAGCGACCAACAGTCGATAACACAATGTTAAATCAGTTCCTGATACAGCTTGAAAGATTATCCTTAGTAACAAGATTAAAATATAGGCTCAGAAACAAAATGAAACTCTAATCTCAAAATTTGTAAATAAACCTGCCAAGCACAGAACAGTATCAAAAGAAAGTCGTCAATGAACGCACAATCAACTTTAATTACAAACTTCAGCAAAGATTTCTTCGCAAATTACTTGAATATTATTTATAATCAGGAAAATGTTCTTTATAAACTCAATAATATGTTATGTTTGCAACAGTGTGCGTGAATGTTTAGAAGTGGCATTTGCTACAATACTTAAAAATAACATAAAAATATCTGCAATATAATAAGCCACATTTTAGAACTACATTTTTAACCGACTTCAAAAACAGGAAGACGATCCCAATTCGACTGTTATTTTTTGATGCCACATAATATCTTTCGACTGGGTAGACCGATTTTGATGATTCCTTTTTTGTTAGACGCAGTTGTACTTGTTACTTGGCATTCGTTCACTTTGTTTTAAGAAACAGGGTCGTTTTTATTCAGTACCAGTCTGAGAGTCTTATTCGTCCCACAAAGTTTTTCTGGTGATATTGTGTTTGTTTAAATTTATTTTTGTGACGTTTGTTTTCATTTGATAATTATGTTTTATTTATATTTAATTTGATTACATTTTATTTTATTTGTTATTTTTATTTTATTGATTTGATTTTTATTACATTTTGTTTATTTATCTCTTTTTGGTTTGTGTCATGGCAATGGGTGTAATTTACCTGAAATATATGAATTATTTATTATTTAATTTTGATAGTGCGGGAGAAGTCTTTTGATAATTTTCTATCCCAAAAAATTGTCACGAAGATGAATATATTATTGCAAAATAATGTTTCTTTTCTTCGAAGGTATTTGTTTTTTATATTTCCCCTTAACCAATGTATTTCGTTATTTTACCCTTGAAACTTCTGCACGCAAATATATTTACTGTATCCCTTCATGGTATATGCACAATTAATCTTCCCTTTTGTTGAGTCAAAGTTTCGTAAATTAATTTATGTACACTCAATAGCAACTAATAGGTAAATGACGTCGGTTTAGATAGATTAACGAGAAATTACTTAATACGTGTTTAACTTAGGTGACTTTGAACTTGGGAAATTTGAGGAGATGGGCCTTTAGCCCTTCTACTATGAAATGCAAATGATTTGGAAGTTGATCAAATAAACGATAAAATGCAATGCAGACATACCACAAGAAAGTTATAATTATTAAATTATGAATTTTATTATTATCTGAAAGAGATCAAATTGTGGTAAATAGGTAAGT
The DNA here is from genome assembly GCA_036375495.1 of Agrotis segetum. Lineage (NCBI taxonomy): Eukaryota > Metazoa > Arthropoda > Insecta > Lepidoptera > Noctuidae > Agrotis > Agrotis segetum. The sequence goes on from JAQSVV010000136.1 coordinate 1,286,161, forward strand.
GTTACGTGAAATCTCAAGTCATTTTGATCGATTTGTGATTCTCAGTTGACTATTGGCACTGTCACTAGTTAACTTTGCAGTTTAAAAGACCACGACAATGGCCTTGGTGAAAACAAAAAGTAAGCACTTTTAAAACTACAATAGAATTCTCTGATGAAATAGACAATGTTTAATGAAAAGCTTGTCAACTAAAATAGATTAAATTCTAATAATTTTAAATCTTACTTATTATAATAAATTCATAATTATTTTATTTTTTAGTCTTAGACTGTAAGAATCTTATTTTAGGTAACTTAACGGTGACTGGATTTTTGAGACAGCCTGCAATAAAATATAATACAATAAACATTTCAATTAATTTCTAAGTAAGTAATTGTTTTCTCGTTGCAAGTTCTTCTTTATAGCCATAAAATATAGCCAAACAACCGCGAAAAATACGGACATTCAAACCGCACGTTTTATGGCATTTTCCATACGACAAACGACGCCATAAAAGTTCGCCAGGTCCAAACTTTACATACGTAGAAACATTACAATTCACTGAGACACTCTGAGCTATTTCGCATTTAAGTGTTCAGTAATTACCGTTATTAATTATAGTTATTGTATTAGTAATCTAAGATGCTATTTTGATACTATGTCTGAATTCTATGGCACAATGTTGTTTTGGTTAGCGTCATGTGAATAGAAATTGTTGCTAGATTGATTGCCGGATTTCCGTGTTTCGTAATTATGGAGGCGGCATTTTGATAGTCTATTCATTTGGTTTGGTACAGTAAATCATCAAATCAAACATATACGATGTTGTACTAAACTATGTCCCCCTTATTAATAAACGTGGACTAAAAGTCAAAAGACATTTTTTAAGAATTAACCTTGGCGAAACTTTAGTCCACGTTTATTAATAAGGGAATGAAAGTCAAAGAGTTACATTGTAACAATTTTAAAAAATATAGCTTGCAGGCTGAAGTGAAGAATTAAATGAAAATGTTTAATTCTGAGAATTAAATGAAAATGTTGGCCATCGAATTTTCAATTAATTCTCAGAACTTTAGCGTAGTGTATACGTTCAAAAGTCATTTACCACTATAGTTGAGAAGATCTAAGAAGAAGAATAGCTTTTAAGTTCTAAGATATTTATCATTTTGGAAGGCATACAAACTTTAAGAGAATACGTTTAACGGTAAATGCATTGAATAATTACTAGCACAGGCAGGCCCTGAAAAAATCTCTTAATAAGAATTATGCAAGGAATCAAAGATTATAACTTGAGACAAAAACCTCCACTGAACTAGTTCTCATAGTTTAATACTAGCAGACTAATATTAAGCGCACTAAAATGCAAATATTTCAGTTATATCCCAACTATAAACAAGAATATCAAGAGCAGTTGAGTTGAATCATCTGCTCGTTGTTTTAACACCTTGACCTAATATTATAACATTCTTTCCATGACGTCACATGTTTTGAGTGGCCATAGAGAATGTATTTGTTTTAGTTAATTAGCACTTTACTTTTGAACTGTGCTTTACTTTTATATTACTTTCAAGGCTACATTTCCTTCAGTGGAGATCAGAATGTACAATCGATAAAGTTGAATCATGACCCATTTTGACAATAAATCGTTTGAATCCGTCAAATTGACGAAGATCAAAGTCGTTACCATGGATATAAACTAAATTTCAAATTTCATTTATTTTATTTATTTATATGTTTACGCGAATGTGGACCTAATTGTATTCAAAAGTCTGTAGTAAAATGAGCTTATTTATGGTGTTGTATGTGTCATAATTCAACTTTGTCGATTGTACTTATCTGGACCTTTTTTTATCGTGTTAAAATCATCAAATGAGTCCTCCCACTCAGGGCAGGGCGGGAGGGACTGTCAGTCTGACAGTCCCTCTCGTACTGACTAAAATTCACGGTGACTTTCAATAGCACTTAACGTACCGGGATCACAGTTATTCGTGAGTCCCGCGAAACCACCTAGCAATCTAACTAGACCTAAGGAACGTGTAAGCGAAACAGTACGAGTATTAATTCATACAAACTTCGCTTCTTTTAAAGTCCTAACTTTTCGAAATTACTTAAGACCAATTTCAATATGGGAAGTTTGGGTTTTGAGTTGCACTCATGCTAATGTCAGTGTGTGCATTTGTAAAACTGTATAGTCGGTTAAATCTGTCACTCTTACATTATACGAAACCAACGTTTATTATACGAACGATTTCCCAATTAAACGAATGCTAGGTTTTAATAAATTGATCAAAGGGTACTAAGCGATCGTTTTCAAAGCATATTAAATTTCAATGAGCAACTGTCACTAAGTTGTCTAAAGCTTTTTGGTACTTAATGTTAAATGGATTGACACATTTTACTTTTGTACTATCACAACACAACCCACCAATAGTATCACTATCAAGAAAAATGTATTGTATACATTTTTTTACATTAAAATATGACATAATTGCATACCATACTAATTATTCCTAGAATTACAGAACAATATACTAGAATATGGACATAATCATTCGTAAACGCTTATATCAGCTCCCTTTTGCACAAGATTAAAAATGTCATTAAAAAAACCGGCCAAGTGCGTGTCGGGCCACGCACAGTGTAGGGTTCCGTAGTTGGCCATCAAAATACTTATAAGAACTAACTAAACTGATTCGCTAAATTTAATTTTAAAAAGAAGAATTTTCAAAATCGGTCCCGGAGTCTTTGAGAAATCGGGGAAAATTTATAAGAAAAAAGATTACGACGAATTTAGAACCTCCTCCTTTTTTTGAAGTTAGTTAAAAATAGTTGACGATAAAAACCTACCTATCCCCAAAAAACATACATAAAAAAGCTGTAAAAATAAAGTTGACAAACTTACATTTGCAGTTGAAGAGCATGTTCTCCGATACATTTTGTTTAGAAAATATGATATTCAAGTACATTTTATAAGTTGGTCAACTATTACTCGTAAAGTTGTAAAGCCTACTTAGTCATGATAATTTTCTTTTAAATTTCGTTATATATACTACTATTGTGAATTTTTTCACACCCCCAAACATAACCGTTTAGCTGGTAGAGGGGGGAGACACTCGAGTCGAGCAAAATTTAGCACTTTAAAGCTTAATATTTCACAAACGAATTTTTTTATCAAAATATTGTTAATGGAAACTCACATTATTTTTTAAAGACCTATTTAATGATACCCCACACTAAGGGGTACGCGAGAAAAAAAAAATCCTCACTTTACGTGTAAGTACAGGAGGTACCCTAAAAAAAAATATTTTACGAGATTTTATTTTACCACTTTTTTGGCACAGCAAATCCGTATATTTACACCAAATTACAGCTCTCTAGTACTGTGCGTCTCTGAGCTAAACTGCGGACAGACGGACGGACGGACGGACATGGCGAAACTATAAGGGTTCCTTGTTGACTACGGAACCCTAAAAATTTATACGTTTCAGAACAAACATAGTGGTTGAAGTTTTATATCGAAGCGTGAACAGTTAGCAGTCGTGTTAGTTAAATATATCTAATAAAGTGTTAGAAAGAACAATCTTAAAATAGAATGTCGCGCCTGGGCACTCTCCAATTTCACACACAGCAACAAAAAAAAACTTGTCACACGAAATAATTGCCACTAATCGTCACTCTGTCACTAGCACTTAATATTAACGATAATCAACACAAATTCATTAAAAATTCTACACAAAATTGTACGTCCAATTTTCGATATTTAAAATCGCACGAACCAATTTCAAATATAGAATAACTAATTGAAAAACTTTTTGACAGATCGATATTTTCGGCGGGAAATTTTTTACTGATCTGTCATTGCATATTTTTTAATTAATGCAAACTTTTTATTGGAAACTTACTGTAGTGCGCGCGCCTAACGCAAAGATACTGCTTCTATTCAGCCCATCGCGTTTCGTTCGCTAAAATCTAAAAAAAGATGAGACACTCATTCGCGTTGAGTGCGAGAGCACATATCGGGATGACATTGTATTTTTTTTAATGTTTGGTGTCAGTACGTCTAGTTTCATTTTAGATCTTGACTCTTATGTCATTGTAAATAGGTTAATGGTGCAAGATTTTTTGTAGATAAATAGAAATTCATTTTAGACAATTCATTTTTAAACAGAACATGGATTTTCTATGGATTGTATGACGTGTACGCGGTTATTTACAAAATAATTAAAATGATTGTCTACTTTATAATTATTCATTATATCAAAGCTATGAGATGCGGTACTAATGAGATTTTCCTTTACAGTGTTATAAAACGCGTACGGTTTGTGATCTCAAATTATTTTTTATAGTCCATTAAAACAAACTTCCTCTAATTGATTATGTTTAGCTTTCTGAATGAAACCGAAATTAATAACAAGATTTATTTGCGAAGATAAATCTTCAGTATCTCGTCGACAATTAATTTAATTGATAGTAGTTTACAAGGATTACGAGAAGTGACAAACCTATTTGTTAGTTGTAGAAAACCGTCATTAGTTTTCATTTTTAATGCGAGTTTTCTTCAATTACATTTTAATTTTGTTTTAGCGTGGTTTAAAAGTTTGTCAAAAATGCACATAATATTTTTCCATGAAGTTATTGTTGCTGCCCAGGATATAAAAGAACATGTCCGTGTTGGTGTGCACCAATTTTCCGAGGTTGCTTGCTATGCTAGCGAGTGTAGCAATTATCTGAACAATTAGTGAGCATTTATGAATCATCCATCCATTTTAGAAGGAAATAATTACAAATTTAATATGATATTTTTTTTTATCAGAAGAAGAAAGAAATTTAAAAGATAAATAAATTACTGAATCAGAAAAATGTTATTAGTATATTAATTGTGACCTTTTATTCGATGTTTAATATTATGGCTAGACCCTATATTATTAATTGTAGTTATTGTTAATTGTAGTGCTCAAGAGCTACCTATAAAGATGGCATTTCTTTTATTTCACTCAAATAATGTATTTTATCATATTTCATATTCCTAAATATCCTTTATTCTTTGACTTTTTCTCTTTGGCTTTGCCATAGCCAAGTATAAAAATAACCAGATGCATCACTTTTCAATGCCAATACACTAAAATTAAGTGGGTGACAGTAGTTAATAATAGTTTTAAGTTGTGCATCCGTATTGCTGTTGGCAGAGTTTGGTATGTCGTAATGCCACCACAATTGAGTGCTCAACTATTGGCTACGTCTGCAATAGGTATTTGTCGATTTTAGAGGTTATCACTTTTTATTTTCCGTCCGTGGCCGTAAAAAAGTTTTCATTACTTTGTCATTGCATAGATTTATACAAATGGTCACTGTGCAGTGAGTATTTCGGTCCATATACAACATTATTTTTTGTTTATACGAAACCCGATACACCTGTCCAATATTTTTGTTTATAGAATCTATGTACAAAATTTTAAAACCGTATCATAAAAAATCACAAAGTTATAAGCTTGTATAGTACCTGGTTGTCCGTTCAAAAACATGCTCGTTTCGCGGCTCCGGTGATAAACACTCGTGATAATAGTTTAGCAATAGGTACCTAACAGTACGGTGATTGTATTCAATTGGTTATAAAATGTAATTAAAATTGTTTTGAAAAAAAAATATTTTAAAAATTAATATTCGGACACTTGATTGGATAGAGTGGCTTTCTAGCAACCGTTTAGTTCACATAGAATGTAAATGTATTGAATATTATTTATTAAGCACAATACAGTCTAAAAAGGATTTGTGTAAATTGCGAGCGCGTTCAATTGCTTTAAAACAAACAAAAAATATGTCGGATTTTTATTATACTTTGCCTGGTACCACTGGTTCTTATTATGTAAAATCTACACATACCTAATAGGATGGATAGGTATCTATTAAATCATATTACAGTTTGAAGATTTCATTAGAACGTACGATATTTAATTGTCTTTCACGTGTTCACCACACATATGGATAATTTGGAATTCCTCCAAATGTGGCACATTAATAATTGATCTCACTCAATTACTCATATTTAGCTACGTCTTATTCTAGTTGTCACTTAATCATTTATGTTATATTACCTTTATCCAGATTCTAGAATTTATAACGGACTAACATCTCAGTCTTATTGCGAATTAAAATTGGTTTATGTTATTTCATGTTGTATAATATTTATCTTTTTTACATATTCTTTTGGGCAGAGGTTCATGTAGTTCTTAAATCTCGCCACAACATAATAAATATAAACTCTTCTGCACGCGTAGCATGGCAATTCTAACTCATTTCTACCAAGAAAAGACAAAGTTATTTCATCGTTATTTCTACACAAATCGACTGTTTTTTTTGCACAAATATGACACCATTCGTACACTATTTGAAGAAAAGAACGTTGATTTTCCATATTTTTTACATTAACATGCATAAAACTCTATAAATATTTCTACTTTCTGTCATCTTTCCTTCGACAAAATCCCTTTCTACGGCGCCATGCTACGCCTGCTGGTTTTCATAAATAGATATACATGTGTAAGGGACAGCCCTCCATGAAAAAAAAAGGCCTCTCCATATAAACTGTACAATCAAGTTTATAATTTTGTATGGTGAGACCGACTTTTTTTTTCAATTCCTGAAAAAAAAAATTGTGGAAATATGTTCAGTTTCGTCTACTGAGCAAGCCCTGAAAGTTTGTGGAGGGCTGTTCCTTACAACCTGTATTGTTTAAATCTTAAGAAATGTGTTTTATTGGTACAAGTGACAAACGATTCTAAATAGACAAAAACTAATTGGTATTTTCACCTGCACCAAAATTCGGAAGGTGTGGGATCATAAGCCTTTTTCCGATTGGCGCAGTTGCTGATTAATCGACTGCTTCACAGTGTGTTTCAGATTCGATCTCCGCACGGAACAAATTGGCGTGCCCATATCGTTATCGTCTAAAAAGAGTACCCATTGTCGTGAACCCACGATTAACCGTAAAGAAATTACTAGTTCATTCCACTTTTCCCACTAAAAAACATGTAAAGTGAAAAGCAACACGTATCCCGCACGAGACCAACACATTCATCTTTCCCGTCACAATATTGCCACTTGGCCATAGCTTAACTGGCAAAAATGCCAAACATCCTGGCCGACGTGAAAGCGGTGTGTTGGCAGCTGGCACGCTCGCTTCCAGTGACTATTTATGGGAGCAGCGATCGGGTTAAGGGCGTCCGACGTCTTTATAGCGGAGTGGGCTGCAATCTGGATTAGATTCATTTTTCGTGCGATTTTCTGGCATGATAAATGCTGGATATATTTAAACTGTACGGTTTATTCTTTAAGAAAACATCGAACCTCGCTGGTTGATTAGATTATTATGCGACTTGCCATCTTCTGCCACCCATTTTTCTCACGAGTTGTTTCTCTGCTGGGCAAAAGCCTCCCCTTATATCTTCCAGGAACTCTTATCATAATGCCTCCTTGGACCAGCCTTCGCGGTACGCGTTCAGGTCGTCTCGCCAATTCTTTTTCACGTATATTTCAAGTTTGAAGAAAATGATTCGGTGTGATTGACTCTCTGATTTTTTTTTATTTAAAAGTAGGTGTAGATAACCAGTACTTTTCACTGCCATAATTACAAAAGCAAATTACAATTTAATTTACCTGTCTTCAATTTTAAAGTTACTACAAATGATAAAATGAATCAAAATCAGTATGAATCCAAACTTATGTGTAGATCAATTTTATTTGCGAATGTTGCTAGAAGAAAGAAATGAGATTATAAGCTTTACTTAATTCAAAACTATGAAATTAGAAACTGATAGAAATACGAAACTGTTATCTAATTGTTATGGAATACATAACGTAGTATTGAAACTAAAAAAAATCCTATTAGATTCTGTTGTACGCTTTGACACGTAACCATTATACCTACCATATTCATAAACAGAAAATCTTTGATATAGAAATAAAGAGTACCTACAACAGTTTATTTTAGATCTTCCAATTATAGCTCACCAAAATAACCGCCAAATCACATTGTATCTACATAAGAGAACAAGAATATTTACAGAAATAAATACGCGGGCGATTAAACATGCTATTTTGGGCAAACTATAAACACTTGAAATCATAATCAGAATGGAATTACGTTGTGGGTGAGCTCCAGCGTGGGTTGCCAGTACAAACACGTGCGGTGCAATGTCAGTGGTGCATTATTTTTATATCTTGCAACATTCACGAGTGGCCTGTTACGAGAATGACAAGACTTTACTTTATTAAAGTTCAAGAGATACTTTTTTGGTAGAAAGTATTTTTGGAATAAAATCTAGATTTTAAGGCCTATGCTCACCACGATTTTTAAACGCGCCTAACGCGCCGTTAGTGTGCATAGGTCCTTATAGTTATTTTTTTATATGGACGATTCGATGGGCTTGAAAATCAGATATTTACTTTTTTATTAGTTTCGTGTGCAGTCAATTTTAGTTTCTGAGTCCTGTTAGTTTTTTATTGCTGTTGGATCTTCAAGACACTTCATTTTTCTATTTTCAATATAAAAGCATTGAGAGCAAAATCCTTTCAATGAACAATAAAGTATCATCAACTTTGAAATTACATTTTGTTTTATTGCGATGCGAAAATACAGCTAAACGAACAAGATATTAATCTATGATTGGGGATCAACCACGCAATGAACAAGCATGATAAACGACACAATTTTTTAACGCGAAACCCGTAACAAACTCAAATAACAATGTCAAAATTATCGCGTACAGAGTCAGAGTTATGTTAGAATACAGAGTCGGACTGGCCATTTAGTTCAAGGGGCGTTTTCTGGCCGGGCTTAAACCTGCGCGAGCCCTCTACAGGCCTGGTTTGCGGCATGCCCCGAGGCGGTAGGTAGGATTGGGGGCCCGGCCATACTACATCTTAGTTCGTGCCATCTAAATATAAATTAGATCAGAAAGTTTGTTCATACATTATCAGAGAGTAATGTATGCGGCATGTTTGGCGTAGTGGCTGAGCGATTCGGACTGCTGTACCGCGTGCCGCGGGGGTTCAATTAGCCCACGGAACAAATATTTGTATGATTTACAAGTGGTTGTACCGGGTCTGAGTGTTTGTGTATGTGTGAGTTTAATGTTTGTAAACGCAGCCACTACACAAGAGGAATTACTTGTGTGGGGCAACAATAAAAAAAAAAAAAATTTGGAAAATGATTGAACATGAGCTGGCCATTCCGAACAGGTTTTGAAAATTTCAACATAACGATTATCCGGATTTGTTTGGGCCCTTTCCGGCCTAGTCCGACCCTGTAACAACGAATTTCTATATCCACATTACAGTTATCGCATTTGATCTTGTAAGGATCATCCATCATTGCAAAGTGAAGTTTGTGTTCGTCGAAAAGTTGATCTGGGTTAAATGTAGCATTGCTAATGTGAGTGCAAGTTGGTTGTATGGAGAACGTATTATAAGTTTTTGATAGAAGCGTCTGGTTGTGGTTTAGTTTGATATTAAAAGGTTGATTTGAGTGTGAGTAATACGAAGATTAATGAGAGTATACGCGTTATCGTTTAAATAGGGCTTTGAAAAGAAAAATGAATGACATTTTTAGGAGCATACGTTCAAGTGCTGTAATTAAATTTTTGTATAAGCGTTATTGCATTTGATATTCAATCAACTTAGCTGAAAATTCAATTTTAAACATTTTGATGCTCTCCAAAAGTTCCAGTAAAACACTCTTTTCTCTACTTTCCTTAACCAGATTAACTGTGGGTCTTACGTCTCATGCCAATGACGGGGCCCCCTCTCAGAGGACCAAAGCCTGACGGGGTCGCGGGACTTATTCCATCACCGTGACCCCGGAACGTAAAGGGCTATTGAAAGACATCGTGGATTTTAGTCAGTACAAGTCTGACAGTCCCTCCCGCCCTGCCCGGGGTGGGAGGACTCATTTGATGATTTTACACGGCTAAAAATACGTGTATGTATTATATTTCCTATTGACAATAATTAAAATGCCGCCGGATAACAACGACACGACGTACTTATGAGTACACTTTAAAAACCCAGGGGTGTATCGCTTGTCCACTTGTCATTTATTTATTTAGTCAAAAACTCTAATTACTTTAAATAATTTTAAGGTGAAACGAACCATGATTGCCGAAACTGAATTGAAGTTAATGGTTTCAGAGATTAGCACGTACAGTGACCATGATTTTAATAAAGTCAAAATTATGATAAAAACATAATAATATATTTAAATGGTTATACACAGTTGACCCACATAACGACCTACTTCCTTCCTCCTAACTAAAATCAACGAACCCAATCTACATAGAACATCTCTCTATCTAAAATAATCTCGTTATTTTTTCTGAAAAAGGGTCAATTTTCTCCAACAAGTTTGCATAAAGACGTTTACGATCAAAAAGAGCCGACACCTTTTCACGGTTGGTTATAAAAGACCGTATTTGCCACCAAAAATAGGTTTTTTTGTGAAACTGTCGAATTAAAAAGGGTTAGGTCACGCTTTGGATTAAAGGAGAAACCCATTTCTGGGCCTAGCCGTTACACGAATGAAATATGTACCTAAAAAATCTACTATTTTGCTTGATTAACCTATTCAAATCTTAGCCTCAATTACAATGGCCAAGTCTAAAAAAAAGTACATTTATATTTTTTTGTTTTAAACATCCTTTGTAAACCGTTACAGCACTTTTTTCATTATACGTCACTTACTTTGCAAACACTGGCATTAAACAACAGAGCGTACCCTAAGAATGTAATCGATTTAGCGGATATCAACAATTATAAATTATAATTGAATAATACTCCATTATTTTAGTATAATTGCTTTTTAGATATTGAAATCATTGTAAAATAAAAAATTCTGGAATCTAATTATTTTTCAACGTAAGCATGGTTAAAAAATCACTAAAGTAAATAAAAAATCGAAAAAATCGATTGCAACGCATATTGCACATGGACTGGGCTGCGTTTAAATCCTTTATCCAGTTTAATTTTATACTGTCTAAATGTCAAACAGCCCGTTTAAGTACACCGAGAGGTGAAAAATTATACCAATTAAAATATAATCTGCCCCGTTTACGGTCGTCCGCTGGTCTATGTTTTTGCTGAAAGGGATAAATTTTTGCGACCTTTTTACCACGCAAAATTTTATCCTGCTGTCAGATTGACATTAAGTTTTGTTGTTTTGCTAGATTCTCGCTGTAAAAACGAATATTATTTTTATTTTATTAGAGAGTAAATATTATTTGTGGATTATGGATTTATATTAAACCGGCAAATTGATTATTTGTTCAATAAACTGAGCTGTCAATTGAATTTGACAATTAACATTGACAGAAACTTATGACTCCGTTCAGCGAACCCTCGCCAGTTTAATTTTTTTCCGGCGAAATATCGCTGGAAGATTTAAACGCACCCCTGCACTAGTAAACGGCAAATGTCAATGTCAACGTCTGTCAATTGTCATCGTTTTATTTAGTGTGTCATTCGCTTTTCGTATCCTTTGCGCAAGTGAATGTGTTTTTCGAATTCTCCAGATTTATTACAATATTAAACCTCTGCTCGAATACTGGACTCCGAAACTGATTGCCTTCTGACTGACCCTCGCTTGCATATTGGACACCGTAGCCTGCCACTTCTGCTGACCTTTGCTAGAAAACCGGATCTGGATACCTATTGCTCTTCTGACGATTGGTTAATACGGTATCATGAGCTTGTGCATTAATTGTGGAATAGCAACGGACCGCTGCAACACAATAGGAAGGCGTAGATTGGATAAGATAAGAATAAGCTTAAAAAACATGTTTCTACATTGTAACTTCTAATGTTCTAGAGGAAATTGTACTGTATTTTCATACTTATTACTCTGTATCTCATTATAAGTGGACTGTAAGTTCTTATGAGAATAAAATATCTTTAAACCGAATTCACCGCTTTTTATGTACCTAAGTAGGTACCTAAACCTCATCATGATAGGTTGCAAGCACTATAGCTAGGCGCATTCCATATTTACGTAGAAAACAGCCTCAATAAACATATTTTTAATTTAAATATCGTGGTGGCTGTGCGATTGGTGTGCAGCATGTAGCGGGTTCGATTCCCGCACGTAACAAATATTTGTATTAGGTAACTACATGTAATTTTTCCGGGTCTGGGAGTTTGTATAATGTGAGTTTAAATGTTTGTAAACACACCCACGATACAGGAGAAATTCCTAGTGTAGGGCAGATAAAAAATAACCTAACATTTAAACATTTACTGATTTTACCAATTTGGCCATTGCTGAGAGACGTGAAAATTGGGCTCGTGAAATCTTCCTAAGTGCTCTATTTTATGGCAAATTTCCAGCTCTGTAACGCCAGGCCCAAGGTTCTATGGAGTTTGGGTTTCTCCTTTCAAGGGTTGAATTGCATGAATATTTTTAACCAACGCTACTGTATTTGAGATATTATTATTCCACACTGGTGCCCATTGTAGAATACCGCCTGTATTTGAGGTATTACACATGAGACACCTGGCGCCTGCAAAAAAATTTGCAGGACAAGATAAAAATATTTGGAATAGTTAAGGTGCCATTAGCTCAGGTATCATTATAGCGGGTGCCCAATGTGGAATACCTCCCTGTATTTTCTTTTTTTTTTATTTCTTTTAAATCTTCCAAACAGTATTTATTATGCCTTCTGGCGGCCTCAGCACTTAAGGTCCCAATTGAAGAATTTGATGATACTTAAAAAGGTTGTATATCCAGATACGGTTCGTTGATGTGTTTAATGTAGCTCATTGCGACTTGAGGACTTTAGATGTATCTTAATTTAATTCCGTGAAAGCTCGTGAAATAAACCATTTTATAAATCTTCTCAATTCTTCAAAGGGTCGCTTTCAAGAAGACTTTTATATCTTGCAACTTTATATTTTAGCCTATTTTCAAATAAGGAAGCAAAAACTAAAAAAAAAAGAAAAAAAAGGTTTTGTCAAAAAAGTTTCGAAAACAGAACTTCGTCGAATCCTTGGAGGAAAGGACCAATTTTCATGTTTGAAAACCAATATTTGTGCCTTTACGGGCACAGGTAATGTGTGTACATGCCACTCCGCCTTCGAATTGGCTATCGAAATGTCGATAGAGCCTTTTACCAGCACCGTCTGATGTTTGTGCTAGTAATGGTTTTTAATACTTGAAAGTTTAGAGTGATCCTCCCAAAGGCACTTTGGGAAATATGAAAGTGCATAGGTGACCGTATTTTTGATGTTTAAGGAGAGTACTTGACTTTCTGTTTTTCAAAATGGAATTGTATGTTTATTTTTTTCATGTACAGAGAACAGCAGCTCAAACTATCTGTCAAATTTCTTTATTATACTTACGACGTTACATCCTCAAGATTTAATTATTACTATGTAGTTTCACTTCTCAATGTACTAGGCGTCGCACATAATTTTTAGAGCTGTGGAAATAAAAATCAATTATAAAATTCAAATTTGTTCTAAATCTACCGACCGCAGCGCCATCTCTACGTAACTTCATTCCTTTTTTATGTGCGGGCGTCGCAACATCGCGTGTCTTGAAAAAATATAGTTTTAGTTAAAAATAGTGTGTTTTTACTGAAAAGAAAACGTGTTATTATGGGAAAACGAAAAAGGGATCGTAGTAATTCGAAAATTCGACGAAAAATAAAGCGTTTGGAGCGAAAACTACGTGCATCAACGTCAACAAGTAACGATGAGGAAGGTTAGTACCTACACATAATTAATGTTCCTAATTTGAAAACGTAGCCCAATATTGGTGTATCTATACGAATCATAATAACCATGAAGGTTTATCTAAAGATACTTTTTACTTCTTTCTTTCTTTTCGTCCGGTCGTTTTGCGATATTTTTTGCTGTCTACCTTCATTTATGGTAACTTTTTCATTTTGTTGAAAATTGTACTTTGTTTTTTAATGTGTTCATATTAAGGATTAGATTCGTACGTTTGGTGTTACTTGTTGTTACACTCGACATGGAAGTCTAATGTAGGTCGTAACTACGATCGCAAACTGCTAGTAATTCTTGCATCTACTTGAGTTATACTCCGTGACGTGAGCACGGCTGATAACAAATTAGTCTAGTGGCGTATCGGGAATACGTACAATGACTTTAAAATGTATTGCACATACTGCCTATAGCAGCTTGTCAAATAAACAGTCGAAAGGCGTAACGTGAGTACGTACAACGACTGGAAAACAACAATCTGTCAACTACAACAGTTGTTCTTTTTCTTTTAACTTACAGAATATGACCGTTATCATTCAAGGTCGCCAACACCAGACTCACGGAAGTCGTCGGTGTATTCAGATGAATCTGAAGATAATATTCCAATCCGATCTGGCGTTGTAGTCCCCGTTAGTCCACCGCATACCCGCGATGCTACAGATAATGTAGATGCATCTAATTTGCTCCCTCAGGACCCTGGTCCTAGCTCAAATGAGGTCCCTATAGCTGATTCCGAGGTTTTACCGCCTGAAATATTAGAGGCGCTGGGAGACTCAACGGGCAAAGAAGAGGTCTTGGGCCCGAATGTAAACGAGGAGATTTCTAAACGTTGGGGTAGGATCCTAGTAGAAGGGTTGACTAAAGAGGTGAAGGAAGCCATTATAAAGAAAACTTTAACGCCCGAGAACTTCACTTTATCGAAAGCGCCAAAACTTAATTTAGAAATTTCTGCAATCGTAAGTGATAATATCAAGCATCGGGATAAATTCCTTGAAAGAGCTCAGAACCAACTTGGATTGGGCATTGCTGGTCTTAGTAATCTGGCTTCGTCTCTGATTAAAGACGACAACCCAAAGGTGGAAATCTTGAAAAAACTGTCTGAAATCAGCAAGATTTTCCTTGATTTACATTACGAGAACTCACAACATAGAAGAAAGTTGATAACTTCTTCACTGGATAAAAAGTTTACCACTACCATAGCTGATATAAAACGAGACTCATTTCTGTTTGGAAAGGACCTTGGAGAAAAGATCAAGGCCACAAAAACAGCAGAAAAATCAGGTCTTCAAATAAAGCGCAGCAATGTTATCGTTCCTTCTACGTCTAGACAACAGGGAAACTGGAGAGGCCCACCCAGGTTTCAATCAAACAGGGGTACCAAACCGGGTGGGCAGAAGCCGAGGTACACGTCCAATCAAGGACACTCGACACTGCAAGGTCGGAGGCAGCCAGCTGCGAATCGAGTCCCTCCCGCCCGGAAGATGGACTACAGAACTCGCAGGAACCAATAGAGGTATTTCATGCTGGTAGATTGCGCCACTATGTTAACTACTGGCAGGCAATAACTAAAGATCCAGTAGTCTTAAACTATATTAGGGGCTTAAAAATTACTTTTAATGAGCTTCCTTTCCAAAATGGTGAGCCGTCTAACCCGAGGTTTAGTAAAACAGAGCTTGAACATTTAAAGCTGTCAATTTCAAAATTATTGTCTTCAGGGGCAATTAAAAAATGTTGTGACGTGTCTGGCCAGTTTATTTCGAATATTTTTCTGATTCCTAAAAGCGATGGGTCGTTTAGGTTCATTTTAAACTTAAAATGTCTAAATAAATTTATCGCTTCGGAGCATTTTAAAATGGAAGACATTCGCACTGCTACTAAATTAATCAGTAAAGATTGTTTCATGACCACTATGGATCTACAGGAAGCATATTTTTTGGTGCCCATTCACAGTTCTAGTAAAAAATATTTACGATTTAGATTTCAAGGATCCACTTTTGAATTTCAGTGTCTCCCTTTTGGCTTGTCTATAGCACCTTATGTTTTTACAAAATTAATGAAGCCAGTTGTAGCTCATCTTAGAAACCAAGGGTTACTCCTAGTTATCTACCTAGATGACATATTATGCATAAACAACTCTTTTAATAGTTGCCTAGAAAGTACAGCAGTAGCAGTTAACGTTCTTGAGAAATTAGGCTTTATCATAAATAAAGAAAAAAGTAGCTTGATACCAAACCAAATTCAAAAGTTTTTAGGTTTCGAAATAAATTCTCAAGATATGTGTCTAATGCTGCCAGATTTGAAACGTCAAAAAATACTCGACCAAACAAAACGAATTGCTAAAATAAAGTCTTTAACAATTAGGGATTTTGCAAAGTACCTTGGTTTACTCTGCTCGGTTTGTCCAGCAATTTCTTATGGTTGGTTGTATACGAAACGTTTCGAACGTGAAAAGTTTCTAGCTTTGAGTAATTGTAAAAACAATTACGATTGTGTCATGAACCTTTCGCCCAATCTTAAGTCAGAGTTTTCCTGGTGGCAAAATAATATTTTAACTTTAAATAATCCAATACGTAGTGGTAGGTATGATCTGGAAATCTTCTCAGATTCATCCCTTACAGGTTGGGGTATATATTGTAATGGAGTACGTGCTCATGGTTTTTGGAGTGCCAAAGAATCTAAAGAACAAATAAATCTTTTAGAATTGAAGGCAGCTCTTATTGGCTTACAGTGCTTCGCTAAAGATCTTTATAATAAGGAGATTTTACTAAGGATCGATAATACTACAGCTATAGCTTATGTAAATAGGTACGGGGGAATCCAATATACACACCTTAATGACATAGCTAGAGAAATCTGGCAATGGTGTGAGCACAGGAAACTCTTTGTTTTTGCTTCATACATCAAATCTAAAGAGAATATAGAAGCAGATCACGAATCTAGACGTTTAAATATCGACATTGAGTGGGACTTGGCTTTGTCTGCTTTTGATACCATCACAAATACTTTTGGAAACCCTCAAATAGATCTGTTTGCCTCACGATTGAACGCGAAATGTAAAAATTACATATCGTGGAAAAGAGATCCTTCAGCGTATAATATAGATGCGTTTACAATAGATTGGTCGCCTTATTTTTTCTACGCGTTTCCCCCGTTCTCACTGATCCTTAAATGCTTAAGAAAGATTATTACAGATAAAGCCACTGGGATTGTAGTTGTACCTTATTGGCCTAGCCAGCCATGGTACCCGCTGTTTTTATCTCTTTCTCAAAACCAGGTTATTTATTTGGAACCGAGTCCCTCATTGCTTTTATCACCTTTCAGGACTCCACATCCACTTTGGAAAGGACTTACCCTGGTGTCGTCAGTATTATCAAGCAATCGTACGTAAAGCAATCGTTACCAGATAATGCTATTAAAATAATTATATCATCGTTAGCTGACAGTACACTTAAACAATATAATGTAGTTTTAAAAAAATGGTGGCTTTTTTGTATTGAAAAGAAGTCAAATATTTTTGATAATAATATTCCCAATATTCTTGAATTTTTGGTCAGTGAATATCATTTAGGCGCAAATTACTCAACACTCAACACCTGTCGTTCCGCACTTGCATTAATACTGGGTGAATGTATAACTCAAGACGATCGAATTATAAGGTTTATGAAAGGAGTT
The DNA here is from genome assembly GCA_036375495.1 of Agrotis segetum. NCBI lineage: Eukaryota > Metazoa > Arthropoda > Insecta > Lepidoptera > Noctuidae > Agrotis > Agrotis segetum. Next base: position 1,303,582 of record JAQSVV010000136.1, read on the forward strand.
TATAGGACCAAACCTTTCTTCCCTAAATATAAATCCACATGGGATCCTAATCTTGTATTAGATCATCTTTCAAATTATTATCCAAATGAGAACCAAACCTTGGCCTCCTTATCCAAAAAATTAGTAGCTCTGCTCGCATTGTCAACTGCACAACGTGTGCAGACGCTATCGCTTATACGTTTGTCTAGTGTTGAAGTAGGTAGCGCGAGGATAGTTATTAATATAAATGATATAATCAAAACATCGGCTCCAAACAGATCGGCGCCTCATGTAATTATACCCTTTTTCTGTAATAGAGAACAAATCTGTCCAGCAAAAACATTGTCCGCGTATATTGAAGCCACCAAGAATTATAGGAGCTTACCACTAACCGATAGACTTATTCTTACTGCCAAGAAACCTATCCATAACGCTAGTGCCGCAACTATAAGTAGATGGATTAGAAACGTATTGACCGAAAGTGGTATTGATACAGGGGTGTTTACAGCTCATAGCACCCGTCACGCGTCAACCTCGGCGGCAAGACGTAAGGGGGTTTCAATAGACGTTATCAAAAGAACCGCAGGTTGGTCAGGGAACTCTTTAACCTTCGCAAAATTCTATAACCGTCCGATTGTAGTAGACGAGGACAACACATTTGCGGAGGCAATTTATAATTGTTAATTTAAGGTAAAATAATGATTGTTTAATACCTAGCTAACATTAGATAATGGCCACATTATTCAGAGGATACAATATTTGTTTGTTACGATTCTTTTTTTTTATGTACTGTCTAAGTATGTACTCAATAAATGTTATTTTTATTCAATGATTTTGTATTACCGTCGTGTTCATTCTTCATTAAAATCCTTACCAATCTCGTTTGATGAAAGCGCTAAACATCTACATAGTAATAATTAAATCTTGAGGATGTAACGTCGTAAGTATAATTAATGGTTAAACGAACTTACCTTAAGGGTCTATAGTACCTCAGTATACTTTTACTCGCTCGCACTTGCACGTACCAAGCACTATTGCTTGCTCTTTCTTTTAGCTGTCTACACGCAAATCTATTTATTTTACGGCGAAAAAAAAGGAAATTCAAAAAAGTAAATAACATAAGACCTGCTTTATAGTTAGTTCAGTTAGTATAAAAAGTTTCATGATCTAATTTTAAGTATTGTCTGATTGCCAGCGTTTTAAAATTGTTAAATTTAGAGGTAACTTTGGGATTTTTTCTATCGAGAAATTTTATGGAATCATGTTTTCGCCAAACATAAGACCTAACATTAATCCTCAACTTTACCATATATTTATTTCAAAATTAATGCCGTAGTATTTTCGACGTATCACAGGTTTCTGCTAAGCCATTTGAGGTAGTATGGGCTCTTAAGTGATGTTCGACCATAATTATACGAGACGTTACATCCGAAGAGATTTAAAGTCCCTCCCATACCCATAAACTAAAGCCCATCAAACAATTCATCAAACGAGAGTAGCGTCTCTAAAAATGAATGAAGTTACGTAGAGATGGCGCTGCGGTCGGTAGATTTAGAACAAATTTGAATTTTATAATTGATTTTTATTTCCAGAGCTCTAAAAATTATGTGCGACGCCTAGTACATTGAGAAGTGAAACTACATAGTAATAATTAAATCTCTTCGGATGTAACGTCTCGTATAATTATGGTCGAACATCACTTAAGGTAAGTTCGTTTAACCATTAAATATATTTCCAACCTTATCACAATAGTGGAAGGTTAATATTCGGTTGGTAAATTTTGTCAGGTTCAGGTACGTTGGCCTGCAGACGTCTGAACATACTAGAGAAATAAAACTTCAGTTATCAACGGAAATGTTGCCAAACAAAATATTTAGATGGGAAATTGTAGAAGCTAATTTGAAATTAAGTTAAAATGTTTTCAGCATAAATTGTAACAGCGTGAAGCTCATAAACATGATTTTTTCCCGGAAAAACTGTAACATGAGAATTCATCGTAAAGTTATTAAAATTCCACATTAACCGTAGAGAATTTCTTAAGAACACATTATGATCTAGAAGCTTGTTCATAAGATGAGGGACAAATAATAATATTACAAAAGTATTAGAAAATGGTATTTTCCATAAAAATCACAAAGTATTACCTCACATAGATACCCCACGAGCTACGGCGGAATCAAACGAATTTTCAACGTGCTTACGGGAAATAGTACTGTTAAGACACTTGCACACTTGTTTATAATCCCACTGGGTATTTACGAGCGAATAAAGTAAATTCTCATTTTTACCATCTGTCATATAAACAACTTCATTATGCCTGTGGGAGTCGTAAAAATACGACAAAAGGATTTTGCTACTTTGATACGCAGTTATTTCACAGTTTTTTGTTTTAACTTAATACATTTTTCAAAGAAAAAAAAAACGTTATTTGGGATTTTACTTTTTGTTTGATAAATTGATTGATCTACTTAGTTTCTGCCTTTCCCCACGGGAAGAATGCGTGATTTAATGTATGTTATGTAAATTGATTGATCCAATCGGTAAATAAAATTTTATTAGAACGGTACACTAGACAGCTGCTTCATTATACTTCACAAGCTTTTACAGATAAAAGCCACCGTATCCCTTTTTTACTATTTCCAATCTTAAGTGCATCTCATAAAGCCGCTTTTTCTTTAAAAAATACAACAAACAAGCAAGTGTACACATCCTTTTATACTAAGTCAGCGAATTTACAAAGGAAATTCCGGATGCAGCGTGCAGGGAGCATACTTCTATACATTTAATACCTACACGTTACCCCACGCCACAGTATTAATATTTTCGTTACAAACAAGATCAACACTTTTCTTCACGTATGCGCTGAATTATGTAACGTTTTTCAATAGTATTAGGGATCTTTATCGCGTTTTAGTTCAGGTGCGTAGTTTTTTTAGATATAACTTGTTTTGACAATCATGATTGTACGAAATAGTTGATTGTGCAAACAGTCTACAATCCATCTAATGGAAACCAAAAAATATTTACATAACTTTTCCTTTGTAAATGAATACTTACGTTTTGCAGACGACCCTGACTTACGAGTTATCGGTCGTGGGTTCGAAACCAGCGAAGCGAATTACTTTGTAAAATTTATTTCATCACCACTGCTCTCAAAATGGTGAAAGAAAACATCGCGAGGAAACCGGCATGTCCTATAACCAAAATTTTGAAGACATGTGACATCTACCAACCCGTACTGGGCCCGTGTGGTGGATTATGGCCCACTCCCTCTCATAGAGAGGAGCCTTGTTTCCCAGCAGTGGGAACAATTTTATCATATTTTTTTACATAATATAATCTTTCAGACTAATTAATTTGTTTTTACAACAGCCTATTTTTAAGGAAGACATCCGGTTCGTCCTGCCATCTCCAAAAATATGTCTCTATTATTTAATCTTATTAATGTGACAGACAAACTAAATAGATTTGCAAATTATTGATGCTTTACTAACCCACACGGGTAAACTTTTAGTTAATAGATTCTACATTTAAATAAATTCCACTTCCACATAATATAAATAAAAAACAAATTACAAAAGAATGCACCCGCCTGAGTTCGAAGTCATGACTAGTAAGTTGGGTTGTTAGTGTAAACGAGCATTAAAAAGCATTACTCGCTTCTTGCAAAGCAGCACAAAGTTTCTTTTTGCCTATTCTTTGCTTGTTATCCTGTAAACTTTGCACATCTCTTCTGAAGGAAAATGTGTTGAATAGAAAACTTTAGTTGAACATGCAAACTCATGTTGTTGGGTTCTACTGGAGTCTGAAAGCGCATGACCTATATATTATTATAATTGAAATTGGTAATATCATAGAAATAACGGAATTTTCAACAACGTGTTTGCGAGTGGAGTTCTACTTTATTATAAAAAAGAACTTTTGCTTCCAATACACTAAGTATTGCGTTATATTTTTATTAAAGTTTCTTTGCTCTGTACGAGGTTGTTAGTTGGTCAATGTTGTAAAGTTTATTCGAAACTTCGAAAGAAAAATTTCTCTACGTTATTTTACGTCACGAACACGCACGAACGGATGATCATTTATGGCAGCTTTTTTTATTAAATTTCGGCTTTAGCTGGTGCATATTTTATGATCGCTTGTGATAACTATGAGATCGAATTAAAGAATTACTGAAAATACGATTAGAAAAGTCACTGTTTTAACCGATTCGTTGCGGAGGGCACGTTTCAGTGCCATCACTTTCTTTTGCATGTGGCGTTAGGCACGGATGTGTGTCATTTTAAAGTCGATGGTAACTCCTTCAATTTTGTTCGACGCCACAGGTAGAAGTTAGCAAAATTAGACATCGCAACGAATCGGTTAACCGGTGCGCGTCTCAGGATTCTATATAAATAGTGATAACGCAGTCCTGTGGCACAATTACGAAATTAACTGCAAGCGAATCCACTTACATAAAGCTTCGTACACTCAAAGCGGCTAATCGCTGCGAATACCTACTCGCCGCGAGTATTAACAGTATTATGCCACAGGCTATTCGCAACCAAAAGTCACCGCGATTGAATTGTGCATGTCCTATTTTAATTCATGAAATTAACTGCAAGCGAAACTACTACCATAAAGCTTCGGTCAGACACGGCGACTAATCGCTGTGAATGTCTACTTGGCGCGACTGGCTGCGACAGGCTATTTGCAGCCAATAGTCGCTGCGATTGAATTGTGCATGTCCAATTTTACTGACTAATTGATTAGTCGCTCTTTGTGACTGAAGTTTAAGCAGTCCTGTCTAAATTACTCTGTAATTAACGCCCTAAATCCTTTGACACTGCACTACCTTTAACTCAGAATTACATCAAACTTATAACAAACAATATTCCCCACAATATTTACCCAAAATAATTTAATTACCAAATTAATATTACATCCGCGAACCCAAAGCCTGTAAACCTCATACTAAACAAACTACAAACCTTAATTACAAAGTAACAACAGTGAGAACAAACTTCTACACAATGTCAAAAGTAAATATGTATGTAAACGTTTGTGTATTCAGTGCGTACTAGATACCAGTTGGCGTAGTATACCAGTTCGCGTAGTGTGCCATTCCGCGTAGCGTGCCATTCCGCGTAGTGTTGGACTATTCATATGCAGATCTGCGAGGCTGGCGTACTGTTTAGTTTGTGTTGTAATCTTAGATGGAAGGAAAATAGAGGTATTGTCATTGTGATTGTGATTTGATGACAGGAAGTTAAAGTAAATTGTGCAGCGTAGTATAAACTACGCAGTAAAGTGTGGATTTCAGAGGCTTTATTGTTTTACACCGACTTGTACCGCTACTAGTTGTGAGTCGAGAGCTTTTATTGATCTCTCAAAATAATTTTAATGGACATTGGTAAAAATTGTTGACGACACTTTAGCACAATTCAGCAATTTATGGGTTAGTCAGCAATGGGTCTGTTGCGACACGCTGTCGCGCAGCGTGTCGATTTCCAAACGGAACAAAATTATTTGTGTGATCCGGGTCTATGTGTTTGTATATTGAGTCGATTTCCGATTTAAGTCGCACGTATTTACTAATGGAGTGATGCAAAGACCGTGAATTTCGAACGCAGAATCATGTGCATTGTCATTAAGACGTTCATGCAATTCGATATCGAGGAGATCTATGAGCGATATCGTCAATCCGTGAAACTCCATTAGCAAACACCAGCGATCGTCCATACATTTTCTTCGGCCGGACGCTTGTGTGATATCTGACCGATATCGTTAATCGATGCAATTCGATATTGCATGCGTAAAGTCCCGCACCATACGTAAAGTCCCTTAGTATAAATCTGGTCACATTCACTGTATTTTATAGTGCATACACCCATAGGTAGTGCAAGAACCACGTAGTGCCAACACAAGCGTTTTCATCGTACTTTTTAGCATGGAGAAATGTGGTAGCATTTCCAGTTATGTAAATATTTATTTATATAAACGTTTGTATATACAGTGCGTCCGTTGTGGAATAGCTGATGCGGCTTACCATTCATATGCAGATCTGTGACAATCTAACGCGGCGTGGGTGTTTAGTTTGAGTGATAAACTTGTATGAAAATATAGCTGATATGATGAAATATTGATAGTTCACGTGTACCTACGAGTATATTGCTCATTGACATTGTTAATCAAGAATATGCAGTTCCGCCATTACGTGGCATGATCGAAAAAGGACGAAGCACCCTTATAAGAATAAGGATATAAGAATATCCAGATGCTCTAGCACGAATTTTCAAACGGTATTATTTTACGTCAATTTGAAGTATAAAATTAGTTCTTCAGTCGTACAATAGAGAAACACTTATTCATTTTCCATTTAATAACCGCCGTACATACGTCGTATAATCATCGAATGAGTCCTCCAATCCAGGGCGGGATGGGAAGGACTGTCAGTCTTGTACTGACTTAAAACCACGGTGTCCTTCAATAGCCTTTTACGTCCCATACCACGGTTACCTTAAAGTCGTACTTACAATATGAAAATGTTGTGAAAAGCCTCAATTTTTATTTCCCATCACATGCTAACTACATAAATACTTACATTTTCCCCCCATTACGTCTGTATGCGCTTCTAAGCGATGTTTCCACACATACTCTGTATTCCATTTGGATCTTCCGTTCAGAGGAGAGATCTCGCGAGTAATACAAGATAAGGCAAATGTACCTACGTGGTTTGTTCCGCCTCCACACGATTTTGTATGAAGATAAGCTTTTACTTAGTATTGATATAATGATAAGGGGAAGTAGGTGATGTACAGAATTAAATGAAGTCTTTGGGCTAAAAGATTAGAGGACAAAATTTAGAACTCTGTAGAAAGGAATTTCTGCTGTATCGAGGGTGCGTTTTCTAACATTCAAACAGGAAAAGCCAGCCTCAAAACAACTACTTTTAGATCATACATTACAGAATGAATTTTTCAACATCCAACCTATTTCCGAAACTATGAGGAATATCAAAACAAAAGTTGAAATATCAAAATACGATACCTGGCCAGGATTACTGATTTTTCTAAAATCCAATGATGCAGTTTTAGTTCTTGTCAAAATCGGCCTCGAGACTCCTTTCAACGTTTTTCGATTTCACAATTGAAAAATTCACCCTGTATAGTTTATTTGCTTCCCACTTCATTTATATTTTAATACAGTGAAAGTTGGAAACAAATACTTTTGTTTCATACAAGTTATCCATTCTTTGTTTGCACTATTTTAGAACAAAACGACAGGTATTATATCACACTCATGTTAGTTACAGAACATATTTCACGATTATTAAACAACTCGACACATTGGCAGCGGCGGCTATCTTTTATCTCTGTTGCCAAACGTAGATGACCTATTAAATGTGCCAGTACAAAATATTGCACGGTTGTTATTGTTTTTGTCAAACGTATGTGTATTTTATATCGGCCCCGACCTACGAAATGTAGGAATTTGAACCCAGCCAAGCGCATTACTTTGTGTAATTTATATAATGGCCACTCCTCTCAAAACAGTGGAGGAAAAATCGTGAGGAAACTGGCATGTCCTAGAACCAATTATTTGAAGTCATCTACCTGCACTGGGCCCGTCTTTTTATGCCCACTCCCTTTCACAGAGAGGTGGCATGAGTCCCAGCAGTTGGAATACTTGCCCACTCTTAAAAAAACTATTCATCATCATCATAATCAGCCTATTAATGTTCCCACTGCTGGGACACAGGCCTCCTCTCTGTGAGCCCTCTCACAGAGAGGAGGCCTGTGGTCAGTTTGCCAGTGGGCCATAATCCACCACGCGGGCCTAGTGCGGATTGGTAGATGAAAAACTATTTTCCAACTATTAAAGCATGTATCTTTTCGTGGCCTTTTCTCTATTACTATTAGGGACGCCTTCAAGTCGAAACAGATACAGAGGGATATCAGCATATTAAATGCATCGACTGCACATTTGATCTTCAAAATCCAGTAACTGGGTAAACGATACCTTATCGAGACTGGTTATCAGACTTCGGAGCTTCTAAGGGTCTCAGCACACATATGGGATCGGAAAGGGATCGTCACCGTACCGCCTGGAGCCGTTCAGAATGGTTTGTATTAAACTCCCTACTGCAACGCACACTAATCGGAATAATAACGTAATCGCCTCGCCTCGGAACAGGCTCCGAACTTGAATTCCCGCGCTTACGGCTCATCGTCCCCGCGCTTACGTTTCTCCGTCCCCGCGCTTACGTCTCTCCGTACCCGAGCTCACATCTCTTCGTCCACTCTTTCCCCTTTCCCCTCCCGCGACTTGCCTGCTAAAGACAACATGTGCGCTACACTTAACGTTTGGATTCAAACTGATCTGGTGCCAACCAGGTCAGCCAGGGGGCGGCGAGGCGTAAGCGCGGTGTCGCCTAGCCGTAGCCGAGTTGACGTGCAGGCGCTGCTGATACGCTTTCGTTACGTGCATACGGTAGGTTGACGCCTGGTTGACAGCGAGGCGAAAGGCGTTACGGTTACGATCCCTTTCCGATCCCATATGTGTGCTGAGACCTTAAGTCGGCTAACTACATTGACATGACATTCGGTACCAATTGGCTTAACATACTTTCCGAAGCGCAACACTGGTAGGCGCTGCTTTAACTTGAAGATCGACATGTGGAACTTCGTCTTTCCACAAGAAAGGTATAAACATCTGTTGAATCCTTGTCTAAAAAAGTGTCAATGTCAAAACGACATTTCACGTTGATATTATAGAGAAACGTTCAACAGATGTTTATCATTGTGGTAAGGTGGTTATTGGCGCGTTCGAAGAGGAACGAGGAGGTGAATGTAAATTCACAGCCAAAAGTTAAAAGGCATGAACTATTAAAAAAAAACGACTCAGCAAAGTAATCGGCCGTCTCAGTGACACACGATCCATTTGTAGTGTATACATAAAAGTTTAATTTCAGAGCAATCATAATGCCCCGGGCATTGGTTTTCAACCAAAACTTACTCTACCCAATATGAACAATAGGTATTTCGACTCTAAATCCTGTACCGATACTATTGTCCCGGTTAATATACCCAAATGTTATTGTTCCCTATCATGATATTATGCAAACTGTTTAGCGAGCAGCCTATCGGTAATCTTTGGGGTCCATTCTGGGGTCCATTCCGGGAATATAATAATATCAGTTTTCAGGGCCAAATTTCAATAATAGTTGATATTCTAACAGATGTTATTTTAACTAAGGAAAGTAAGTCTTTTGTAGTTAAGGGTTTGACTATTGTTCTTGGCGATTATTTGTGACCTGAAAGGTTATTAAATGAATATGAGAAATATAACTGTTTGGCCAAAAGGCCCTTTGTACACAGAATTAAAATCGAGTGATCACAGGTTTCAATGTGTGTGTGTTCAACTCTTGTATTGAAACAGAGGTCTCTTTTTAATAGTAATGAAAAACATTGAACTGGAAAATCGATTAAATTGCATATTCTTTAATTATGATCTCACAAACACAGATGTATTTTACATCTGTGTTTGTATTCAGTTTCTCACTTATTCTTCTCATAAAGCATGTACTTATTAGAACTAGTCTTAATTATCTTCCTTTTCCACAAAAGTACCTATTACTGGTCTACTTCAAATAAGCCCTTTGAGTTGAACGTTATAAAAATTGCATTACATCAAGTTTTCACTTCTTTTTTTTACGAAAATTATTTAGATTGTATGATTAACTAAAACTCTGTCCACATGTCAAAACGCTGTTCTTACTTAACAGTTCCAGATTTATTTTACCCTTATTTCCAATTTTGTATTGATTATATGGGTATTGTCAAAGACCAAGAACCTTTCGAATAATCCACATCGTCCTAGAATCAAAAAACATTTTACAAATTACCGTTTATACGAACTAACAAGTAAGGTAGGATTGAAGCCGGGCGGGTAGAAAATTGCCATGCGTCTTGTTCATTCAATTACTTGAATACCGTCTGCGGTGTCCCGGGACATGACTTAGAGTGGTTGTACATTATAAAGAACAATATTGTTGAGAACTTTTTATGTTACTGGTTAATTCCACAACATCTCTTCAAAGCGAAGCAAGCGCAGCGTAGGACGTCCACAAACAAGGTAGACAGACGACCTTATAAAGGTCGCCGGAAGACGCTGGATGCAGGTCGCTTCCAACCGGTATAATTATGTGGAGATCTAAAGGGGAGGCCTATGTTCAGCAGTGGACGTCCTATGGCTATGAGATGAGATCTCTTCAAAGTTAGAATAGGCGTCTTCTGGGTGGGCTCGTTCCATCGTCAAGTCTCTCTCATCATCGAGAAGAAAAGTTCTCGAGTATCGACCTGGTAATTCCACAGTAGGAAAGAGACAGCTAAGTATACAAGTCTTCTTGCGCCATTTCATTCCCACACTGCACTCGAAATACTCTTGCTTTTAGAGTAGAAAACCTGGGACCGGGAGACACAGCGTAGGTAGGCCTCCCAATAGGTGGACCATCGTTTTATTCACGGGCAACCTATTGATGCAAGTGGCTTAGCGTGGTGGTCCAAGGGAGAGGCCTATTTTCAGCACTGGACATCTTCCGGTGGTGATAACATCCACCGAGCCTTTACCCTTTATGTTGGAGCCTTTACTGAGCCTTTATGTTGGAGTAAGGTTCAAGTCTCAGCGGATGCAGCTGAATACAGGTATTTTACATGGCACGCCTATCTGGTCTCCACAAGCCAGTTATTTTATCAGCTTATAATGGTTGCACTGCTGGGACACAAGACCTTTCCTCTGTGAAAGGAAAAAGGCAAACATTTTACCAATGAGTTTATTGTGACTTGGTCATATTATGTCTCTGTAGTTTTCTCAGAAGCCTACATAGTCTACAGTCCCCTTAAAAACATAGAAGACGGCGAGATGAAATATTTAATAGCACACGTGAGATGGCAGAAATAGAAACAGAACGAAATAAATATAATTAAAAGGGTGTTGACTTGGTAATGTAAGTGTTCTCTTTCTAGTGTTGTAATAGTTTAGAAAGTATGTTAGTTTTTTTTTAATTTTGCCCGTAATTTTGCTGACTTTTTCGAACACCATTTCATGATCATCACAATGCACTCCACATCATCTTGCCACCTCTCTTTAGGCCAACATTGGCAGCGTCAGCCATCCTATGATGCATCAATACCGTGCAATATTTAGACTAAAAATTTTCAAACTTAGATGTAGCATACAGGTGCAAAAACAGAAGCATGTGCTACAGATTTTATACCTACAGGAAAAGCGATAATTAATTAACATGCCATGTTCACAAACTTAATAATCTAGATTAGGAAGTCATTTGACCTTCATCCCAATCATCATCATCAGCCGAAAGATGTCTACTGTTGAACAAAGACCTCCCCTTATACCGCGATGTTGAAAGAAAATCCGATACATGCATCTATCCACTGAAGATTTTACAATTACATTTTGAGAGTTTTCCATTTCTGTTACCAAAGACATTAAACTATTACGAGCAATAGACGGGACATCACGAAGAGAGTTGTGATCCAAAACCATTTACTAATAGGTAAAAAGTCGCTCATCGCGTTGCTATGCAACGCTAGATAGTGCTACTGACACACGGCATCAACAGTTTTGTATAACAATTTTCCCAATGCCCACTCTATAGGTTCTTTTAAATCTCTTTGTCTCTTACAAAGTTTCCCATGAAGTCCCAGTAAAAGCAAAAAAAATATACATAATTTAAAAACGACCAGTAAAAAAGCCAAATACCAACCATCAGTAAACAGTAACTCAACGTAGTCCGTGGTAATCAATTAAAGGATTTTTATTGCGGCGCGGCCCGTGAGCATGAATAATAAATGTGACGACACGCGACGCCATCGCCACTGCACGCTCAAATTGAAATAAAATGGTGGATTTGTAATGTTGGAGCCTTTTCGTGTTTTACGTCATCGGTTTGGGTTAGTGTTGGCGGGAATTTGTGAGGTTTTTTACGGTTAGAAGGAAGTGAAGACTGTGTTAACGTTGCGCTGATGCGACGTTGACGTCGCATTTGCTGGCCATAGTAATAGGAGGCGCGACGTTGACGTCAAAGTTCGTAAAACGCCAGTGGGATAGCGGCCTTAGAGATAAGATAGATATAAAAAAGTGTAAAAAACTTACAAACCCTAAACCATTCGCAAAAAACTTTTCTTTGATAAAATTTTGCGAACCAGGTAAAAACGTAGTAAAGTATATCTTTTAGATTTCCATCTACACACCGAAAAGCAATTGTAAGATTACTCAAAAATAAAAGAACGCGACAATTTTAAAAATTATAACACATTCGTTCCAAAATCTCGCATTTCATGAAAATAGGACGTTTCATTTATATTTCACAGGTTCCCCTTGAAAGGGAAAAATGTGAAATGAGTAACTAACGACGCGAGAAAAACTGAGTGAAATATGTAGTTTCTTGATAATGTTAAGTATTGGTCTACAACTTTGTTTATGACACTTGAGCCACACTAACATGAAATATTGTTAATTATCGCATTACGTTTATACAAACATTACTAAAGACTATTGCTGTAAAAATCAACGGCATATTATGTCGTAAGTGTAGCTTAAAATGACACTCTAGTATTCTGGAAGAATTTTCCTGATAGTTTTTATTTCTATCAAAGAAAAATCATGAACTAATCCTGAAAACTAAAATTCAATTCATTGGCATAACAATCTAATGTGCAAGTCTGCAACACATTTATCTAAAAGTCTCATTCACCTATTACAATAAAAACATCCTTTGTTTCTAAAGTATTGCCATGTGAGCAAAATTCTAAACGATAGCCACAATCGTTGCAACCCAGTTTGAAACCACATCCAGCCAGCGAAGCGCCCGTACTCGAGTTGTAGTGTTATAATATTAAAAGTTACATAGACAGAAAATCGGCGTTGGTGCAAAATTTATTTGCAGTTTCCCGTTTTTGATTTAGTTTTAACATTTTGTTCGACTGTTAAATCTGTTGTTTTATGTATGCACCGATTTATGTTGTGTTATTTGAAAATGCTGATAAATTAAATTGTGAAAAGCGTTAAAACATGGCTGACTAACTGCCATTCAGAGAGAATGTTATTTATGTTTTTGATTTGTTTTATTTATTGTTCCATTATTATATTTTTATGTGCATGTTTCAGAATTACTTGGCAAAATAATTCACACTTTTGCGTCGTTTTTACTCGCGCAATTACGACGCGATTTACCGTTTCGCGGTAAATCGCGTCTTCCCTTCTGGACAAGCTCCTACCTAGACATAGTTTAAAAAATTTAGAACTAAACAATACACCAGAAGCGCAATATCCATTCATTCATTGAATTCAAACGTAGAATAAGATGTTAATCGCCTTAGTTCAATTCCATCCATTTAAACGAATGGACAGAGAAAACCGTGGCACCAAGGTTGGAACTAAAAAAATCTGATTAAAACCCGGTCGGGAATAAAGCGAATAAAGCTATTTGTTTAATGTTTTAAAGTTTATTTTTGCGTGTAGCTTTGCAAAGTGACGAAGGCTTATAGTAAGTATTTTGAAAAACAGTGAAATAAAATAATATGTTGTGAGGATTATTAATTTGTGGAAAGTCTACCTTTGGTATAGTTTTTGGGATATACATACGAGTAGATATACAAAAATCTGCCTTCCCTGAAGTTTTTATAAATCTTTATTATTATTACAAGGTATGAAACAAAGTCGATTAAATCTGTTTGTACGCGCATAACTACTAAACAACCGCTTCAAATTTCATACACCTTTTTATTGTATTTCATCTTGCTAGAACAAAAAATCTTTTGTAAAAATACAGTATTTAATTTCTTCGTCATTCCATTTCAATGTAAAAAATAATTACAAAATAACACTTGTTAGAGTGCTTTCAAGAAAAGCTTTTATGAAAAAACTAAAGTCAGTTTGGAAAAAACAAGAAAATGTTTTTTAAGACTTTTATTTCAGTTATAATGAGTTTTCACATAAGCACTTAATCTATACGATGATATTTTTATTTCAGTATGTGTTTCGTTGCTTCCCGAGTAGCTTTAAATTTGAATGGAGCACTATTCTGTGACCTACCCAAGGTCAAAAACATCATGAATCTAAAAATAGGATACAAACAAATTTTGTATCATACGAAGATATTTAAATGGGTAGCATAAAATCCAGAACATCGCTTTTCTGGTCTGATTGGAGAACACTTGCTTTTTGTAAACCCTAAAAAGCAAGAATTAATCACAAAGTCACAACTGTGGGCTCGGATATCATGGGAATGGAGCCCTGAGACAGCAAGGTGGGGTCGCGGAAGGCCTAGGAGAAGATGGCGGGACGCTTTGGATGGCTTCCTAGTGAATTGGCGTGAGGAGGCACATAATCGAGAGAAGTGGAAGATATATAAATGAATTATAAACTTTTTTTTTACAATATTTTGTCACTAGTTGGTAGAAAAACGAGCGAAGCACAAGGATGGTTGACTAGCTACGTTCAAAGTCCGCAGACAGAACAATAATAGAAATAGCATATTTGCAACGGGAATATCTCCAAAAGTGCTGCAAATTCTCTTAAAATACGCTCTCACAGTAAGACATTGCAAATAGAATTCTAAATTCGGGAAACAGACCTATTTGCGTATTCTATGGAAAGCGCAAACGTAAATTTAGTTCCTACAAACTTTCCACTGTTTGTTTATTGGTAGAAAAATTTGCGACATAATAGAAAATGGAGATGGAGGAAAAAATTCTATTCGCACGCTTTATGTATTTACGCAAATTCTTGTTCTACTGCGACGTAGTTGGTGAAATGTAGGCAAAATCATATTTTGACTGCTCAAATAGACAGTCTATTCTACGTGCTTCCTCTTTACACAGTGGCCCACTGTGTAGATAGGAGCTTCCATTGCTTATACAGGCTATTAAAGTTTATGTATTAGAGCGAGTTTTGCTCGCTTCACATTTGTATAGCGTTGGAATATGGCTCTAACTGTATAACTGTGGTTACAACATGTTATGAAATGCAATGTATGTTTCTATAAATGTTTGCCAGTAAGCATGTTTGCATTAGCTTCAGTTAAAGGTAATGTTATCTTAATTATCCTATTTACAAGATTTAGTTTCTGAGTTAGAATCAAAATCATTAAATTCTAAATAATATAATTTATTAATGTTTAGATATTTGTTTTTAATAATTTCCTATTTCAAAAAGTATTTCGACAGTTTCCAAATTTAATCTTACCTGACAACGTTTAATTGATTGGTTACTGGATGCCAACCCAAAAGATAATTAAATAAGAAAAGAAATAGTCAAAGGTGTGCTTCAAATAATAAAACATTTCCTTTTTACAAACAAAGGTTTTTGACGTCATTAACAGAACTTGAGAAATAAAGAACCAAGGGAAATCAGGTATGCAAACTTCTTCAGTTACAAGTTTTGTGAGAACGATCCCTGATGAATTGAGGAAGCCAAGTTTTTTTTTTATTTCTTGTTTATTTGAAACAGGTAACTTTATATTGTAATACGCCGTTGGCTATTATGCTGAGGCTTTTTATTAAAGTTAATTTTAAAGTGCCTACTCGGGCTTATCATTATCTTCGAACAAAACGATATCTTTATAAATATTTTTTAGTATGTCTATAGAGATCTTTTCTTAATTTATTTACGAATGGTTATTTGATTGAGAACATTCCAAAGGAACGCCCGCCCGAAATTAATATGCCTGAACAAAAATCATAACCTTGGATCTTGGATTGAAAAATTCGGCCGTTGACGACATTCGGGGTCATGATTAAGATTGAGATGCAGTAAATAAAAGATATAAAAACTTTTTTTTAAAACAGTCGAAAGGTCAAAATTAAAAACTGGAAAAGCGAGAGTATGCATAATAAGTAGGTACGTATGTTTGAATAATCACGGAATCAACCTATGTAGTTGCTTTTTTTTTTCATTACGTATTCTGTATCTATTTTAAAATATTTACTTTTATTTAAATACTAAATAGTTATGCTTCAATAGTTTCAAGCCAAAAATACATTTTAAACATCTAGATTTAGAAAAATCAGTCTGACTTCCGAAACGATGCGCCATTGTCGCTCCAAACTTTCAAAGAATATCATTCAAAATAACAAGCAAAAACAGCCCCAATTGTTTCTTTAGTGACAAACCGTAATTAGCAGGAGCTTTGTCAATTATTTCGAAGACAATGGGCGTTTTTCCATTAGACGGCACGGCACCGGCACCGGCGACGGCGCCGGCGCCGTGCCGGTGCCGGGGAAGCAAGAATATATGAAAATGTATGGCTCGCTTTTCCACTTACCGGCCCGGCGCCGGCCCGGCGATGAGTCCTGCCGGCGCCGTCGCCGGCGCCGGGGTAATAAGCTTCCTAGTCGGTGCTGGCCTGGCGTTTTTCAATTAGCCGGCGCCGGCACCGGCGCCGGTGCCGGGGAAGCAAGAATATATGAAAATGTATGGCTCGCTTTTCCACTTACCGGCGCCGGCGTCGGCCCAGCGTTGAGTCCTGCCGGCGCCGTCGCCGTCGCCGGGGTAGCAAGCTTCCCAGTCTGTGCCGGCCGGCAAATGTGCATAATGTGTGTATGAATTGTAGCCGTGTGCGTGTGTGAGTGCGCAGGCGTGTAGGAAGTCGCGGGGCGGAGGGCGTGAGACTCGGTTTGTGGCTCGTAATAAGGTTAATTTAGCCTCTTTACTTCTGAAAGTCTAATGATCATGTTATTTTGTTTTTTAGAAGAAATATATGTTCTTGTGTGTCATTCAATGAATTACATAAAAATGAAACATTTAATTTTTATTTATTACTAGCTGACCCGGCGAACTTCGTACCGCCTAACAGTCGACTCTTTTAGTTTTTTTTCTTAATATTTTATTCTGCTATTTAAAAAACGGCCAAGGGCGAGTTGGACTCGCCCATAAAGGGTTCCGTGTAGCAGCAAGTAACATAATATAAAAGTTCTAGTAGTTGGTTGTTAACATCAAATGAGTCCTCCAAAAATCATCATGACATTATGATGTACACTACCATGCCAACTTCCTGCGAAAACTGTTGAACGAGATCAAGTAATTAGTTTTT
This sequence comes from Agrotis segetum, assembly GCA_036375495.1. Classification (NCBI taxonomy): domain Eukaryota; kingdom Metazoa; phylum Arthropoda; class Insecta; order Lepidoptera; family Noctuidae; genus Agrotis; species Agrotis segetum. The sequence goes on from JAQSVV010000136.1 coordinate 1,320,656, forward strand.
TGTTTATGTCATAATTCGTCGGTGGAGCATACGGTGCAGGACTGCCCAGCTTGGGCGGCGCACCGACGTGTCCTCACGGCTGCGATAGGCGGAGACCTCTCGCGCCCGGCATTGGTTGCGGCCATGCTGCGGGGCGAGACGGAGTGGGAAGCGGTTAGCTCCTTCTGCGAGGCAGTAATGCTCGCAAAGGAGGAGGCAGGCCGCGAGCGAGAGAGGACAGCGTCCTCCCTCCGCCCCAGCCGCAGTGGTAGGCGCCCACGGCGACGGACGTCGCTCGATGATCTCCGGCCACCGTAGGCGCGGGCATGCGGGCAGCGAGTAAAGGGCAACTCGCTGCCCGACCAAGGACCATGCCCGGGTCGACGGCGCGTTGTGTCCCACGCGCGCCTCAAAGAGCGTCAGCACAATGACGGGGCCCCCCTCTCAGAGGGTCAAAGCCTGCCGGGGTCGCGGGATTATTCCCTTACCGTAACCCCGGAACTTAACAGGCTATGAAGGACACCGTGGATTTTAGTCAGTAGAAGTCTGACAGTCCCTCCCGCCCTGCCCGGGGTTGGAGGACTCATTTGATGATTTTATCACGCTAAAAAAAAAAAGTATGGGGAACCCCCAAAATTTTAATTTTTGTGTGAAAATCATAAGGCTGCTTTTCCACCAGACATGCGCTATGCTACGTTGCTGCGGTTTGATATCCACCAATCATATTTACATAGCACAGCACTGGTGGAAACGGATTCAACTAAGATGTGGTTTTATATGAAAAGCAGCGCGCTATGGTTGCCTGCTGTGGCTGCGTGCTATCGCTTCGTGCTATGGATGCATGCTATTTGGTCGTTTTCCGTACAATCGATACATCGCATAGCTCGAGCTGCGCAGCTACCTTGTGACAGCGCATCTTCGTAGCGCAGCTACGCATCTTTGTAGTGCAGCAGATACGCTTCTTCGTAGCGCAGCTACCTCGTAGCGGCGCATTTTCGTAGCGCTAGGGCCCCCGTAAGGACTACTGGGGCCTGTGTGGAAAAAAGGATTTTGGCGACTGTGTGCAAAAAAGGATATTAGCGCCCCTTAAAGAATTTGAATTATCTTTTTTAGAAGACAAACTTAAAATTTTTAATTGTGTAGACCACATAAGAAGCATTTGCAATTGAAAAATGAGCCAACAAAAGAGAGCTTAAGAAAAGCAAACTTCAACCTTATTTGAAGCGCGAGCGAAGCGAGCGCGAAATTTTTTAGGTTTTTGGAATAGGACACGGTAATTCTTCATAGAAAACCGACCACAGTCAGCTCTAAAAGTAAAAAGTTTCCGGACTTCAAGTTTTAATCTAAAAGTGAGATCAAATATTTGAAGTCTTTAGAAGGTACTTAAACCTAATCCTATAAGTTCTCAACTCCTATTTCAAAATTAATTTTGTTTTATATTTTTGAATAAATATTTTTTGGGCCCTTAGCTTTGGCGTCCTTAGAGGATGGCGCCCGTGTGCATTGCATAGTTTGCACATAATTATGGTAGCGGGGGCCCTGCGTAGCGCAGCTACATTGTGACAGCGAATCTTACTCGCACAGCTACATAGCGTAGCATCAATGGAAACGGTCACACAGTTTCGTAGCTCAACTTTTACATCCTCGCAGCACAGCTACATAGCACATCTCTGGTGGAAAGGCACCCTAATGCGGCTTACATAATACATCCACTTACCAAGTTTCAACAGAATAGCTCTTATACTTTCGAAAAAAAGTGCTTGTGACACACGGATGGACAGACAGACAAACATGACGAATCTATGAGGGTTCCGTTTTTTGCTATTTAGCCAAACCCTAGAGGAAACTTTTAAAGAAAGTTGATAATAAACACAAAATGAATAAAAAAGTTAAAATTCTTTTCAAAAGTCACTAAAAATCACACTGAAAATTACAATTTCAGATTTCTTATTTTACTTATTGAAGTGAAAACTTCTTTAGCGGCGTTGTACACTTTTTCTGTAATGGGTAAAAAATTTAAAACTCGCGTCAGGGTCACGTGACCAAAACTCGCGTCAGGGTCACGTGACCCTGATCGAAAATGAGTAAGACGTCATTCAAATTAAAAATAAAACATAGTAACAAAAAAGTTTTCACTTCTACCGGCACTCCTGGAGTGCAACCTTTTTTCAATATTAAGTTTTACCTATTTTTATTGTAGAACTTTAACTTTAACTTTTAAATTATCAAATGAGTCTTCCCACCCAGGGCAGGGACTGTCAGACTTGTACTGACTAAAATCCATGGCGTCCTTCAATAGCCCTTTACGTTCCAGAGTCACGGTAATGAGATAAGTCCCGCGACCCCGGCAGGCTTTGGCCCTCTAGAGGGAAGCCCCGTCATTATGCTGACGCTTTTTGAGTCGCGAGGTCGTCACCTATCGCCTGCGTGAGGACACGGCGGTCCTCTGCCCAAGCGGGGCAGTCCTGCATCGTATATGCTCCACCTGTCGTGTATGCACGTGTCCTCCGGGCGATCCTCGCACTGGTGACACCCAGACGTTCTCCCGAAACATCTGTGTCCGAGAACTTTATGGTAAACGAAATTTCTTGTTTGATTTCCTGGCGAGTAAGCAAACAGTAAAAACCTGACCCGACATACGTCGTTCCATCAGAAGTAATTGGTCTGTGGTAGTCTTACAATTACATGCTTATATTTTCTGGTCAAGTCTGGTGATCCGACAGTCACCCAAAGCGAAAGAAATCATTTGATAATTTAAACATCTCAAAAACAAAACAAAAAATTAGTTGTTTAAGAAAAGTCCGTTTATTTTTTCAATTTCTGCTGGAAATTAAAAAAAAAGTCATTGAGCAAAAAAGTATTCACAAAAAAATACCATCCTGATGAGATTCGAACTTGTGCCCTAAATACCTCGGTCCAATCGTATAACCTCTAGACCATTGACGTTGCTGTCAATGATCTTCAAATAGACGTTCTTATACGATACTTCAGTTGGAACGAAAAACAGATGACGAATAACATACATATGCGTTTCATAACAGAAAGTTTAAAAAAAAAGAATATTTTAGTCCTTATTAACCTGGTCCTGATGGTTACAAACACAACAAAAAAGAATCATCCGAATCGGTCCAGCCGTTTTCAAGTTATGCTCTTAGCAACACATTTAGCGATCCATTTTTAGGGTTCCGTAGTCAACAAGGAACCCTTATAGTTTCGCCATGTCCGTCCGTCCGTCCGTCCGTCCGTCCGTCCGTCTGTCCGCAGTTTAGCTCAGAGACGCACAGTACTAGAGAGCTGTAAGGTTTTGGTGTAAATATACGGATTTGTTGTGCCGAAAAAGTGGTAAAATAAAATCTCGTAAAATATATTTTTTTAGGGTACCTCCAGTACTTACACGTAAAGTGAGGATTTTTTTTTTCTCGCGTACCCCTTAGTGTGGGGTATCATTAAATAGGCCTTTAAAAAATAATGATAGTTTCCATTAACAATTTTTTGATAAAAAAATTCGTTTGTGAAATATTAAGCTTTAAAGTGCTAAATTTTGCTCGATTCGAGTGTCCCCCCCCTCTACCAGCTAAACGGTTATGTTTGGGGGTGTGAAAAAATTCACAATAGTAGTATATATAACGAAGTTTAAAAGAAAATTATCATGACTAAGTAGGCTTTACAACTTTACGAGTAATAGTCGACCAACTTATAAAATGTACTTGGATAAAATTTTTCTTAAACAAAATGTATCGGAGAAACAATAAATCAACTGCAAATGTAAGTTTGTCAACTTTATTTTTACAGCTTTTATTAGGTTTGTTTTTACGGTAGGTTTTTTGGGGTTAGGTAGGTTTTTTTATCGTCAACTATTTTTAACTAAATTAAAAAAAAGGAGGAGGTTCTAAATTCGTTGTAATCTTTTTTCTTATGTATTTTCCCCGATTTCTCAAAGACTCCAGGACCGATTTTGAAAATTATTCTTTTTAAAATTAAATTCAGCGAATCAGTTTAGTTAGTTCGCATAAGTATTTTGATGGGCAACTACGGAACCCTACACTGTGCGTGGCCCGACACGCACTTGGCCGGTTTTTTATATTATAGATTTATATCAACATAATATTTTTTTATTTCTATAATTCATTTTTCATTCATTACTCTAATCCAGTAGCAATTGAATGGTACTGTCTTTGAACAACAGAGGGCGATCAAACACATAAAATATTTTTGAATTGTTATTCAAATATATTGAAAAACGTGGCGAAAATTAGTCGCTTCGCACTAAAAAATACATTGTTAAATTCCGACATCCGCGCGAACGAAGTCGCGGGCACAGCTAGTAAGAAATAAAACCGCCGTTGCCGTTGCCGGGCCGGTTAGGAACCGGTGCAGTGGAAAAACGAAGAACCGGCGCCGGTGCCGGTGCACGGCCATGCCGGTGCCGTGCCGGTGCCGTGCCGTCTAATGGAAAAACGCCCAATGGGTAATTAGTTGTCGATTCGACGCCGGTCTTGTTCAACGACAACTCTTTTTTGAAGTTTTGTTTCTTTCGTTGTTGCTTTTTGAGTTATTTTTGTTTAGTTTTGGTTTGTTTATTTTTGGTAGAAAGTGTTTTACCTCTTTACTTTATATAATATTTTTTAGTTTAGTTTTAATTTTAATACAGCTGTTGCAATATCTAGCTATGAGTCTATTATGTTATCATGGTGACCATGAAATAGCGAGTGAATAAGACTCTGTGTTGACCCTGGAAGAAATAATTACGAAATTAGATCAGAATGTACGTTGCCTCATATTAGACATGCGAAAATCAGTATACCAATAAGAAGCAAAGAGTTTAGGTTGAAGTTACCTTCAGTTTATCTATTACCAGCAGGATGAGGCAACGGGTTCGGACTGTCTTATCATGTAAACGTGACCCTTTTTTTACCGCGGTAAAATCATCAAACGAACATAAAGGGCTATTGAAGGACCACCTTGAAATCTTTCACTTCACAATAGCAAAAGAAACAATATTGTACTGTCTATTTTTTTTCCTGTTATGCTAATTTAAACCATCAGGCAAGAAGACAAACGATCATAATCCCACTGATCTTCTCGTTATTTTCCCTTTGATCGGCTTTTCTTTCAATCTTTACCATAACAACGTCTTGACCGCTTTCTTAAATCTCTCTGAAGCATCGTATGAGTAAATCCTTATATGCAACAGCAAAGGAAGGCTTCGAGCAATATCTGTAACCTATAAAGTGCCTCTCACACAAAAGGCACTGGTTAGCCGGAACGACAGGGATTATCTATGGGACAACTCCGGCCTCGCGGCGTTGCATGAAGTCCTCTAGAAAATGGTGCATGGAAACTTGAATACAATAGAGATACTAGCTTTGTTTGCTTCTACTCCACTTTTGCTGTGATGTGGGGTTTATTTGTTGAACAGCAGGTTTATGAGGACAAGATTTGGGAGCCAGAAATTCTGGCGAATAAATAAGTCTATGGAGTCACATCACTCCTTTTTTTTCTCTCTTGGGATCCACCTCCTGGGGTCTACCCCAGATAATGGCACCGTACGCTATACATACCAGCGGTGACGGCTGAATCGATCCCATTGATGGTAGAAGACATCACCAAAGTCACCTGGTTCACATCTCCCATCCTGTCGAAGTTAAAAAGTTTTATTGTATTCCCTCAGTGCGCAGAAGTTCAAGTTGCTTCGCTCCATTTTGGGCTTTGAGATTAAAAGCATATCCACAACTAATAAAAATAAAAAACAATTTGAAACAGATCAGGTTTATCGTGTAGTTATAGAGCCTGCTTCGGTTGTATTTTTATTTAAATTTACAAAAACAAAATAAACTTCAAAACATTAATCTATAAATCCTACATCCATATACAATGTTAAAACAAAATTGAGCATGAAAATTATAATACAAAACTTTACTAAAAGTTAACGGGGCAATTTCGTCGGGCCGCTCCGCCTAATCCGGAACAAAATGGCGAAATTGTATCCGCCAGCCGGTACAGTCCAGTATTTACCGGATAGAATCTGTTTTAAATCGCATGAATCCGGTTCTAGCCGGAATGGCTAGGGCTACGCGGATTTTGCATTTGCGCTGTTTCATTCGTTGAGAAATGCAGTTCAAATTTTTATTCGAAGACTGATCTGGTGAGAACATTTTGTGATGGGTTAAAGTGTCTCAGGCGCATTAATTTCTTTCACTTATTTCATTAGATACTGTTTTTTTGAATGGCTAAAAGCCATGGCATGGTGTCAGGTTGTGAAAACCTAGCCTACCATTTGACAGCCCGCCATAAATGATGAATTAGCATCATGAGAAAAATGTTACACTTCGCCACATGACACTGGCAGAGTAGTCAAGCAACTCATTGCCAAAAAAGTAAAAAAAAAAATGTTACACTTCTAGAAATAAAAAAAATTAATAAAAATTAAGAAGTCTTTACTTAATAAAACACTGTAACACTCTAATTTCTCCCAAAACGTGAGGAAACCGTCCTAGTATCAACAATTCTAGGGTTGTGAATTTTAACATACATTCACTCTCACAAGCTTGTGTCCCAGCATTGGGAACAAGCGTGGGCTGAGTGGATGAGATTGTTTATAGTTATGGGTATGCTGCTTATCTCTTAAATGTTGCATTGCTGCACCTAGAGAGTTAAGTTTAGTCAGTATGGGACTAGTTGCCGAGTATTGTAGCATTAGTTTTGATTCACACGACCGTTGTGTATTTGAACCTAAGCGAAGATAATAACAGTAATACTGTGGAGCAGAAAATTATGAAAATGTAGTAAGTTCATTTATTATATAAGATCACGACCGATTCGACCGAGAGTAGTGGTGGCCCAGTGGTATCGGTACCGACTTACGAGTTGTAGGTCGTAGGTTCGAACTCCGCCAGGCGCATTACTTTGTGTAATTTATTTCATCACTGCTCTCATAACGGTGAACGAGGCCGCTGATGATGATGACAACCGATTCGGCCATAGCGACTTGAATTGATCGACTGCCTATTGAGAACATCGCTGTGTGCACTCTGGTGACTGATATAACCATTTTTTGGCGTGAAAGTGCGTCCACATTATCATCTGCCAGTTACATAGTTTCTATATTATTATGGTCAAAGTGTTGATGTTTTTGTACCCAAAAGTTTAGTATAACGATTTTTGTAATATCTATGTTGCTAGAAAAAAGACACAGATGTATAATAGCTATCAGTTGCGGGAAAACAATTCCGTAAATGTTAGTTGCTGCCCGTTACTGCTTATTTGGAGTTTGAAAGTAGTGTTGTCGCAGCCTCTCGTTCAGAATTTTATCTAGATCTTTATTAACTAGTTTTATCTGTAACAATAAACGTGGAATTATTTCACTATTAATCTAAAACAATAGCTAGACATTCGAACAACGAAATCTTAAAAACCAAACTCTCAAACATTATTAGCCAATCCATGAGCCTTATCTAAACAAAATGGCGCTAGAAACCCCTTAACTCCCAGCTTAAAACTTAAACAACGCTTAAAACCTTATCTTTATGCTGTGAACATTTCACTAAACTGAAAAGACTTCTATCCAAAGTTAGTTAGAAGCGAAAAAGATCCACTCTGTACTAGCTTCATTTAGCTGACTTTCTTGGGCTCTAAATAGTATGTTTCTTCCACGTTTCGACCTGTCTGCAAGGAAAATACAAAGTTTTCTTAAAAGTCTGCATGCATTGCTTCCTACCTTTTTATACGAACCTTCATTGAAAGTTCAATAAAACCTAACTTTAGAGGTAAAAGGAACTGAGCTTCGGGGTAGCCAGGCTGAGACCACTGGCACTTTGGAGTTAGGCACACTATTATATGCCCAATATTTTCAGGAAGGAATAAATCAATAGTTTAGTGTAATTGAATTTTAATTGGATGTAGATTAGTTCACTGGCGGCCTGGTTTCGTTTAAACCTTGCTTATCCTTCACATTAATTTCTTTTATAGAAAACAAAGCAATATTTAAAATTATTTTTATTCTATGTTAATATGTGTGTCCGTACAGCCTGTTTCAGAGTAGAGAAAGCATGTAAAAAATACAGCTCTATTAAAAAATCTTTGAACTTTATAGAGACTAACTTCGTTCATTCAACTTATATCGGCTTGGCTATGTTCGGTTTAAAAATGACTAAGACGAAATGTCAAACCTATCTATAATTTTATTTGAAGTCAATAATCTTTGCATTCGCGAATATTGGAAATGGATATTCGCATCCGCATTGGCGTACGCAAATGTGAAAAAATAATCATTCGCTACATCACTAGTGTGTTTGTACTTATAGGAAGTGCCACTTAACATACTGTTATTGTAATTTTGCTCTTTTGCAAGAAAGAAAGAATTCTTGCAAAAGAGCAAAATTTCAACTAAAATCAGAAGTCCATTGCTTGCGGAGTATAACTGTGATCTCAAAGACTCTTTATAAAGCGCACTGGAATTCCAAGCGGAAGCTGACTGCTTAAGAGTAGTCGTGTCCATGCAAGACTATTGTTTGTCTAAGAACAACTTGCTCTGAAGTCCGGAATTACATTGAGATAAGGAGTTAGACTCACTCACTATGTATTTAAGGGCTATTTTGTCTTTGCCAAAATCACCCATCATGATTGTTATTTATGATTTTACACCATAAGAGTTCATACGCATACCGTGAAGGCTGGTTTGAAGAGAAGACACGTGCTTGGAAATACTTCTTGAGGCAATATCCCAGCAGTGGGAAGCATGGGCTTTAAAGAAATGAAGTTGATTATTCCTATATCCAACATTGGTTGATTTCAGGTAGACGTGGAGTGGACTTTTTTCTCCGACTGGACTAGGTCTGATCACTAGGTGAAATGTTGATGATGCACTGGATGTGGGAATTACAGGGCAAAGAATAGTGAAGACACTTAGAAGATGCTCTTGACAAGCGTCAGCTGTTGTTCAGCTGGTAAGAAATGAATACAGAGTCATGTCTCTACATGACTCTGTCTTCATTTTTCATACCCTTACCACGAGTTTTCTCTATTTTACTTTACAGCGTCTTTCCAGTATTTAGGTAGAGCTTATTTCTTGTATGAAAAATGGAACAGCACCTCTGGAGTGCGAAGAAAGAACTAATTTTTTCATTGAAAGTCATTTTGAAAATGTCGAAATTCCAGTTTTCTTTACGTCAGAATAACTGAAAACTCTGATAAGGCGTCAGGTTAGAACGGAAGTTAATCCAAACATAGTTGGGAGATGGTCTAAGTAGATGATAATTTTATTCCAGCCTCAATCAATTGAATTCACTGCAACATATTCAGCAACAGTTACTAAACAGTGTTAAACAGTTCTTGGCTCGGATCATAAACCTATAAAACACCTTAACCGACGACGGCTTGGCTGGAAACCCCGCCACGAATGTGAAAGTAAACAAAAAAAAAATCCCCACTTGTTTTTAAATGTACTATTCTATCATCAAAAATAAAAGAACGCTTATTTCTATATCTAAATCAAAGAGCGAATTTGCACTCAATAAAGTACTGATTCGTTCCAATGCGTGGCAGAAAATAAAGCAAAGTAAAAAAAATAAACACAACCGCAATGTGTATGAAACGCGAATTGAATTCTTAACCATTCACAGTCCGATTGATTCCGGCTTTTTGTACGGATTTTCAAATTTTCGCAATTGAGAACTGAAGAAACGAACAAAGGGTTTTTTGTGACATTTTTCTTTGATAGAATGAATATGGAAATTGTTTAAAAGGTTATGACGTGGTGGTACTCAAAATGTTATTTTTAATTATAATCATGTTTGCTACATGATTATAACTAAAAATAGAAAGAGAAACACTTTAAAATAAGTACGTTTCAGGTACTTCTGATCAGCATTACTTTCTCAATCATCTTTACATTACAGGAAGAATAAGAATATTACCGATTAACATCATACCTGAGTGCATGTCGTTGAAAGATATTAGTTATCAAGTTTCTAAGAATGTATGACATAAATATTCGTAACTAGCTGTTGCCAGCGGCTTCACCCGCTACAACTCGAAAATTATCCCGCGGGAACATAAAATCGGGATAAAAACTATCCTATAAATGTTAATCCAGGTTATAAACTATCTGTGTACCAAATTTTAGCTAAATCCGTTCAGTGGTTTTTACGTGAAAGAGTAACAAACATCCATACATCCATACTTACAAACTTTCGCCTTTATAATAGTAGTAGGATGTTTAGTGTCAAAAGGAATTATAAACAAGTACATAACACGTCCCACTGAAACTTTGATTAAAGTTGGTGTCATCATCAGCCTGTAATATTCCCCCTGCTGCCCAGCAGGGGGAATATTGTGAGAAGGAGTGAGCCATAATCCACCAGTGCGGGTTGGCAGATGTCACATGTCTTCGAATTTTTCGTTCTAGGACGTATCCTCTCAAAGTTAGTTTAAAAACCAAAAAAAGTACAATTTTAACTACTAGTTGAATATTCTTCTTATCAATTCTATTTTCACAAAAAAAAAACTTAATAAGAGGATTCCAAACCCAAAGGAAATAATTTTCCCAGGAATTTTCTAGTCTAATTTTTAGCACAACCGTTCAGTTACTTCAAGGCGTCGAGTAGATAAATCGATTTGACTTGACAAGTCAAGCCTAGCTAAGGAAGTGATATAACGAAGTCTTCAAACACTGAAGCTACAGTTATTAATCATGTACAGTTCGGTGGACCAACTAGATAGTGTCAAAATGGAACAGGGAGTCTAAAAAGGCATTATAGGAATCATAAAATGAAGTAATCTATTCTTTTTATTTAAGATGGATTTGCTCTTGACTCTAGTCCAGGTCAAAGGTGACTGAGACAAAGCCTACGATGGAGTGAGTTTACCCAGAAGAAGCCTATTAACTCCAACTTTGAAGGGATTCCGTAGGTTCGGAAACACCGATACAGGAATTGATTTCCACTCCTATAATGTGCGCTAATACTAAAAGAGAAAACGTTTTCCTTCTCCTAAATGTTATCTTCATCATCATCATCAACAGCCGGAGGACGTCCACTGCTGAACATAGGCCTCCCCCTTAGACCGCCACGCCGAACGACAATTCGCCACTTGCATCCATCGGCTGCCCGCGACCCTCACGATATCGTCGGTCCACCTAGTGGGAGGCCTGCCGACGCTGCGTTTTCCGGTCCGTGGTCGCCACTCGAGAACTTTTCTTCCCCATCGGTTGTCAGTTCTACGAGCGATGTGGCCTGCTATCTTATCTCAATGATTTTTTAGAATGCTTCTGACACAGTAAAAAACTAGTTTTATAGGTTGTCTTTTTTCAAAAGTAACTCTTAGGCTCGTGTAACTTTCAAACTATTACAAATTTTGAAAAAAAGAAATCCTATAAACCTAGTTTTTAGGGTTCCGTAGTCAACAAGGAACCCTTATAGTTTCGCCATGTCCGTCCGTCCGTCCGTCCGTCCGTCCGTCCGTCTGTCTGTCCGCAGTTTAGCTCAGAGTCGCACAGTACTAGAGAGCTGTAATTTGGTGTAAATATACGGATTTGTTGTGCCGAAAAAGTGGTAAAATAAAATCTCGTAAAATATTTTTTTTTAGGGTACCTCCAGTACTTACACGTAAAGTGAGGATTTTTTTTTTCTCGCGTACCCCTTAGTGTGATATCATTAAATAGGTCTTTAAAAAATAATGATAGTTTCCATTAACAATTTTTTGATAAAAAAATTCGTTTGTGAAATATTAAGCTTTAAAGTGCTAAATTTTGCTCGATTCGAGTGTCCCCCCCCTCTACCAGCTAAACGGTTATGTTTGGGGGTGTGAAAAAATTCACAATAGTAGTATATATAACGAAGTTTAAAAGAAAATTATCATGACTAAGTAGGCTTTACAACTTTACGAGTAATAGTCGACCAACTTATAAAATGTACTTGGACATCATATTTTCTAAACAAAATTTATCGGAGACAACTGCAAATGTAAGTTTGTCAACTTTATTTTTACAGCTTTTATAGGTATTATTTTTGGGGATAGGTAGGTTTTTATCGTCAACTATTTTTAACTAAATTCAAAAAAAGGAGGAGGTTCTAAATTCGTCGTAATCTTTATTCTTATGTATTTTCCCCGATTTCTCAAAGACTCCTGGACCGATTTTGAAAATTCTTCTTTTTAAAATTAAATTCAGCGAATCAGTTTAGTTAGTTCGCATAAGTATTTTGATCGGCAACTAAGGAACCCTACACTGTGCGTGGCCCGACACGCACTTGGCCGGTTTTTACTGTGTCAGAAGCATTCAAAAAATCATTGAGATAAAATAACATATAGGGGCAGGAAAACTTTTTTTCTTTTAATAAGGACGAGCGCTCGATAGACGATTGTCTTAAATAGAGAAAAAATATTTTGATCGCTATTCACAATTGTTATGATTCTGCTAAAGTGGCATTTTTTAACTCCAGTTCTTTTACTATCCTTGCTAACGTTTTAAATGTGAAAGATTATGAGGATGTTTTTCGATCAATCGTTAATAAATGGATGAGCAGATATAGATAGTTTATGGTAGGTACCTACTCAGAAACATTGTTTTCTATGTTTTATAAATCTTTAGAAATCACTTGAAATTGTTATCATCAACAATATTTTTCAACGTTTTTTATTTGTTTTTGAAGTCGGTTCGTATTTCAACTTTTTTTTTTAATTCTGAAATAAATAAAATATTAAACTGACCCTAATCTTTGAAAGTGGTGGCCTGGTGGTAACACCCGAGAGAAGGCCTGTGTCCGAACAGTGAATATGAATGTTGATTATGATAACACCTAATCAGAGTCCAAAATCTTTCATAAAACGTATTAATCCGTTAAGTAGCCCTCGATATGCAGACCAACGAACAAACAAACTGAGACGTTTTTGTAATATGAGCCAAAGAAGAATAAAAACCTCTCTCCATTAGTGCATATCAATCACAGTTCCCACCCATTAGTTGGTTAGGAGCCCGGAAAAAGATTGAGATAAGGAAAACTAAAGCGTTTGAGTGAAGCCGTGTTTAGTTAATACCTTCATTAGTTTGAGTGCAAACTTCTTTTAAGAAAAAAAGCAGTAAGAAAGTGGGGTACATATTTGAATATCGAAGATTAAAATATCTACGCTTAAAATATCGATGTTCAAAATATCGAAAATGAAAATATCGAATGACCATAAAAAGCGAAAATTAAAATATCGAAAGCTTAAAATATCGAATGATTAAATGATCTACGTCCAATATATCTAAAATCTAAATATCTACAAAAGTTACATCGAAAGATCTAAATATCGAAGTGCAAGTTATCGAATGTCCGAAATATCGAACCTAACAAGGTAAGTCGACGGAGCCCCGCTTCGCGGGGCTCCTATTTCTGTTTGCAAGGTTTAAAGTAACCTAACACGACGAAGATGGCGGGGTCTTTCAGACCCCGCCATCCTCTTCGAACCTAACCTGTCCGAGTCGGGGTGCCCAAAGTTCCGAGCTCGCTTCGCTCGCTCGGAAGAATCGGCTCCGTCGATTTACTTTGGTAGGTGGATATTTCAACTAGTAGGTATTTTTAACGTAGATATTATGAAATTAGATATTATGAACTGCGATGTATTAAACGTTGATATTTTGAATTTCGACATAACGTCTTTCGATATTTTGAATTTTTCGACATTTAAATCAGTCGACATTTTAATCTTCGACGTTTTAAGCGTAGATGTAACATTTTTCGATATTTCGTTACAATCGATATTTTAATTTTCGATATTCTGAACATCGATATTTAAAGCGTAGATATTTTAATCTTCGATATTCAAATATGTACCCAAGAAAGTGTTATATGTACGATTTTGACATGATATTTTGGAATTTTTGACACGAATTTGGCTAAGAGATTTTTGATTGTACTTTTCATTTTATTATGACGTAAATAAGTTTACTTACGTCAACTTGAAAATCCAAAATTGAAACAGAGGCGCTTTTTCAATTTTCCATACAATAGACGCAATAAAAACGCAGTAAGTGATATGCATAAATCTTAAGATAAGACTTTGGGCAAGTTTTATTGAGAGCAGTCGAAACTTTTTTTGAGCGTCGTAAAATCATCAAATGAGTCCTCCGGGCAGGGCGGAAGGGACTGTCAGACATGTGCTCTCTCTCTGACTATAATCAAAGGTGTCCTTCAATTGCCTTTACGTCCAAACCCATAAAGTTCCGTTTTCTTCTGCAGTGAAGTCTTCTGAAAAGAATCATTTCAAAAATGTGAGAAAATCACAAAGGTACACCACAATTTCTGAACGTCTGTCGAAAAATCTAGTACCTACTACAGTAGCTCTTAAAGTGTCAAAATCAGTACCTACGTAGATGGTAGATTACCGGTATCCGGAAACGTTGCTCAGGGTTTGAGTGGCTATGACGCCATCCAAACATCCGGGAGTGTCAGGTGCAATGAAATCTATATAGAAATGTTCCCTTTTGGAAGCGTGTGCAAAAATAAAACGTGGAAATGTAAACGTTGAAGTTTGTGACTGTTTTTCTTTAGACAAAGTATTATACATACAGTTAATTATAGCACTACTATAATTCGACAGGGTCGAAACCTGCCCGAATCGTGGGATCGTCTTATCAGGAAACCGTGGCTCCAGAACGTAAAGGGTTATTGAAGGACACCGCGGATTTTAGTCAATAAAAGTATGACAGTCCTTTCCGCCCGCCCTGGGTAGGACTCATTTTAATGATATTTCCACGATAAAAATAAATCCAAATGTTACTATGGACTGGTTGAGCCTACTGCGAATCGTGATTTTTATCATGATCAAAACAGCTTGTTTCATTTTCTCTTGTACTTTGATGATTATACAGAATACTTGACCGAGGGCTTTTAGTGAGTCTGATCACATCTTGTATCATAATTTGAATAATATTACATAGGTACTAAAATAAACTTGTTTGAATTTATTGAACTATTTTTGTTTACACTTTCTAGATCATTTTACGGGTTATTTAAAGAACGTTTTTTTACGTTTCGGTCAACGTAGGTGAGTCTAAATTCGGTAATGATTGTTTTAATTTTAGCCCACGATTTCAAATGACGTTTTTTTATAGCCAGTTTATTTTCGTCTTACATTTTGATTTGTGAAACTTTTCATTACAATGTCGTTTCATTTACTCCTTTACAATGTCGTTTCATTTACTATTTTTTTTTTCAGTACCCTTAGCACGAATTTTCACTCTTTTACTTTACAGTATTTACAGCGTTTCTTGTATGGAAAAATGGAACAGCGCCTCTGGTGTGCGAAGCAGGAACAATTTTTTTTTCAAAAATTGACAATTTGAAATTGTCACAATTCCAATTTACTTTACGTCTCAAATACTGAAATTCGTGCTAAGGGTACAGATTGCTGACTTTTTTGATCTTTAGCGCAATATTCAATTGAATGTGAAATCACATAATATACCAGACGAACGATAGTGACTTCAACGACAACGCCTTATTTACAGAAGGTGAAATAATGAACAGTTACAAAAAGTCAAAAGCAGTATTTTTGTGAAATAGGTACTGATTTCTACTTTGAAATTTTACTAACGAAATTAGCAGGCAGTTTTTTACTGCGTTTTATATTGTAACCAAATTGTGTGGATTTCTTTAAACAATGTAAAAAAGGTTTTTTTACAGCCATTTAAACCTCGTAAACTTGAGCTTTCAAATGTAAATATGGATAATATTTCCGTTTTTTCATGTCATTTGACGTCAATTGTACCAAATTTTATTTAAATTTATTCAATTCTCCAGACGCATAAAATACAGAGGGTTGCTATAAAACCTCGATGATTGCTTTAAAGTTTGCCATAAAAATAAAAATATTTCATTCTACCCAAGGGTTTTCTGTGTTTATTTGTTACAACACATTTATCATTGTTTTGGTTTACCTAAGTAAACAAGAACATGAATAAAACATTTTATCCAAATTATTTCTCTTTTTATTTCTCCTCACGAGTTTTTTCACAAATTAGTTACGAATTTTAGACGATTTATCATCTACCTATCCTTTGCCAATGCAGTGGTATCCCAGTGGTAACAGCCCCAACTTACGAGTTCGTTAGTCATGATAATGGGTTCGAACCCAGCCAGACGCATTACTTTGTGTAATTTATTTCATTTCCATTACTTTCAAAATGGTGAAGGAAAACATCGTGAGGTAACCAACATGGATCCACTATAATCTGTATTATTACACATGTACTACACATGTTTTTGCAAATTATCTTTATCTTTATTTCTTTGGTAGATTTTCAACCTTGTCACATTATAGCGGAAGGTTAATATCCGATTAGTAAAATTTTATAGTTTTGGGTAAGTTGACCTGCTGGCGTCCATACATGGATGACTTAAATTAAATATAGGTATCAAAAAAACTTTAAAATGATCAAAAACTATTAATTTCAGATTTAAAATGTCATTATTATGTTTATTTGCAATCAATCAATCCCAACGTCATCTGAAATAAACACAACAAAATGTCAAACTCCACAGAACTACCCACATTTTTTACATGGCAACCTCACATAGAGTACAGTCGATAAAACAAGTGACCGAGCGAAGGTTCCCGTAAAGAATTCGATGCATTATTCAACAATGTTCTGTTCTTCACTTTGCCAAATGAAATAAATTACCATTGATACGTATTTTCACACGAATACGGCACAACAGTTTGCGATGTCAATTTTATATGTAGATTCTTTTTTTTTCGTGATTTTGATAGTGTTTTGTTTTTGGGATCATTGTCTGTTTTTTTTTTGCTTTTTATTATGTAAGCTTACGTCTTGTTTAACCCTCGGGATTATTTGTAGTCATCCTCTTTTATAATCGAATATTTTTAGGCACGTCAATGACCTTGCAAAAAAGATTATTTTGAGGAAAATCTTTGAAAGTTTCTATGGAGAAAAACCGTTGAAAAAAACAAGATGGCTACGATGCTATGTTCGCGATAAGTTACAATTCAATTGGTTCAACCTATTGTTATTACGTTCAGTTTATGTTACTTATGTTTGAACGGTCATCGTATTAATGAATATGGTAAAGTTGAAAACCAGTGTCGAGCACTAGCTGCTCGGCATTTTGCTGAACCATAGTATAAAGAGGGGGCTGAACTAGGTCTATTTGGCGCAGCTGTGAGACACACAATTCTTTCCTTTCCTACCTTTATTACCTATTGTTTAAGATTTAAGTTTTTTATTCTTCTTTGGTGTTTATTTTATTTAAAAATGGCGTGTGTTTATCGGTTTCATTGCGCCAAATTTTTTTTTTTCTTTCTTTCTTATAAAAAATACGTAAATAAATTAGAATGACCTTTTAAAAGTCAACCAATTAATACTGATCAATCGGAGCACCACCAAGCCGACAAAAACATACCAACCCTCCATTCTACCATAAGCCCACGCTCCATTAAGGTGTAAGGCAGCGAAAATACGCGTTTTATACTCGTTTTTAACCCTCAACCGTCGCGTCGAGTGAGCGTTTACCCCGGCTTAATTGCTTGCAAAATCCCGCTTCTGAAATACTGCTGGGGCAGCAAAATTTTAGAATATTAAATACAAATTACATACTCGCTGTGCATTTCTGTTTATAGGCCCTGGATATTAAAAGGTAGACTGTTAATGCGTTTGTGCTCGTTTAATTTGTTGAGTGTTTACGGGTTTATCGATACGGTTCCATTTTAATAATTTGTATCAATATCCTTACTTGTAAGAACAAAAAACAAAAGTAATTATAGAGCAGTATCTTTAGCACGAATTTTCAGTATTTGAGACGTAAACTAGAACTTTGACAATTTCAAATGGTCAATTTTCAAGGAAAAAATTAGTTCATACTTTGCACACCAGAGGCGCTGTTCCATTTTTTTATACAAAAACGCTGTAAATACTGGAAGGACGCTGTAAAGTAAAAGAGTTTATTTTTTTTTTTTTTTTTTTATCAGAGAAGATTATTTGTTTTTTTTTTTTTGAACATGATAATCTCAGAAACTACTGATTCGAATTGAAAATGAAATTGTGTTGGATGGCCCATTTATCAAGAAAGGCATCATGCATCATAAAATAGGAGTCGAGCAGTTGGAAAACTACCACGTTAAACACAGCAAACCTACGTCTGTTTCTAAACGCATACAACCTTCTATAATACATCTATGCATACAACCATAATCTGTTGATAGAGAGAAAAAGGCTTCTTTTGGGTAAGCTCGCTCTATTATGGACTTTGACACGTCTGACCTAGACTATAATATAAAGTTAAGATCAAACCTATCTAAAATGAAAGAAATGAACTTAGTAGAAAAGCTTTAAGTAGCAAATATTAATTGGTGAGGTTTGAAATAAAGGCAGATAATCCACGTAAGTAGTACCTACCATTAGCTGGTAAATTAGTGTCCATTCATCACCAATTCTTTAGAGCTTAACTCCCGGAGCAGGCAGAAAGTTAACGAGGTTTTATCTGGAATTTCTTCGAAACAACTCGATGTTGAGATCTGTTCTCTGATGATGGCGATTTGTTCATCACCATGACATAGTACCTACTTAAATATAATTTTATTGGTGAAATAAGGTAATAAGTAGTTTAATTTCTGCACAGTTCTTTGTTGAACAACAGGCGTGAAATTTTGATATTTAATCACCGTAGAAGACTATCGATTTCATACCGAGGTCGTGAGACTGTTAATTGGCAATTTACTCTGACCCTGGAACGTAAAAGGCAATTGAAGGAACACGAAGGATTTTAATCAATACAAATCTAACAGTCCCTTTCGCTTCAACTCATGGGCGGGAGAACCCATTACATAAGAAAGACTATTGAACAACTGACGTGAACAATAATATACTCAAAGTAGCACATTAGGAAAATAATAATGTTACGAAAAAAAGTAGCAAAAAAGAACGTCGGAAAATAAAGGAAACACTCAAATCAAATAAAATAAACATACAATACAATAAAAGGCCAATATCCTGAATATTTAACCTTGAAAGGACACGTATCGTAAATACGGTCGAAAAGGTAAACCACGGTACAATTGATATATTCAGAATTGGCAAGTAATTCCCAACCCCTTTTTCCCGTAATTCAGGTTTTGCGACCCGATTATCTTTACTGGGTATTCGGAGTTTTGGTTTCATTGGTTATGTATAAATATTGTGTTTTGTGGGCATGGTCCTTTGTTGATATACGCAGCTGTTTATTTTTGTCAATATTTGGCTGTAACCATGATTGGACGGATTGCGGAATGAATTTTACAACGGAAAAAAACCAAAGGCCACAATATCACCACAAAACGCTACATATTTTGGAGAAAATGTTAGCTTACACTTTCACGTCATGGACTGCAATTGACAATCAAAATGAGCGACTCGCTGTCCGTACATGCCCGGGTCGACGGCGCGTTGTGGTCCACGCGTGCCTCAAATAGTGTCAGCACAATGACGGGGCACCCTTACAGGGCCAAAGGATTACTGTGACCCCGGAACAGAAATGACTATTGTAGGACACCGTGGAATTTAGCCAGTACAACTCTGACAGTCCCTCTCACCCTGCCTAGGGCCAGGACTTAGATGATTTTAGCGCGATAAAATAAAGGCCATTATAATGCTACTAAAAGTAAAACCATAACGACAAATCACTTCAAGCACTAAAGTACCACAGACAACAGCTTCTCAAGCGCGGTTTGCCGTTTCCACTTCAACGTTCAATATCTCCAACAACTTCCATCGATTTGCATGCCAGATTTTATCGCTTCGTAAACTTGGTTAGGTGGACTATCTGTTGGAAATAACTCACTGTGACCACGTAGGTATCTATCTGCCAACACCTCCTGGTCGCCGTATTTCAAACTCCTAGATAAACTTCGATTAAACCAGGGCCGTTCGGTTTCGGGGCTTTTAGGCGGCACGATTCGATTGATCGTGATGTGTGTAGTTTTTTTTTGTACAGTTTGATTTGTGATTGAGTGCATCCCTAGAAATTGGTGTCGCTTTTTTTTTAACGTGTTAATATCATCAAATGAGTCCTCCCGCCCCCTGACTGTCAGACTTGTACTGACTAAAATCCACGGTGTCCTTTAATAGCCCTTTATGTTCCGGGGTCACGGTGATGGAATAAGTCCCGCGACTCCGGCCTTGGCCCTCTGAGAGGGGGCCCCGACACTATGCTGATGCTCTTTGAGGCGCGCGTGGGACACAACGCGCCGTCGAAAAATTGGTGATGCTAGACCTTATTTGCAATAATTTTAAGCCCAACAACGTAGGATCCAAACTCACTGGTTTTAGCGAAATTCGAAAAAAAACAACTCTCCCTCGATAAGTGCTACAGTTTCAGACCTAATTAATTTTGATCTATGTCGACCGTGGGTTTTTATTCCATACAATTCGCCCGTTTACTTTTAGTGGCAAAAAGTTCGTCTTGCAGTTTTCATAATACTTCCCTTGCCTTCAATCAGTTTGGACCCCATGTTATGTTGTCAGAATTGACATTGTTGCAAACAAAGTCTAGTATCACCCATTTCAAGGTGTGTACCCAATTACAAATCACCCTATAAATCAGTTCTTGAATGGGGTCCACCCTTTATAGCAGAACTTTTTACGTCATAATCTTTTTTGCATAGCAACGGATCAGCATAAACCTCTTTCGCAGAAAATCGTTGGCATACACTCATTTACCATAACACCGAAACCCATAATTTGCTAAGTCAGAACATCTTTAGGCATAAATTTCATTTCCATAATAATCAATAAGTATAACCAGTTCATTCGAAGAAAATTCACAGCCTTCATCTTTTGTCATAATTGTGTGGATTGAAATTTCCCAGACAGTAAGATGAGATGCAGTAAGCATGCAGCAAATTCAGCATACATAGCATCAGTTCATGAAAGGTTGCAACATGCAAAGGCATGGCTTCTGTCACGGCTCCGTCGCTGCGGGTCTCCGGCGGTCCCACGCGACCTAATCGTCGCAGATGATTTTACGCCCACACACAGCAGCTTAATACTGGCCGGCAAGCCGGCCATTATCAGCCGATACGGTATATTAAAACCATCTTTCCTCAGCTCGCGGGCCGATCATACCCAACGCGCCTACGCGATTATAAATTACACTCTATTTTTAGGGAAACAAGACTACGTGTATCGGTATTTGCAGCGATCATTTCTATCACTGCTTGTGTGACACCATATTGATTTTATAAAACAATTTTTTTTTATTATGCCGATTAAATTATTTCTATTCTGAAATTCTGTACTGGAAAGTATACTAAGTCAAATTATTCCAAATAATCGGCGCTATAAATAAACGTTATGCTAAATGAAAATATGCAAAA
This sequence comes from Agrotis segetum, assembly GCA_036375495.1. Classification (NCBI taxonomy): domain Eukaryota; kingdom Metazoa; phylum Arthropoda; class Insecta; order Lepidoptera; family Noctuidae; genus Agrotis; species Agrotis segetum. Next base: position 1,341,980 of record JAQSVV010000136.1, read on the forward strand.
TTGTAACTTGCAAAGATAATACGTGTAGTCGTGTATTGTAAATTCTCACTTGACCAATCCTTGAAGCGGAACACAGTTGATTAGAGAAGCTTAGCCGATTGGAACTATAGCCTTCAGTAAATCCAACAAATAATAATGTTACTAGTATAACATATTATACATTTTGTAATATTTTATCAAATGTTACCGGGTGGCACTCACCCTTTGTTATGTACCGTGTTTTGCTAGATTTTTCATTAAATTATTGACATGCCGGAATGACATGCTTATAACCTCATATTTGGGCCAAGCCTTAGTGTTCCTAATCTAGTCTGAATCTCATCTCAGCTAAGACTAATGTTAAAAAACCGGCCAAGTGCGTGTCGGGCCACGCATAGTGTAGGGTTCCGTAGTTGCCCATCAAAATACTTATGCGAACTAACTAAACTGATTCGTTGAATTAAATTTTAAAAAGAAGAATTTTCAAAATCGGTCCAGGAGTCTTTGAGAAATCAGGGAAAATACATAAGCAAAAAGATTACGACGAATTTAGAACCTCCTCCTTTTTTTGAAGTAAGTTAAAAATTGTTGACGATAAAAACCTACCTATCCCCAAAAAACATACCGTAAAAACATACCTATTAAAGCTGTAAAAATAAAGTTGACAAACTTACATTTGCAGTTGTCTCCGATACATTTTGTTTAAGAAAACATATATTCCAAGTACATTTTATAATTTGGTCGACTATTACTCGTAAAGTTGTAAAGCCTACTTAGTCATGATAATTTTCTTTTAAACTTCGTTATATAGTACTACTATTGTGAATTTTTTCACACCCCCAAACATAACCATTTAGATGGTAGAGAAGCTTAGCCGATTGGAACTACACGAATCGAGCAAAATTTAGCACTTTAAAGCTTAATATTTCACAAACGAATTTTTTTATCAAAAAACTGATAATGGAAACTATCATTATTTTTTAAAGGCATGTTTTAATGATACCCCACACTAAAATTGTCATACGCGAGAAAAAAAAAATCCTCACTTTACGTGTAAGTACAGGAAGTACCCTAAAAAAAAATATTTTAAGAGATTTTATTTTACCACTTTTTCGGCACAACAAATCCGTATATTTACACCAAATTACAGCTCTCTAGTACTGTGCGTCTCTGAGCTAAACTGCGGACAGACGGACGGACGGACGGACATGGCGAAACTATAAGGGTTCCTTGTTGACTACGGAACCCTAAAAATGCAGATAAATTCAGGGTCTTTTGACATAATTAATTATTATTAAGACTAAGATTGGAATTGGAACGTTTCTAAAAATACAAAAATTATTATTGAAAATTGCGTGTTATAAATTTGTGAGCAGGAATTTAGTAACCTATTAGGAGACCTCGCATGGAACACGGCGCGCCTTCAACCCGGGCATGGAACATGATCGGACAACGAGTCGCCCATTACTACTCACTTGGCTAAATTGGAATTTTGAGAACCATCCGTAAACCATGTTTGTTGCCCACAAAATATAACTAAAACAAAGGACGACGAATTTGGTTCTTCAATCTTCTTGTCAATGCATCCAAATTGTCAGTTCTGTCGCAAAATCTAAAACGCCTTTTAATCAGTCGCAGAGGCTAGCACGAGACAGTTGATTAGAGTCTCCCGAACTGTTCTACAGGGGCCGATAATGAGTCCATCGGTGACCAGTGGTTTAGGCTTTGCCAATCTTCTTGATTTCCATTCGGACTCGGATTTGAGAGAGGCAAGGCCTGTGGGAGTATATGAATTTATGGTGACTAGTCGAAGCCAAGTAAGTAGAGAGTTTCATAATAACTACGACTTTTTTTTTACTATCCCACAACGCCATCTAGTCTCAAGCTAAGCAGAGCTTGTGTTATGGGTACTAGACGACTGATAAACATACTTAAATATTTCTAATTATTTCTAAATATTAATTGGATGTACCGATAGTCAATATTTCTAAATACATACATAAATTATAGATAACTTACACCCAGACACAGAACAAATGATCGTGCTCATCACATAAACATTTTTCCTGGATGGGAATGGAACCCGCGACCTCCGGATTCAGTCACGATCACTAACCACTAGACCAACAGGCCAGTCAGTTTTTCCGTTAGAGTTGAGTTACTGAGTAAGGACACCGTGAACGTGAAACGCAAAGGGAAAACAGGGTGGATTTTTGTCAGTAAGATTCTGATAGTCCCTTCCACTCATCTCAGGGCCGAAGGATTCACTTGGTGATTTTATCAACTAAAATAAATAGTAAAGTTTTACTTATAAGTTCGCAGGACCGTTTAGGGAAACTGTAATAATATAATATTCCACAACTATCACACAACGCCATCTAGTCCCAAGCTAAGCAGAGCTTGTGTTATGGCAGGCCTGGCTCACTCCGGAATGTAGGTATAAAACTGCAAGCATTGGCGGGGACCACTTCGGAGTGGACATTTAGTCGGTTGCCGCGCGCCGCCCACTACGCACGCGCTTACTTATATAATATTTAAGTTGGGTGTTTGGTTGAATTTACGCATGAGTTTAAAAAAATATATATATGATGAAGAAAAAAAAATACTGCATAACGTTTGGTTGTTTAAATAATGACAGTGATAGGAGGCTCACGTTTCACACACTACCGCGTGATTTCGAAAGGTAAGAAAAAACGTGAATATTTATCTATGTAGTACATATTTAATAATGATCAAAAAACTATCTACCTGCTTGTGGCGTGCTTATTAATGTCATTCAAGTACCGGCTAGTAATCATGATCAATTAAGCATGATTAGGTAGGTTACAAATTTGGCCTACAAGACGACCAAGATAAATAAAATAGACGATTATCAAACCTGACTCTCACTCACCTAAGCTGAATACGTAGGTAGGTCGAATTATGATCGGTAGAAAGTAGGAAGATTCTCTTCGCGACTTTTTTACCTACTTACCTACAAAGACACGCAACACGGGGCCTGTGACAATGAAATGAATGAAATGAAAATGATAAGGACTAGTTACCTATTTTGCCGTAAACGATAACAATCGATCTTTAAAGTTATGACTACAGCTTGGCCAGAACGAATTGAAACGGAACTAATCTTTTTGTTTCTGACAACGTTTTAAAATTTTTGATATTTGATGTAAACAAAGACCGCAGGTTTGTTAGATTTATTATTGTGCCACAAAACTAACTTATTAAGAGAAAAAAAATAAAATAAAAAATTCATTACAGCTTGGCCAGAACGGGTTGAAACGGAACTAAATTTTTTATTTCTGACAGCGTTTTAAAATCTTTGATATTTGATGTAAACAGAACCGCAGGTTTGTTAGATTTATTATTGTGCCATAAAACTAACGTAATAAGTGAAAAAATAAATAAAATAAAATCATTCAAAGTGCTGGTAGTGCGAAGACAGTGGCGACTTCCGGTTTTCTACATTTTTATGTCAAGCTGTAAATGTGCTGGTAGGGCGAAGACAGTGGCGACTTCCGGTTTTCTACAGTTTTATGTCAAGCTGTAAATAAAATTATAGACCAAGAGCCATGGTCAAAAAAGAACATCGAACTACATTATTATGGTGTAAAAATGTTCGATATACAATTATACATATTTCAGTGGGCGAACGAGCCTATAAAACTAAAGAACTTTCTTATTTAGGACGTATTATGAATAAAAAAATGTGTTCTCACACTTCTCACACAAAAACACTTTGTTGTTTTTTGGTACTCTAGTATGAATTAATTTCTACGACCAAATCGGGTCACTGCTCCTGTACTGTTAAACATAAGAGCGTTGACGGCGTGGCGCGGGGGCGGCGCGCGGTGCGGGTGGTGCCGCGCGGCGGAGGCACCGCACGCCTTGGGTGGCGAATGTCACGGATGAGGTAATAAAGCCTAACATTTCAAATATTTTTAAATATTGTTCTTAAGATGAAAATATGTTTAAAAATATAAAAATAATACGTAGAAAAGATAATAATTATTATAAACCCGACTTGCGACCTGACTGCGTCATAATAACGAATTAAAATTTTATTTTTAAATTTTGAAATCTCTTAAATACATATTATCTATATATATAAAATTCAAAACTGACTGACTGATCTGACAACGCACAGCCCAAACCGCTGGGCCTAGAAACTTGAAATTTGGCATAAGCCCTCCTTATGCCACGTAGGTGAGCACTAAGAACGGATTTTGCGAAATTCGGCCCCTAAGGGGTTGTTTTTGGGGTTGATAGTTTGTATGAAACTTCGTAACTACAAGTGCTAGGAAATTTAAATTTTGAATACGGGTTCTTTTAAGGACGTAAGAGTTATCTATGACAGAATTTTTCGAAATTCGACCCCTAAGGGGTTCGTTTTTGGGGTTGACAGTTTGTATTAAACTTTGTTATTAGAAGCGCTAGGCGTCTCAAATGTTGCATGGCGGTTTTTTTTAAGACGTTAACTCTCACCAAGGCGGAAATTTTGTGAAATTCGACCCCTAAGGGGTTGTTTTTGGGGTTGAAAGTTTTGAGACTCAAATTTTATATAGGGGTTCTTTTTTGGACGTAAGTAATACCTAAGACGGGATTTTGCGAAATTAGATCCCTAAGAGGTTGTTTTTGGGGTTGAAAGTTTGTATGAAACTCTGATACTACAAGTGCGAGGAGCCTCAAATTTTGCTCCGGGTTCCTTTATAGGACTTAGATGCACACCATGGCGGGATTTTGCGAAATTCGACCCCAAAAGTTTTTGTTTTTGTGTTTGATAGTTTGTATGAAACTTTGTTACTACAAGTGCTACGCGTTCCGAAATTTGCGAAGGGTTTTCGAAATTCGACCCCTAAGCAGCTTTTTCGGGGTTGATAGCTTGGAGACTCAAATTTTGCATAGAGATTCTTTTTTGGTCGTAGTTGCGGGTGTTTTGTGGAAATAGACCCCAAGGGGTTGATATTTTGTATGGATTATTTTTAGGACCTAAGTGTTAGGTAAGTACCTAACACTTAGGTCCTAGGCGGGTTGATAGAATTTTTGTTGAATATTGATTTAGTTTTTCCAACAGTATCCCAAATAGAGGTTGGCTGGGACTAGAAATTCACAAAGGCAAAGTTCGAAAATCACGCGGACGAAGTCGCGGGCGTAGTGCTAGTATTATATAAAGCTCGATTACCACTCACTCACTCACTGATTGACATAATTGTTCTCCCAGATGGTGAAGGGGAAGGTAGGTATATTTTGACAGATTCGTAAACAAGTAACTCCCGTGAGTATGGGAAAAATCCTAAACCTCCCCTTTTCGACCCCCCTCTCCCCCCTCCCCATCGTATCTCGGAAACTAAGAGACCCGTGTTTTGTTTTTTTACGGATTCGTATAGAGGGGGCTCGGAAACGTAAAAATCATTTTTTAGAATCCCCCCTCCCCTTTTCCCCTTCTCCCCCCTTTAGGAGGATCTCGGAAGTTAACAGACTTGCAACAGTTTTTTTTTCAGATTCATGTCAAGGGCCCCATAGTTGGTCAAAATCATTTTTCAAAACTCTCCCCTCTCCCCCCCTTCACCCCTCCCCCCGTCGTATCTCGGAAACTAAGAGACCCGTGTTTTGTTTGTTTACTGATTCGTATAGAGGAGGCTCGAAATAGTAAAAATCATTTTCAAAGATCCCCCTTGCCTCCCTCCCCCCCCCCCTAGGCGGATTTCAAAAAAGACTTGGAATATTTTTTTTTCAGACTCGTGTCAAGAGGTCCAGAGTATGTCAAAATCATTTTTCGAAACTCACCCCTCTCCCCCTCTTCACCCCTCCCCCCATAGCGGTAAAGCGAAGCGTAGGGATGTGGTCACGATAGCTTTCCGGTGGTAGGTAGGTCCTGAGTGCCTCCGTAGCGTAATGAAGGTTGAGCGGGTGAAGCGTAACTCGCGGGTGACGACAAGCAAACTTACAAGTAACTCTCATTAGTAGAGCAAAAGTACCAAGCCTCCCCTTTTTGCTCCACCCCCCCTCCCAATCGTATCTCAGAAACTATGAGACCCGTGTTTTGTTTTTTTATGGATTCGTATAGAGGAGGCTCGGAAAAGTAAAAACCATTTTTCAAAGTCCCGCCCCCCCCCCTTGGCTCCCTTCTCCCCCCTTCAGGCGGATCTCAGAAGAGATTTGGAACATTTTTTTTTTCAGATTCGTCAAGGGGCCCAGAGTATGTCAAAATCATTTTTCAAAATTCACCCTATTCCCCCCCTTCACCCCTCCCTCCATCGTATCTCGGAAACTAGGTAGCGTAGGGAAAAGGTCACTATACCTTTCCGGTGGTAGGTAGGTTCTGAGAGACCGAGTGGAGCGAAGGCGGGAGGTGGCGAGCGAAGCGAGCCGGCGACCTCCATAGCGTAACGAAGGTTGAGTGGGTGAAGCGTAACTCAGGGGTGACGACAAGCAAACTTACAAGTAACTCTCATGAGTAGGGCAAAAGTACCAAGCCTCCGGTTTTTGGCCTCCCTCCTCCCCCTTCCCTATCGTATCTCAGAAACTAGGAGGTGTGTTTACTGTTTGGTGTTTTTTTACGGATTCGTATAATATAGGAGGATCGGAAAAGGAAAAAACATTTTTTTCAAAATATCCCCTCTTCACCCCTTTCTCCCCCCTTTAAGTGGATCTATTTCCTTTATTTTCTCTTGGGGCCCAGAGTATGTCAAAATCATTTTTCAAAATCAAAATGAGAATCCAAGATGGCGGCTGCTATAATTTTCGAACTGTTCATCAATTTTATCATGGGAGTCGTTTTCATGGTTTTCGAGGATGCTAAAGCCGATGGTGGGATCAAAATCAAAATCTAAGATGGCGGATGCAATCATTTTCAAAATGTTCATCATGGGAGTCGTTTTCATGGTTTTCGAGGATGCTTTAGACGATAGCGTGGTTAAAATCAAAATCCAAGATGGCGGCTGCGATAATTTTTGAAATGTTCATCCTGGGAGTCGTTTTCATGGTTTTCGAGGGTGCTAAAGCCGATAGTGAGGTCAAAATCAAAATCAAAGATGGCGACAGCAAAAAATTCAAAGATATCATCATGGATGCCGTTTTCATGGTTTTCGAGGGTAATAAAGATGATAGTGAAGTCAAAATCAAAAACCAAGATGGCGGCTGTGATCATTTTCGAATTGTTCATCATGGGAGTCGTTTTCATGGTTTTCGAGGATGCTAAAGCCGATAGTGTGGTCAAAATCAAAATCAAAATCAAAGATGGCGACAGCAAAAAATTCAAAGATATCATCATGGATGTCGTTTTCATGGTTTTCGAGGGTAATAAAGATGATAGTGAAGTCAAAATCAAAATCCAAGATGGCGGCTGCGATAATTTTCGAATTGTTCATCATGGGAGTCGTTTTCATGGTTTTCGAGGATGCTAAAGCTGATGGTGAGGTCAAAATCAAAATCCAATGCGGCGACACCAAAAAATTCAAAGATATCATCATGGATGTCGTTTTCATGGTTTTCGAGGCTAATAAAGATGATAGTGAAGTCAAAATCAAAATCCAAGATGGCGGCTGCGATAATTTTCGAATTGTTCATCATGGGAGTCGTTTTCATGGTTTTCGAGGATGCTAAAGCCGATGGTGAGGTCAAAATCAAAATCCAAGATGGCGACAGCAAAAAATTCAAAGATATCATCATGGATGTCGTTTTCATGGCTTTTGAGGGTAAAAAGCTGATAGTGAAGTCAAAATCAAAATCCAAGATGGCGACTGCGATCATTTTCGAATTGTTCATCATGGGTTTCGTTTTCATGGTTTTCGAGGATGCTAAAGCCGATAGTGAGGTCAAAATCAAAATCAAAAATGGCGACAGCAAAAAATTCAAAGATATCATCATGGATGTCGTTTTCATGGTTTCCGAGGGCAATAAAGATGATAGTGAAGTTAAAATCCAAATCTAAGATGGCGGATGCGATAATTTTCAAAATGTCATCATGGGAGTCGTTTTCATGGTTTTCGAGGATGCCAAAGCCGATAGTGAGGTCAAAATCAAAATCAAAGATGGCGACAGCAAAAAATTCAAAGATATCATCATGGATATCGTTTTCATGGTTTCCAAGGGCAATAAAGATGATAGTGAAGTTAAAATCAAAATCTAAGATGGCGGATGCGATAATTTTCAAAATGTCATCATGGGAGTCGTTTTCATGGTTTTCGAGGATGCCAAAGCCGATAGTGAGGTCAAAATCAAAATCAAAGATGGCGACAGCAAAAAATTCAAAGATATCATCATGGATGTCGTTTTCATGGTTTTCGAGGGTAATAAAGATGATAGTGAAGTTAAAATCAAAATCTAAGATGGCGGATGCGATAATTTTCAAAATGTTCATCATGGGAGTCGTTTTCATGGTTTTCGAGGATGCTAAAGCCGGTAGTGAGGTCAAAATCAAAATCCAAGATGGCTACAGCAAAAAATTCAAAGATATCATCATGGATGTCGTTTTCATGGTTTTCGGGTATGCCAAAGCCGAAAGTGCGGTCAATATTAAAATCCAAGATGGCGGCTGCGATAAATTTTGAAATGTTCATCATGGGAGTTGCTTTAATGATTTCAAGGATGCTAAAAGCCGATAGTGAGGTCAAAATCAAAGTCCAAGATGGCGACTGCGACAATTATCGAATACCTATGTTAAAGCCGATAGTGAGGTCAAAATCTAAATCTAAGATGGCGGCTGTGATCATATTCGAAGTGTTCATCATGGGAGTCGTTTTCATGGTTTACGAGGATGCTTAAGCCGATAGTGAGTTCAAAATCAAAATCGAAGATGGCGGCTGCGATAATTTTCGAAATGTTCATTTCGGTAGTCGTTTTCATAATTTCGAGGATGCTAAGTTGATAGTGAAGTAAGAATCAAAATCCAAGATGGCGACTGCGATAATTTTCGAATTGTTAATCATGTTAGTCGTTTTCATGGTTTTCGAGGATCCTTAAGCCGATAGTGAGGTGAAAATGAGAATCCAAGATGGCAGCTGCGATAATTTTCGAATTGCTCATCATGGCAGTCGTTTTCATGGTTTTCGGGGATGCTTAAGCCGATAGTGAGGTCAAAATCAAAATCGAAGATGGCAGCTGCGATAATTTTCGAAATGTTCATCATGGCAGTCGTTTTCATGGTTTTCGAGGATGCTTAAGTTGATAGTGAAGTAAGAATCAAAATCCAAGATATCGGCTGCGATCATTTTCAAAATGTTCATCTTGGCTGTCGTTTTCATGGTTTTCGAGGGTAAATCCAAAATGGTGGCTGCTATAATTTTCGAATTGTTCATCATGGGAATCGTTTTCATGGTTTTCGAGAATGCTAAAGCCGATAGTGAGGTCAAAATGAGAATCCAAGATGGCCGCTGCGATAATTTTCGAATTTTTCATCATGGGAGTCGTTTTCATGGTTTTCGAGGATGCTTAAGCCGATAGTGAGGTTAAAATCCAAATCTTATGATCGCATAGAGTGTTCGAGGGGCGGTAAGCGCGTACCTAACACAATAATATTTTGAAATATCATATTTTTATCTAAACTGACAAGTTTGTTTTGGAATTGAAAAATTCTTTTTGTCTTGGATAGTTTTTGTTTTCATCATGGGTGTAGTTTTCATGGTTTTCGAGGATGTTAAACTGATGGCAAGGTCAAAACGGGAATGCTAGATGGTGGCTGCGATAATTTTTGAATTGTTCATCATGGGAGTCGTTTTCATGGTTTTCGAGGATGCTAAAGCCGATGGTGAGGTTTAAAATCCAGGAGGGCATAAACGACGTCACCGAAGGCCTGCTGCGTGTTGTCTGCGAGGTGGGCTGTAAACTTTTTCGACCGATCAGGAATAGATGTAAGCCGGAACTTAATTACCAGCGAGACTCTGGCACTGATGAGGAAACGACGAGAACTCACAAAGCTACACAGGCTGAGAGTCAGGTTCTTAACGGGGAGGTCAAAAAGCAGTTCATACGCGATACTCGGAGTGCAAATAACCGAATTATAGAGCAAGCTTTAGCTCGGAATAAAGGCTCGAAGGTATTTGCCAAGCCCAATACCTCCCGCTGTCGCCTGACAAAGACCAGAACGTCACAAGGTACCTCCGTCACCTCAAAGCCAGAGATTCCAGCTGAAGTCGAAAAGTTCTACGGAGACTTATATGCTCAAAAACCTTGCCCACCTCAGGCCCACGGCGCGGATGACCCACGGGCCAAACTGACACGTCATCTCACACGAGCTTCCCGACATTGACATGGGTGAGATTGGAATGGCACTCAGGCAGCTTCACCACAACAAAGCCCCAGGGGATGACAGAATAACCATAGAGCTGCTCAAGGCAAGAGGAATACCTATCTTGACAGAGCTTATAAACTCTTCAATTCCGTCATCCACACTTGCTAACACCGGAGGCATGACATAGGAGTGTGGTAGTATTATTCTTCAAAAAGGGCGATAAAGCGCTCCTTAAAAACTACCGCCCCATCTCACTTCTGAGCCATATCTATAAGCTGTTCTTGAGGGTTATTCTAAATCGTCTTGCCCAAAAGTTCGATGATTTTCAGCCACCGGAGCAGGCCGGGTTTCAAAAACGTAACCGCACCATAGATCACATACACACCCTTAGGCAAGTGATTCAAGATGACATTGTCATCATAGCAGAGTCTCTGCAGGAGCTGGAAAAAATGCTGAACAGCTTGAGCGATTCTTCAAGGCGTGTGGGTCTCGGAATGAATCTGGCTGAACCAAACCAAAGTCATGTTTAATAGTCACGTCACCCCGAGACCTGTAATCGTGAATGATGCTGCCCTCGAGGTTGTGCAAGAATACATTTATCTAGGCCAAAGTGTACAACTGGGCAGGCACAACTTTGAGGAGGCAGCTAGAAGAATACGCTTGGGCTGGGTGGTATTCGGGAAGCTACGTCATATCTTTGAATCATCGATCCCACAATCCCATAAAACCAGGGTTTACAACCAGCGTGTCCAACCCGTAATGACTTACGGAGCCGAAACGTGATCACTTACCATCGGCCTGGTCCACAAATTTAAGGTTGCTCAGCGTGCAATGGAAAGAGCAATGCTCGGGGTTTCTCTGGTAGATAGAATTCGTAATGAAGTCATTCGCCAGAGAACCAAATGTAGAACAAAATGGCACGTCTGTAGACGGACAAACGGCAGATGGAGCAAACATGTGCTTGAGTGGAGACCGCGAATGGGCAAACGTAGTGTAGGACGCCCTGCTGCAAGATGGGTCGATGATTTAAGGAAGGTGGCTGGCAGTGGATGGATGCGGCCTGCCCAAAACCGGGATGATGATATAAAGCTGATAGCGAGGTCAAAATCAAAATCCAAGATGGTGGCTGCGATATTTTCGTAATAATCATCCTGGGAGTCGTTTTCATGGTTTTCGAGGATGCTAAAGCCGACGGTAAGGTTAAAATCAAAATCCAAGATGGCGGCTGCGATAATTTTGAATTGTTCATCATGGGAGTCGTTTTCATGGTTTTCGAGGATGCTAAAGCCGGTAGTGAGGTCAAAATCAAAATCCAAGATGGCGACTTCAAAAAATCATATTTTTTATATTGGATTCCGTTTTCATGGTTTTCGAGGGTGCTTAAGTCGATAGTGAAGTCTAAATCAGAATCTAAGATGGCGGCTGCGATTATTTTTGAATTGTTCATCGTGGGAGTCGTTTTAATAGTTTTCGAGGATGCTAAAGCCGATAGTAAGGTCAAAATCAAAATCTAAAATGGCGACTGCAAAAAATTCTAAGTAAGAAATACTTTTCAAAACACGACCCCGCGAGCTGCTTGCAGCTCGCGCAACGCGCAAATACTAGTTTTATATTATAAACGTGTTTTAGTCATTGGATACATAAACTGAGCTGCCGTTGTAAGGCGACTAAAAAGTCACGGTGTATATTTATTATTCCTCACGTAAGGTGCCGTAGGTACCTACTGTTAACATTCTGTGCTACCAATCGATATGAATATGAAGTAATCGATGACGAAACAGAAAAAGATATAGGCTGATGATAAAAACAAAATTCCTTGAGGGACTTAAGGAGGTAATGAGGAGTGATATATATTTAAGTTAATATTAATTAACATGAATATATAATGTAATTAAACAATGCATAAAATACGTATTCCTACCTAACTGTGCCCAAACTCGCGAGTCGCAACCCTATTGAGCTTGACCGACAGTTACCTTTTAATGTCGTTGGCGTCAGATAAACTAAAATGAACTCTCGCGCGTCACTATTCAGTTCATTTTTGCTTGCGCACGGGAAGTTTAGGCTATTATAAAAGTAGGTGGGTGATGCGGGTGCAAGTAAAAATGGACTCTATTCTTTCGTGCATAGATTTTACATTTGTTTGTTTTCTTTTTGGGAGTTATCCTTCTGTGCCTTTAGGTACTATTATATATTCTGTGGTTATGGGTACTAGACAACTGATAAACATACTTAAATATTATAAATACATACATAATTATAGATAAATTACACCCAGACATAGAACAAATGGTCGTGCTCATCACACAGACATTTGTCCTGGGTGGGAATCGAACCCACGACCTCCGGTATAGCAGTCAGGGTCACTAACCACAGGCCAGTCCTCTAAACTGTGACTCTAGGATGCAAAAGTGAACTGCGGGTACAGGGTAGTTTTTTATTAAGTCAAGAGTCTGATAACTCCTTATGAAGACCCAGGGCGCGATGACTCATTCATTATACAAAAAAAATGGTTTTTCTTTTAATTTCACTAATGAGGAAGATTTTGTGGTAGGAATTTTAAAATAAATGCTTGGAATCGTTAATGCAAAAATTTACAAAAAAATATTTCCAGAGATTTTCTTACCACTGAAATAATATTTTCGCCGAATTATGTGGCATTATACGTTACGAAATAATTTTAAAATATCTTCGTATTCTGAGGAGATTTCCAACATGTTTCAACCTGGCGTATATGTTTTCGAGAACTTTAACAGAGAAAGTTTCGCTTGTCAGAAACTTAAATAAAATACAAAATTCCAGCCTCAAAAAACAACAGCAAAGAATAAACAGCATTCAACCTAATTCAGTTTCCTTGCAAACGTTTCACACACTACATTTTGGAAGTTCCACACTACCTCTGAACTAGAACAGCATAAGTAAGACACACAAGCAATGGAAAGGTAACCTTACTAAATAGTAACAAGGGGTAGTTTGATTTGTCGGCTTTTAGTTAGAGGGTAATTCTGAATTGGGTTGGCACCACTTTAAAGAAACGCTAATGAAGTGGTGGTCACCAACTAAGTTATAAACAACGTTTTACGAGGTATAGGAAAATTACATTACATTAAAAGGTTATTTACTTCTCTGTTATGAGATCAGTGGTTACGAAATACCTGCTAATTCTAACTCCCTAAATGAAATTATAAATGCGAAAGTATTAGTTACTTTTCACGCTTAATAGTAATATCTTCATATAACCGATCACTCAACGAGCAATGGAAAGAGCTATGCTCGGAGTTTCTTTGCGGGATAAAATCCATAACATGGATATTCGGCAAAGAACCTGAGTCACCGACATAGCTCATTAAATTTGTAAGTTTGAGTGGCAATGGGCAGGCCACATCACTCGTAGAACTGACAACCGATGGGGAAGAAAAGTTCTCGAGTGGCGACCATGGACCGGAAGACGAGCGTAGGCAGACCTAGGTGGACCGACGACATCGAGGGTCGCGGCCAACCGATGGATCCAAGTCGCGGTCTTAGGGGGAGGCCTATGTTCAACAGTGGACGTCTTCCGGCTGATGATGATGATGATGATAACCGAGCAACGTAAAAATTTGCATTTCTTGCTAAATGTATGTATAGAAACAGAGATACCTAAAGACATTCGATCCTGAAAAAGTACTGGTGCAAATTTGAAATTAACGAGCACTTGCTGTGCAGCAGTGGGCCAATAAAGGTTAATAAAAAAAAAATAAGGAGAGCAAAACTGTGTGCAAATCAACGATACATTGTCACATATACACGGTATCATTGCTCACACTAGTACCGAACTACTGACTTAATATTAACTAAGTACCTAATTTAGACAAATGCCTTCACGACACAAAGCTGAAACATCTAACTATGATTAAACCCACTGTCACAATACAACGACACAGTTGCATATAGACGCAATTAGTTTCCTCCGAGGATGGATCGAGCTTTACTCCTCCAAGACGTGATTAAGTAGCAAACAGACGGTTCATTTATATTATTAGTTCAATGGAGGTAGATCTGTGGTACGCTCGGATTGAAATGTAGGTCGATATCAAACAGTTTCAATCCGTTCGTGATTTAGTTTGTAGTAAATGAAAGGGGGAGAGACTATTGTTCTTGGGGTGGAAACCACGAATGTTCAGATTTTAGTAAACTAGCTGGTGCCAGTGGCTTCATTGTAACGGCCTGTTAGTGTTTTTCGGTTCTTGACGTTGAGATAGTTTGCCTTAAATGAATTTTCAATTGTAACGCCAGATGTCGCCAGCGATGCCAGCCAAAGCCTGGCAAGCCTGCCAGCGCCAGCCAGCCAGCCAGCCAGTCCAGCTCGCCACGTCACTGCCCTACCACGTGAGCCATCCCCGCCAAATTCTGAGCGGAGCGGGTGAAATAGCCGCCAGCCGGCGAGCTATATAAAAGCGAGGAGCAGTGATTTTGGTGTGTCTGTTTATAACGATAATTGTAAGGGAAAGCTCTGCCCAAATAAAAAGCGTAAATTAAGTATTTTCTATTTATTTTCATCTTTGTCGTTTCACAATCTTATGTTCGACATTATGTTCGATTGCGTTCATACGAATAAAAATCCCTACCATTCAGAGGAGGTTGGGTTCCGACCCCAAAAGTAATTTTATTTTATTGACAGAATTGAGCAAGGTGCCTTCCCTTAAAGTTTGTATGGAATTAAACCAGACGCATTGTATAGTTAAAAAGTGTATAACAAGCTCATCAACGAGTTCGTCGTAGAGACTTATAGAGAATAGGATGACCATACTATAACCTCTACCATACCGTAACATGTTTTCAAAGTTATAATCTCATTCTAACGAGTGAAAATTGTCACTTCATTGCTTCTTTTGCCCACAGATTGGTGGTTGCGAGCGCAATCTTATCTTGTAGATGAATAGAAG
The DNA here is from genome assembly GCA_036375495.1 of Agrotis segetum. Lineage (NCBI taxonomy): Eukaryota > Metazoa > Arthropoda > Insecta > Lepidoptera > Noctuidae > Agrotis > Agrotis segetum. The sequence continues at coordinate 1,357,112 of JAQSVV010000136.1, forward strand.
TATTTTATTTTATGTCTACGTCGGGGTCAATGGCTAATCGGGTGGCGTATTTCCAAAGGCGATTTTAGTCACGAGTCAGACTCTAAATTGATGAGCTTTTTCATTATTTTAAACGCATGCGACGCGCATCGTAAAGATGATTTTTCAAAACATCATCTTTATGATGAGCTTTTGTTTCTGTATATTATTCTACAATACCTAATCTATCTCAGAAATAATATTGACTCAAATGAAATAGCTTTTTGTTTTGATAATTTCAAAGAAAAGCTGGCGAAGCCTAGAAAAGGCCTCTCGGAGGTGGGGTCAACGTTTTAGAAAAACGAAATGGTCCTTCCATTCAAAAACAGGTCTTTCTATCCCCAAAAGTGACCTTACGAAACGTAGCCTTATCTTATACATTGGTCTACCCATCTGTTATTTAATCAAAAACTTCTATCAGCAATATATTCGAGAAGGTTCCCTTACCTTAACATGTGTAGTCTCACACTGTTTATTCATCGACTACGAAATTCAATATTGCGGACTCCTTTGAGAGTTACGGCAGGCGGCGAGTTTAGAACTAGCGTTGTACTTTGTCCTAATTACTGTTTGTTTAAGAGTGGGTATTATGCCAGGAAAAAATCAGATTTCACCCTCGCGTCTCACATGCCTCTGCTCTAGTACCAATAACAACCACGGGCGCTGTGACGACGCGCTCTGCAAAACTTCTTTGAAAAAACAAAACAACTACAGTGCCACAGTCTAACAATTGACAGTAGGTACGACTCGGCATCACAGGCGGGGTACACACGCACGCGGTAGGGCTGCCTGCTTAAAGTATTTTAATTTAGTGGAAATTATTTCTAGTTTTTTAACTGACTTCAAAAAGAAGTAGGTTATCAATTCGACGATATGTTTTTGTGTGTTTGTTACGCGATTACTCCGCCAATACTGTGGATCGATTTTCAAAATTCTTTTTTTGTTCGAAAGGAGATACTTCTGAAGTGGTCCCATTGTCACCATGTCAGGATATGATGATTGGATACTGGAGAAATCGAGGGCAACCCTCAAATTTTGTAGGCCTACACATCGTTTTCCGCAAATTTTATGAAGTAATTTAGGTATTTACGTATGGTAATCATCATCTAGCCGTGAATCATGAAGCCGTGGGGCGCCGGCTTAGAATTGCGCTCCCCCAAATCATCCCGTGGTTGTCGTAAGAGGCGACTAAGGGACAAACCGGAGGTCGGGCAGCAGCGTCCTCCCTGCAATCGCCAACCCGCCTATCATGCGTGGCGATTAAGGCAAAAAACCCCCTTTATGAAAACCACAGAAACCAGGCCCCCAGTCCCCGGCAGCTCCGCTATCCCTGGCGCGGGTAGCGGTCAAGGTAACGGCGGAGCAGGGGGTGCTAAGAATCTCCGGAAGAGATCCGGCTACCCACCCCCACGACGACTGGCCCTGGTAACACACAACATACGAACATTGAGGACTGACGAAAAGATCTGCGAACTGGAAGAGGAGCTGAGCAAGTTACACTGGGACATTATGGGGTTATGCGAAGTCCGTAGAGAGGGGGAGGACACCGTAACCCTGAAGTCTGGTAATTTGCTCTACTACCGGGAGGGCGACCAACAGTCCTAAGGTGGTGTCGGGTTTCTCATTCACAGGTCCCTCGTAAACAATGTAATAACCATCGACAGTGTGTCGAGCAGGGTGGTATACCTAATACTCAGAATATCCAAAAGATATTCGCTGAAGGTCATTCAGGTATATGCACCGACCTCGTCACGCTCCGATGATGAAGTGGAGACTATGTATGAGGACGTACGTAGGGCCATACATAGCTCCAAAACCCACTTCACTGTTGTTATGGGGGACTTTAACGCAAAGTTGGGCAAGAAAAGCGATGATAAATAATATCAAATCATGTTAACAAATCAAATAATAATTATGAAGCTAGTAAGACAAGAGGACAGCAAAGATATAATATAAAAACAGGGACTGAATTACCCAAAAATAAAGGTACCTTTAAATTTCGGTATGACGTCATACCGTTAAATAACGATAACCGATATATAACGGTACCGATGTTTTTTGAAGTAGCCGAATTTTAAGGTACAATATTTATACCGGTATATTTCGGTAGCAGTACCACAACCTTTATAATTATATCGGTACCGTTACCTTAACCTTTTTAAATAAGGGTTTTCTTTGATATACCGCCTCACCACTCTATCTGTCTCTGTCGTTCGCGATTGTTGAATCACGCAATGTACTTTCGCGGGCTATCTGCCTCACGGCGCGGGGCGCGGGCGGCGGCGCGGCGGCGGCGGCAGGCGCGTACTTATTATTTTATACGCATTTATTTAGGATCGATCTAACATTCGAACGTTATGTACTTTGTTATAATTTTTTTATAATATTGTTTTACGGTTACCATCTACTATCATTTTTAAATTCGAAAATTGTTTAGACTTGCTCGCTTCTTGTTTTGTATTTATTGGTATGTACTAATTACTTCTATGCGTCTGAAATAAGAATGGAAAATGAGCTGAATGAGCTGCATTATTTTTTCTGCTTTGTACAAATTAACTCCCAGTTGAGTAATATTTTTATCGTCTATCTTTCTAAGTGCGTTGACGTTGACTCGCGGGCTCGCAAGCGCAATGATGGGCGCGGTCACGAAATAACAAACATAATAATATGGCTTAATATCCAAGTGTTCACGTACGAAACGCACGGTGCGTGCGCGGCGCGCTAGCGGCAGTATCAAAGGCGCGAGGTGTTTGTGTGTGTCTCTTTAGCCGCCAGGCGTTTGTGCGAGCGACAAGTTCAGACAGATTAAACTTACCTACCTAACGTCGAGAGTGAATCGCGCACTTCCCGCTTTGACTTGAACACACACAATTAATATCTCACGTGTTTGATATTATCGCGCGCGTCAGCGGGGTCTAACTAAGTAGCTCGCTGCTTAGACCGCACGTGCGTTTTGCAAGTGACCACTTATAGTAGGGGAGCCGAGGATGCTGAATTTGCAGTTACTCGAGCGTCATGGCGACCTATTGGATTTGAAAGATTATTTTCTAAAAAGAAAAAAGTTTCTGACAAGTTTTCTATTTTAGTGTGGGGGAGAGCGTGAAAACAGTTTTAAAACTAAAAAAAAACAGTTGTACAGAAGTACTCGAGCGCGTCAGATATTTATAGTGTAAACGCGCTTTATATTTCTGATAACCAATACATATTAATATGACGATTAACTTGAGGGGGCTGTCCGTGGCAAGCGGTTGAAAATCCAAAAAAAAAGTTACTCGAGCGCGTCAGATATTCAAAGTGTATGTAAAGTAAACCCTAAAAAGTGTCGTATTAAAATGTCTGACGATTTGGACGTGGCACAAAGCAATAATTCGGATTTCTATCTGTAACAAAAAAAACGTAATCTCAAGATACTCGAGCGCGTCAGATTTTATTACCGGTGTTACGGATTACAAAATTCTAGTGCACAAAATTGATATACATATTTTACAAGAATTGTAGTTGAATATTTAAACAAAAAAATGTAAAATAAAAAAACTTTAAAAAACCGCCTTCAAAAACAATCACATAAAAGGCATATCTTACAAAACTTTTCTTTCGGAAGTCGGTGGCAAAAAAGACTATAAAATTAATAAAAAAAAGTCACCAACTTCCGAAAGAAAAGTTTTGTGATTATTTTACCCTTTTTTGTGGTTGTTTTTGTATTGTAAATATGTATTACATTATTTTCAATTTCAAGTTGCGAATGGTGTAGAAGTGTTCAATAAATATGTATAAAAAACATTCCATTCAATGTATCACGTTCATGGAACATTGGGCTTAGATTGTTTATGATCGTTTAGAATTACATCAGAAAGACGTATCCATAGCTGAACAAAAGCCTCCCCAGTGGGGAGGCTTTGTTTTGGCGGTTGTCTTTCAGCGTGGCGGTATAGTGGGGAGTCCCCACTATAACGCCACGCTGAAAGACAACCGCCACTTGCATGCATTGGTTGCCCGCGACTCTCACGTTGTTGTCAGGCAACCTAATGGAAACCCCGCTTTTAGTTGTATCGCTATTTTGAGAGAATTTGCTATTTGGAGAATTAGGCTTATACGAGAATCTATCAACAGAAGAACTTGCCACCTTGACACTACATTTGCGCGGCCTTGTTGCCATTTTATGGGAAAAATGCATTCTGGTCTTTGACTGCTGGCTTTTAAGAGAGACTAAGAGTCACTCATCGAGCAATGGAAAGAGCTTTGCTTGGAGTTTCTTTGTGGGATAAAATCCGAAACATGGACATTCGGCGAAGAACCAGAGTCACCGACGTAGCTCATAAAATTTGCAAATTGAAGTGACAATGGGCAGATCACATTGCTCGTAGAACTGATAACCGATGAGGAAGAAAAGGTCTCGAGTAGCGACCACGGACCGGAAGACGCAGCGTAGGCAACGACATCGTGAGGGTCGCGGGCAGCCGATGTATGCAAGTGGCGAATTGTCGTTCGGCCTGGCGGTCTAAGGGGGAGGCCTATGTTCAGCAGTGGACGTCTTCCGGCTGATGATGAGCATTCTGCTCCTAAACCATAATAATATTATAACGTTAAAATATTTGTGTCGTACTAGACTTAGCATGGCGATGTATGAAATAAATGTGTTTGTATTTATAAGTATGTAACATGAATAAATCTATACAAAAACAAATCATCATTTATTTTAAGCCGACCTCATTATACAGTAATAAAAAATACTCTACCAGCAGAACAATTGACATACTGTTTACTCGTATTTAGCGCGCATGTGGCAAAAGAAATTTCAAAAAAATGGTCTTCGGCTATTTGAAATTATTTCAGTCATAAAATATTTTAGCTGTCGTATTTTTGTTGTATTATGTGTTGTTTCTCTGATTATATCAACAAAATATTATTATTTTAATAGCCGCCGGGCGCGGTGCAAACTGTCATAGTCCTCCCGTCTCAATAGAGCGGCGCCGACTGGCAGGTGAAACAAAATGATGCCTGAAGCTAGAACCCGCGCCGCGACAAAAGTCGTTTTGACGCGGCGGTAGTGTCTATGTCATTACATCAAATTGTATTAAAAAAATGTAGTACCACGAATTTTCCGCAGACCTTCACTCGTGACGCAGATTCTAGTGTGACGCGAAATGGAAAATAGCATTCTACACGGTTTAAAAACGTCGTAAGCGCCGAATGCTAAGAACAATGATAACTATTATTATAAACAACATTTCAAAAAAGTGCCAGACACTGCCCTCGGCTACGTAATTGTGTTCACATTGCTCTAATTTATATTTCTGTAGGACGAACCAAAATATAATGAAATCAAAAAAACCTGAAAATTAGAGGCAACTTTGTGATCATTTTCTATCGAGAAAAAATTGTCTTTTTATGTTTTCTGATTGACTCTGCCCTCGCAAATATAATGAAGTTTCCCAACATATACTTTTGTTCCGAATTAAACACGATTTAGTACTCTAAAAATCCAATCCAAAATTGAAGATTTCGCTTGTAGCGCAGCCTTAATAATTAATTTATTTTGTATGCAAATGGCACTGGGTATTACGTATGTCATGTTAGTTTGAATTTGAATAGGTTTTGGGTCAAAATATGGATAATTGGATATGGATAATAAAATATTGGACTTTGAAGTATAGAAGTTTGGACTTGTAGAGGTTAGAAATGCTTGGGAGTTCAGCTAATTGTTTATTTTTCTCCAAATTGCTAGTTACTAGATCTAAAAAATGTTGAATATATGATACTAGCTGTTGCCAGTAGCTTCACCCGCTACAACTCGAGACTTATCCCGCGGGAACATAAAATCGAGATAAAAACTATGCTATGTGTTAATCCAGGTTATAAACTATCTGTGTACCACATCCTCACAATTTTTTTATAATATTATTAGGATTTTACCAGTTAAATTTTGAGTTAGAAGCATTTCTTCGATTAAGATGAATCATAATTATTAAAAGTGTTGTCGTATTCGGCAACAATGTTAACGCATTTTTTTGTCTTCCTTTGGTTAAAGGAAGATCAAAGAAAGTAACACTGCCCAGAGGAACCAGAGAACGAAAACTTTTCAACTGAAACTAAAACCTTATTAATAATTCTTTCTACGTTGCAAATGATCCTAAAACTATTTGTCGAAGAAATTTCCTTATTCCATCAAACAAAATTCAGGCATAAAAAATACGGTCTCAAAAGTATGCCAAACTTTTTAACGTACAAGTCCCTACAGGTTACCGCCCTAGTTCATTTTAATCTGAACAGAAAACGGCTGCTTGAGTGGGGCAGTGCTTTAACAGTCTGCCAGTGCGAAGGTACCCACTTCAATTTACCTGCTTTCGTAAAACTGGGAAAACAAAGGTCATGTTAGTCCAGGAGTCTGGGCCATGAAATATTATTTTCATCTTTTTTTTTATTTTATCGTCAGGTATCACTTAGACAAGACTGCGTGATAAATACCTTTGATTAATTATTGAAAGAATAATTATGATACAAAACCGAATTGAAAACCTCCTTTTAGAAGTCGACTAAAAACTTGCGTTTGAGATTAATTAACTAAAATTAATGTCTTTGTATCTGCTTGTCTATTGACAGCAATGACAATAAATAAATTGATTTGAAATTGCACAATATGTTGAAGCAAAACTAAAACGGATACAATCATTTTACTATAAAAACTAAAGATTCCTAAAAATAAAATACTGGAAATCAAAATAATTAAAATACTAAGATTAATTTGTCTGCCAGCATTTTTAAACAGTTCTATTTTAAAATAAAAACATTTTTAAAATAATCGCTGTAGAGTTCCATTCCGTGTAAATTCTCAGTAATAAATATTAGTTACACGTCGAGTGATTTACGCGAACAGCCAGACTTGTAAATCGTTAAAAGGGACTTTTTTGAACGCCTAAATAAAATATTTCTCTTGTTGGTGTAGAATAAGCCGATAGACGATAGGCTTCAAACTTTACCCGCCAGTGTTTTTGTTTTAATATTGTAAAAAGGGTCTGGAAGTTTAGATTTCTAAAGAATAAAAGACACAATCATAACGGCCCCGAAATACCAGTTGTAAGTCTTGCGTTTGAACCCGACCTCTTCGGTTGGACGCAATGACGGTCTGGCGGTATCTAAAGTTATAATATTTGGCTTCGTGATTTTGCCTAAATAAGATCTTTGTTACATGCTTAATTTTTATATTAATTCATAAATCCACGAAATTAAAGTAGAGTAAGTAACAAAATTTTATTTTCTGTAGATGTCTGACCAAATAGTAAAGATGTTATCAAGAATCGGCCCTCTGCCTCCTCAACTAGGTGAAACGTGCCCGAACGTGCATTACCGTACCCATGTCTACAGAGTTCAATTACGGCCGTCTCTGAAATTAGGCATTTCTCTTTGCTAAATGTGTCGTGAAGTGAAAAAAGTTTCAGGGTCCCTTTCACATCTTATGTAACTTAAAGGCATTCTTTTTCGTACTGAAAAAAAAATATCGCACATTTTTGTAAAAAAGTTTGGTGAAAATTGAGAGAAAAGCGCGTAGATAAAAGATTTTATTTTTGTGTACAATTTTTGTTGGCTAAAGTAGTTAGTTTTTGTGTTTATGAAAAAAGGTTGTGTTTTCTTTTTTGAATATAAATAGAATTTAGGACTTGTAAGTAGAAAACATATCTACTGGAGGTATGTTTTACATGAAGGTATTATTTTTTTGAAGACTTCTAAGATGTTTTCATATTATTTGGAATACATTTTTCAACAGTGTTTTAAAGATAATGCGGTCCAAATTGAAAAAGTTTCTCTGTACGAACTAGCCAATACACTGAGTAGGTAGAAACATCAGTTGATTTCACATATTAAGGGCAAGGCACATGCCTTCTCTGCCAGAGAGGAGGCCTGTGTCCCAGCAGTGGGAACATTATAGGCTGATGATGATGATGATTAGGGGAAAACAAAAGGAACAGAAAAAAACACCAGTCACATAAGCTTGATGTGTTTACTATTTCTATAGACTATCTGACTACTGCCGCCGCCGCCCGCCGCCACAGGGCGAATCCCCGCTACCTCTATCTTAGGGCAGTATTGAGGGAGCGACTGTCGCAACTGCGAGAAATGTAAAGGGCTATTAAAGAACACCGTTGATTTTAGTCAGTACGAGACGACAGTCCCTCCTGCTCAACCCTGGGTGGGAGGACTCATTTGATGATAATAAAACGCTAAATTAAAGACTATCTGAGAAGTACATAACTAGTTTGTAACTCTTCTAAAGAACTTTGTTTGACCCCAACATCACGAATATCACATACAAAATTCATAGTCACACGTCAACACATCGTCAAAAAACCTACATAAAAAGCCCTAATTTATTATTTGCCAACATTTCGTAATTTCGCACACGTTAACATTAAACAGTTACATAAATATCTCTGCTGACACTCTCAGAAAGCAACAGGTGAATATGAATTACTGCCAAAAACACCGGTGTGACGTAGGTCCTCGTATACAGTTTGTAATATTATTTCGAGCTGTATGTAGAAAATGTTTTAATGTAGCATTAGTGTGTTTTTTGAAAGTGGAACGTAATTTCGTTTTGAAAGATTTACAACTTTTTTTGGAAACAGATGTTACGTGCTAATTGCCAGTCTTCTTTGTAAGGTTTTTTACAAAGAGTAAAGACAAAAAAAGAAATATTTTTTTAGTGTGAATTTTATTTTGTGATATGGAACCACGTTCTAGTTGCCATAACTCAAGATTTTTTTATTTTATTAATAGTGAAATTCCTCCCTAAATTGGCCTACCTTCAGAATAACTTATTTATATAAAAGAAGAAATTTTTATATCAGCATGAACTGTTCCACTGCTGGGCAAAGGCCTCCCTCCATTCCTTCCAACGTTCGCGACTTTGCGCCACCTCTTTCCAATTCTTAACCCTAGAAAGATAGTCTGCGTAAAATTTACGCATGCGTTTTCGAAATATAGCTCTGTCTTTCTAAATAGCGCGAATCCATAGCTGTGCGTTTAGGACATCCCATTAGTCATTGGGGGCTACCGTAATGTGCACGAGTCAATAAGGTATGTGTAACCGATTTTGAAATATAACGACCAAGTGCGTCAAAATTACGCATGATTATCTTTTAAGTGACTTTCAAGATTTTGACTTGTCTATTCTTTTTATTTATTTTGATCTTTCTATAACTATATTTCATTACTTATATTATCAGTTTGCTTATATAGATATTGAAGCAAAAATATAACATAATGGGGTAGTAGAAACTTGGACGAAGACCATATCCTGGCCAGCCTTATGCAAAGCGACGACGAGCTTCTCTGTGAGGAAACCGAGTGCGAAGCAGCGGACCATGAAAGTGAAGATGACTTGCAGAGCGATACAGAAGAAGTTTTTATAGATGAGTCACAAAAAGAACAGCTTCTTTTCCCTTTTATAATGAGAAATTGTAGAGAAAACCAATGTGTCGTAAGCCTTACGTTGAAATTTTCCAAAGTTGTTTGTAACAGATTTTCACACAATCTGTATGTTTCTAATATATCTTAGATATTGTAATTGTTGATTTTGTGTTATAAAAATGCTGATTATCATAGAAAAAAATAAATGAAGACTAAGTGTAAGAAAATTGATCATTTGTAGCAGAAGATTTAAATTATTTTTTTATATAATAAATAAATAAATAAAAATAAATTATCCGCAGTCTTATTTTTTCTAATACATGTGCTAATATATATAACATACGATTTTAATGAAATATATTAATAAACCACAATCTACAGCTAGTTATAGCACATGCGTCAATTTTACGCATGACTATCTTCTCCGTAGTACACAATATGATTATCTTTCTAGGGTTAAGGAAGACATCCAGCTCGTCCGGCCATCTCCTTCGCGGTCTACCTCGGCCTCGCGTCGCTGTTTCAGGGCACCAATCATGAGCTTTGCGTGCCCACATCTCGCTCGGCATGCGGCAGACATGTCCTGCCCAGTCCCATTTAAGTTGGGCAGCCTTTTGAAAGATGAAATAAATACTTTTTTTTTTTAATTCTGTCATGGTCTCATAATGTCGCGGTCGCAGGAATGTCTTGTCAGGTAACCGTGACCCTGGAACGTAAAGATCTGTTGAAGGAATACCGTGGATTTTAATCAGTCAGAGTCTGAAAGCCCCTTCCATTCTACACTGTGCGGGAGGGCTCATTTTGATGATTTAATAAATCAATAAGCTAACTACTATAAATTATTGTAATACCTAAATGTCATGGAATATTCCCCAGATTAACCAGGCGCCACTGATTACCTTAATTAACAGTTAGGTTCACATCTGTACTAATATGTCAGGACAGGTTTAATCTAGCTTAATCATTACTAGTACACTGTCTCTGTTACTGTAGACAGTGTAAAGACAACTTCTGCCTACAAACAGACAGGTTCCTGTTTGTAGGCAGAAGTTCATACAAAAAAAAAAAACAAAAAGTTTGCAATCACTGAAAAATCTAAATCTTTTTTGTTAACCGATTTGATGGCGATGTCTTATTTCGCTAAGTTCTAGCTGTGGCGTCGAACAAAAATAAGGAGTTACCATCGATTTTAAAATGACACACATCCGTGAATAATGCCACACGTAAAAGAAAGTGATGGCACTGAAACGTGCCATCCGCAACGGGTGATTATTATAATTATGATTTCTTCCACTATTTAGATTCTTTAGTTAAAAATATGGATTTAGAAAAGATTAAAAAAAAACCAGTTCAATTGTTTTTCCATTGAATTACAAAAAAACAGCTTACGCTGGTGAGTACAAACTTTTTCAATGTGTGTACACATAATCAGACTATTAATAGTCCAACCACTGGGACCCAGTCGTCACTCTGTAAGAAAGATTGAGCCGCCATCCACTAAAGGGTCGGAAGGCTGACTGGATTATATTACTTTAAAAAGCATCTATAAGTTAAGGAAAATTTCGTAAGGATGTCCCAAAATTCAAAGACTTTAAAACATTATGTGTCTCTCTTGCATCCATGTATTTTCTCTCCTGTATCGTGGGTGCGTATAAAAACATAGAAACTCACATACACAAACACCCACACCCGAAACAACGATAATGATAACGACGGGGCCCCCCTATAGAGGGCCACAGTCCTGCTGGGGTCGCGGGACATACGTATACCGCGACACCGGCACACAAAGGGCTACCGAAGGACACCGTGGATTTTAGTCAGTACAAGTCTGACAGTCCCTGTCGCCCTGCCCGGGGTGGGAGGACTCATTTGATGATTTTGCGACGCAAAAAAAAAAGACTCGAAACAACTACTTGCAGATCATTCAAATATTTGTTCCGTATGGGAATCGAACACGCGACACGCTGCGTAGCTGTCAATCGATCACCCACTGCGCCAACCGTACCGGCAAATTATGAGGTATGTACATTTTCGCTGAGAGTGGTCGCGTTTCCCACCGGTGTTGAAACACTTCAGATAAATTATCTTTTTCTTTCTTTTTACAATTTAGAGCTGACATAAACGGAATCTCACCTTGATCGACTTGAAAAATCTAAAAGAAAATCGAGTAAAAAGAACTCATTTGACAGTGCCACAGAGCGTTTAAAAGATAGACAAGCTATTGTTGAATACTTCTTTATTTCAACTCATCATCTGACTAGCTTTTTCCCAACTATATTGGGGTCGGCTTCCAGTCGAACCAAATGCAGCTGAATATCAGTATTTTACAAAGATCGACTGCCCATCGGACCTCCACGACCCAGTAACTGGATAATACGATACTCCATGGTAAGACTGGTTGTCAGACAGGCAAAGATCTACAATTCAGCCGGGACCAACGGCTTTACATGATTTCCAAAGCACGGAGGAACTCGCTATGACAGATGGTCACCCATCCACAGACCAACCTCGGCAAGCGCGGCCTAACTCGCACAACAGTCCTTCCCGCCCTGCCTTGGGTGGGAGGACTCATTTGATGATTTTACCACGCAAAAAAAAGTACTATCGTGTGTATCCCGCATCATTTACTACTCTATGGAAACCATTCTTGCGCGTCGTCGAAAACAAAACGTCCTTTTTTCATCAGTGCAATAGCCTCAAGATGGGAAGTCATCAACAAAATAGCCTTAACTTTCGGCCTCCTAGCTATATTGTGATCCTCACGCTGATTTAATGGCCGACTAGCTATATTATGATCCTGTCGCTGATCTAATGGCTTCAAGAATAGGGTCCTGTCAGTCTTTGCAATTAGGGGCTGATTACACGGAACCCTTAGAACACCTTTACTTAAGTAATTAGGTGAAATTGGCCGGTAAACTGTTGGGAGGAAGTTTGCTAAGTGTTTTAGTGCAGTGTTTGTTTATGTACTGTAAGAAAAGAGTAATGGACTATGTATTGTAGTCAATAGACCTGATTTAGTGGTGGTGGATCGAACAGAGTGGTGCAAAATGATTGTTGAAATAACCGTCCCGTATGACGAGAACCTCGTGAAAACTGAGAAAAATAACGAACTCAAGTTTATTTGTTCATTTTTATTCAAATACATATTTGAATATAGTTGAATACTAAAATGAAAAGTAAAACATTTCCAAAAAGGACTAAATTAAAACAGAAGATTAACTATTTAAAAAAAAAAACGAGGTTGCGTAGAAACTCACATACACAAAAACTCAGACCCGGAACTACTACTTGCAGATCATACAAATATTTGTTACGTGCGAGGATTGAGCCCGCGACCCGCTGCACAGCAGTCGATCACTCAACCACTGCGCCAATCGTGCCGGCAACTACTAGTTTAGCGTGCAGAAAAGTGATAAATTATTTTGTTTTTGTAACAGACGTCTTATCATGAGTTTTCAGTTATCTGATGTAACGTAAACTGGAACTTAGACATTTTCAATTTGACAAACAAGGAAAACATTGGTTCCTTCTTCTTAAAACACGAGAGGCGCTATTCCATTTTTCCATACAAGAAACGCTGTAAATACTGGAAAAAAGCTGTGAAGAAGAATAGTGAAAACTTGTGATAAGTGTACAGGTACTTTATATTACTTAAATATAAAGATATAGTTTAGGAGGTTTATGGTAATATTCGTCCAAGTGTTAAAATGTCCACATGTCAGAATTTTATTATTTAATTTTTAGTTATAAAATCATTTTCACTTGTCGACGTATGGACATTTCGTCATTTGATCTTTGTAACAAAACTAACATTTTTACGTAATGACATGTGGACAATTTAACACTTGGACGAATGTTATCATAATTCGTTTAAGATAGGTTTATAGAATACACTACAAACGTAATATCAGCGTAATATTTAACCATTTGTAACGAAAACAAACTAACAACTAGACCCGCCCTCCTAATCTACATTCCGACCTTCCATTCCAAAAAGTCCATTTTAAATATCGGCTCATTTCCCAGGACTTCATAATCAGGAGGCCTAGCTCGTAAGGACCTATAAAGGCCCCTTACATACGAGGCCGGAGATAGGACCCCAATCTGGTAGAACCCCGGGGTGTTCGTAATAGCTGGTCATTGTAGGCATGTGCCGCGCCGTACTATTAGGGCACTCTTTTGTTCGAGGTACTTTATTGTATGTCTAACGCTTTTATCTTGATAAGATGAGCGAGGATACTAGAATTTTTAATGAAATTAGGTCTTGAAACGGCTTTTCTTGGAGGATTTTTAAGTGCTTCGGTTATGAATGGCGTCGTTACGTGTTGATAAGAAGTTTTTGGGATTTACGAGACAAATGGTTTAATAAACAATCGGGATTAGAATCCCACACACATTTTTCGCTAGTTAAGTTTAAGTCACATTTAAATGACTAATAACTGCCTAGAGCATACTTACTGCAACTATGCTATTTTGACGGGAGATCACTATATAGTATAGTCACGAGCAATAAAATGTATACACTAAACAAAATTCAAACGCAATTTACTCGTGGTTTCCACTTTGAAATAAGACCTATTTTGTAATGGTACGGTTTCTAAAATAGAAGTCAAATGAAAAGGCACAAGTTTACCAAACGTCGCTTTTGAATTCTACTAAGTGTATACATACTATTGCTTGTGACTGTACAATACAAAACAGGAGCGAACCTATTGCCATCAGGCACAGGTCAAGTCTATGAGTCTGCTACCAAGATTTTGCTAGAAAAAAAACAGTTTCAGTTTGGCCGATCTATGAATCGGTCTCAGGACTTCGTGCTTAGGAGTTGCACTAGGTAACCAGAAAACTAACAAAGCAGTCAAGTGGTATATTCTTCGGGATACCTATGTCGAACCAAGCCAGACGCAATACTTTCTGTAATTAATTTCATCACCATTGCTCTCAAAACGGTGAAGGAAAACATCGTGAAGAAACCGGCATCACCTAGAACCAAAAAATCGAAGACATGTGACATCCCTACCCGCACTGGGCCCGCGTGGTGCATTTTGGCCCACATCGTCTTCAAATGAGTCCCTGTGTGCCTCAGAAGACACTGACAGACTCGTATTGACTAAAAAGCACCTTTTTCCTTTAATTGCCCTTTTCATGCCAGCCGCGTTAACCTCAAAAGATATACCCGCGATCAAACAACAAGCCTTCAAACTATGTTCACGTCATTGTACTACATCAGAACACTGCCACTTTTCAACGATCTCAAAGAAAAGACGATAAACCTCTTTTCTCTCCACATAAACACAGCACATAAGCTTATATACGTACGTTACAAGCTCTAAGAATGCTTTATAGCTTACTCCAACACATTCGCTTGCATTCAGGAGCTTACATTTGGAACAGCAGTAAAGTAAGCCATAATTTTCTCTTGTAAGCACGCGGTTCCATTTACGCGGTCTTGCTAAATGCTTCTAGTTGTGTTGGTACTTTGTTGTAGTTGTGTGAAACTTGAAGAGAACTGTTTAAGTTGTTTGAGCGATGACAACGCCTACTACTGATCACATTATTTGTGGACTTAAGATTTGCCGGTAAAATGATTGCTTTCCAAAGTTTGCTTGAAAAAATCACCAAACCTGATTAATAGAGTAGTGGTGGCAAATGATAATATAAATAATATGGCAAAATGGACAATCCAACAAAAAAAAGGAATTAAAAAAAAATTTTTCCTGAGATTAGCACGTTTTACTCTAAAGCTTTATAATATTAAACATGTAGTACAGATGTATCAACTTTTATAACATCTCTGTATAGGCAAAACCACAAATAAAGTTATCTCCAAACGATCAAACTTGACCTAACCCATTCAAAACGTAGGCAGCTCAAATAAAATGTAAGGTGACGTTATTGTCTACACACCAGGGTCCCATAGCATCATGTGTTCTAGTACCACATTGAAATGCACCCCGATTCAAAATAATGACCATCCTCTCTTTGTCCCCGATACCCTAACAACTATAAATTCTCATGTCACCATTGAAGAAAGACCTTGGAATGCTTAAGGAAGTTGTAAAAGATTGATAAGGGACTTTGAGCCTTATGATGCTTGAAATTTGATGATGTTATGTTAGGTAAAAATCTACAGATTTGGGTCTACAGTCAGCAATCTTGCGATGTTTTCTAATAATAAATGCTAGTTTATGAACCGGCTGGTGTGTTTGTTGAAGATACATTATAAATGGGTTTCGCAGAAAAATCGTCATCGTCAGTATTTTAATGATTCTCGCTTGATGACAGTTTTTACTGTCATATATGGATTGAGAGCAGACGTGATGGAAAAATTTACGCAACCTCAACCTACTAAATAAAATAATATTTTGAGCCATTTTCGGGGCTTTTCGTCATCTAGCCTGTGTAGAAAAGGGTTTTTTGGAACGAATAACAAACAAAATGACAGAATGTATAGCAATTTCTGTCAACCTAAACATGGCGATGATGAAATGAAATGTGTGTTTTTTTTAGTCGTCTAAGCCCTTCGGTATACTTTGGTATCCAAGCAAGTATTGCAATACAAATCCATAGAGGTTCGTATACAGGCACGCGTCAATGGATGAAAAAGTCGTAAGGTATCGGAGACTTGCGTTTCCTTTTGTACGAAGGGGCTAAGAATCATGCTATACTCCGGTAAAGAAAAATATCGAATTGTTTAGAAATAACATTCTTTATTCTTGATAGAATAGAGTAAAATCGAAAGTTTAACCTCATAATTATCGCAAACCCATTAATTCTTAAAACCAGTAACTAACTAATTACAAAACTTCCTTCTAAATTATTTACCCATCAATTCGGTAGCACTGTCTTACAAAGTTAAATCTTACTGAGCGTTCGAGATCACTAGGTGAAAACTTTACTATACTTGTACCAAGTTTAGAAGTTTTAACTGTACTTTAGCGCAGTTAGTGAATGTAATTGGTACAGTTAATTTACTTAGATGTGCCGATTAACTTAGGTCAAGTGTATTTCGTTAAGTGTTTTGGGATTTATTAATCGTGTGTGTTTAACCCTTTATTTGCCGTCGAGTTGTTTAGAGAGACAGCTAGAGAATCAATTCTTTTTTTTTTGCTGTAAACTTCATCAAAAGAGTCCTCCCTTCCGTTCTACCCTGTCTGTGTTGAGTGAAAGAGATAGTCAGACTCTGACTGACTGAAAAAGCACCCAGATCACCAACCATGAATTCATACGCGATCCAATTTAGGCTGTGGGAAAGAGATGGCGCTAGACGACTTGTATAGCTCTGTCTCTTTGCCGCCTAAACTGGATCGCATTAAGAGCTCGTGGCAAAACCTCTGTTCTTTCACATCTCTTTTGCATTTCGGGGCAACGTTGCCCTTTTAATACAATCCCGCAACAGCAACACGAAGTTATGTTTTAGAGGCGACATTTTAAGGCTCCCTTATTATGAAAAATCGTCGTTCAATGAGCGGTGAAAGTTTGACGACGTTCGCCGCAACCAGCGCCACTATCGCGGAAACCTAAGTTTTATGTATTTCATTTCTTCAACTTCAATATTTCTTACAGTGTTCCCTTTACGCAAAATATATTTATTACTCTAGTAGAATATTTCATCAAAAGGATGTCAATATATTTACGAATAAAAATAGATATAAATACCTATTGATGCAGACAAACATTTTACAAATATTTTTTTCCATTCAGAGACCTAAATATATTTTATAACATTTTGAAACAGATTTTGATGTCCCCAGTTAACAAAAAAAAACTACTAATTTGTAGAAAATTCATTAACATTGGCATACCGTGCCAAAATGACAATACCCAATTATCTATTAAGCCCCAAGCACACGAGCGTTTTATTACCATGCGTATACAAAGCGGGTCGCCCTTCAATATCTGGTGGTGTGTTTGATGCATTTTGATATAAATGACGGACACTAGCACCGTGTTAAAGGGACATCAGTAGTAGTAAATAATAAATAAAAAATGCTAATAAATAATAATAAAACATTTGCTGATTTGAATTTGAAAACATATTTTTCATCTCTTTTATCATAAATTCATCACCATCATGATCATACGATGTTTTGCGTATAATTTAAGTACAATTCTTTCACTAATGCATGGAAAACACATCTATATATATAAAACTCAAAACTGACTGACTGATCTGACAACGCACAGCCCAAACCGCTGGGCCTAGAAACTTGAAATTTGGCATAAGCACTCCTTATACCACGTAGGTGAGCACTAAGAACGGATTTTGCGAAATTCGGCCCCTAAGGGGTTGTTTTTGTGGTTGATAGTTTGTAAGAAACTTCATAACTACAAGTGCTAGGAAATTTAAATTTTGAATACGGGTTTTTTTGAGAACGTAAGAGTTACCTATGACAGAATTTTGCGAAATTCGACCCCTAAGGGGTTTGTTTTAGGGGTTGACAGTTTGTATGAAACTTTTTAAGTACAAGTGCTTGGCGTCTCAAATCTTGCATGGTGGTACTTTTTAAGATGTAAATGCTCACCAAGGTGAAAATTTTGAGAAATTCGACCCCTAAGGGGTTGTTTTTGGGGTTGATAATTTTGAGACTCAAATTTTTACATAGGGGTTCTATTTTGGAAGTAGATGGTCACCATGACGGGATTTTGCGAAATTCGATCCCTAAAGGGTTTGTTTCTGGGGTTGATAGTTTGTATGAAACTTTTTTAGTACAAGTGCTAGGCGTCTCAAATCTTGCAAGGTGGTACTTTTTAAGATGTTAATGCTCACCAAATTTTGCGAAATTCGATCTCTAAGAGGTTGTTTTTGGGGTTGACAGTTTGTAGAAACTCTGTTACTACAAGTACGAGGAGTCTCATATTTTGCACCGGGTTCCTATAGGACTTAGATGCTCACCATGGCGGGATTTTGCGAAATTCGACCCCAAAGAGGTTTGTTATTGTGTTTGATAATTTGTGCGAAACTTTTAACGACAAGTGCTAGGCGTCTCGAATTTTGCGAGGGTTTCTTTTTAAGATGTAAATGCTCACTAAGACGGTTTTGCGGAATTCGACCCCTTAGGGACTTTTTCGGTTTTGTTGAATGTTGATTTAGTTTTTTCAACAGTATCCCGTATAGAGGGTGGCCGGGACTAGAAATTCACAAAGGCAACGTTCGAAAATCACGCGGACGAAGTCGCGGGCGTAGTGCTAGTTAATAGATAAATACATGTTTATTAAAAAATAACTACAAAGAATATGGAATTTATATCTGTATAATTTTGAAAACATTCTAAGTTCTAATAAGCATTTAAATTACACCACCAATTTATCCTTTTTGTTTTTTTTGAAATATAAACACCAAAATTGCAGATTTTTTGTCATATCGTCATAAAAAGACTTCCTGACGTTTCTGGTGGGAAATCAGAACAAGATTGGGAACTTCTGTTGCTGCTACACTTTAGCAGCTGGCTAAATGAAGTGAACGATGGTAGTGCCATCCTCCTCTGTTCGTTCTATAAGAGCAACCAAAATTATAAATTTCCCGCGAACGCGCCTTTCCCATCTTTTCTAGGAAAAAAATATCACACTAAATGTAAAAATAAAATTGTCATTATTTAGAAAAAGTATTACTAAATACAATTAAAAATAGTGATTTAGCTATCAAACTATTATAGTTTCGTTTAACCGCCCGATCCCCAATGCTCCCCAATGGCACGTTTTGGTGCCACCAAACCCCGACCGATATTAATCCTTTTTTTTGGAAAAATAAGTCTTAAAATTGATCAGTATTTAGTGGAAAAACATTTTCCTCGGGGCTCGCAATTCCTAGTAAAACAGATTGTGGACGCGCCACAAAACTTGGAATAACGATCAAGAACTATTTTTTTTTAATTTAATGTTTATATTATAATACTAGACAAGTACGTCTAAAAAAAACTGTATTTGTATGTTTAGTTTAAGAAATGATTTTCAACCTTTTCGCATGGTGGGTGCTACGCCTTATTTGTAGGTGACATGTAATTTTGAAGTATTCAAAATTGACAAGCAGTTTTCATTTAATTTAATTTAATTCTGTTTTTTTCGAAATTGTTATAAATCTGTGATGAAATGAAATAAATAATAATAAAAGTGAAGTGCTTCTTTTCATATATTGCAATTCGATACGATTAGTGGTTGTTTTCATTTACATTTAGTGCCACAAATTATTGTTGACTGAAATTCAGTGCTATTATCATTAGTTCAATGAAATGTTATAAAGATCCAAAAGTATTGGACGATGGATGCAAAATATTGCAGAACGATGAACAAGAACCGTATCACGATATCACGATAACATTGATCTAGGTATCTGTGAGTATAATTACTAACTATATTGATAGAAACAATTTGTAATGGAATATACGTATTCTAAAATTCTTATTCTCTCAAATCCATTATTTGCTCTGTAGGGATCGTCAGGAATTTCCTGCGATGAAATTCAGTAAGTTCGGTTTCTTTCTCTTATTGATTAATGAAAATAATATGTTATTGAAAATAGAAAGTTTATATGTGTTTTTTACAGCCATGTCCGTTTAATCAGGTCCCATTAAACACAGCGTATATATGCCTAAACATATTTTGAATAATCTATAAGCCTACGCATCATTCGTTTTTATTTTCTCGGTCTTTTTCTCAATTTATATTTTTCCTATTACGAAAATTTGACAGCCCCGATCAGAAAAAAAGTGTCATAGGTCTAGTCTGTAAGAGCCACGCTGGCTGACTGATTCGTCAACGAACGACAGTGATGACACTACTTTTGAAAGGCAAAAGATGAGAGGACGATAGTGAATGTGTGCTCAGAATAAAACGGCATATGTGCCCAAACACATTGGTGTCTTTTTATAAATTAAAATTGTTATTAAATGAAAAAGTACCCGGATAAAGTTCTGACAAACATCATTACCTATTTATTGATATACTCTTCAGGACCAAAAGTTTGATCTACTTCAGGTACCACTCAAAAAACGTTAAAAAAATCTCTATTTTCGCGTTTTTTTTTGATCGAGTCAAGTTATAAATATCGCGTTTTCAACAGGAAAATAACATAGACAGTTTATTGAACTATAACATATATTTTTTTCAGACCGAAAAAAGGTACATTTGATTGTTTACGGTTGAATCAAAAATAGGTCAATTCCGAAATACCTGGCCTTAAGGTAAACGCAGACTTAGCCGCACCGCAGTCTCCGCAGTCCCAGCATTACGAATTCTTTGTATGAAGTTCTGTGAAACCTCGCACACTCACCCGCATCGCAGTAGCCGCAGAAGCGGTAAGAAAACGATGACTGCGGGGATTGCGGAGACTGCGGTGCGGCTAGGTCTGCGTTCACCTTTAGAGACTCCATCACTCTCCTTGAAGCGTGTGTGGAACACGATGTGCCATCAAGTCGTATCTCATTAGGGCTACATGACTTACGACCATCATCCAGTAGGATTTTTGTAGATGCAGAGATTTTTCAGTTCTTTCTGGGTTGATCTCGCACTATTAGGTCCCATCTTTTCTGGGCTGCATTGAGGCGAAGAAAAGAAAAGTCTTCATTGTAAACAATACAAAAAAAGAATACAAAAGAAAATTCAAAATCGACCAAAATAAACATTACTACTTCACTTTACACACTCACATATTCCCAAAACGCTATACAAAATAAAATATTCAACAAGTTTCTAGGCAGACCCGGCAAAAACATCAAACAACTAAACATTAACTCACTACACTTAATAAACTTACGCAGTCGCGTAATTCGGCGTAATAAATCGCGTCGGAATAGCCTGGCCTTAAGTTTAATGTCGAGGGATTACGCGCTTTATATTGTTTTAGTTTTTGATGCTACCCCTTAAAGGTCGTCACACAGCTATAAGCATTGCATAGGAAAATCAGCGCCTTCTAAACTTCACGTAGTAATAATAGAACAGTTATAAAATAGGCTTTATTACTTACTCCATACGAATGATTTAGTGACAGTTTACATAGTGTGACATAATAGTGTGTGGCAGTTAGCCAAAGTTCATTATTTTTTCTATGAAATTACGCGTAGCTCCATTTATTTTATGCAATTCTATTGGCCGAATTCCAACAATTCATCCCTCCAAACCATTGCATGGCGACATCACCATATACGTAGTTATTATAAAGCTTCAAATACAGCCTAATACAGTAAAATTCACGACACAATCAGATGCCATGCGGCCATGTCCAGTGTGCGATGACCTTAAACAGTAAGTTTTTATCGAGGACATCTATTTTGTTTGATGTCTTGTTTGTTTTTAGTTTAAAATGTTTTAGGGATGTTAATATGTTGAATATGTTTAGGTGACGTAAATTAAGGTTACGTTATTTCTCTATAATTTGTGATTAAAATTATTAAAGTCACGCTTCGCTCGCCGTCCAATCATGGATCATGCGCGGGTCAACGGCGCGTCGTGTTCCACGCGTGCCTCAAAGACCTGTCAGCAATCTATCTGGACCCCATAGCGGGCCAAACACCTGGAGGGGTCACGCGACTATCTAAACAGGTCACCGTGACCATGGAACCATGACTATTGAAGAAACACCGTTGATTTTAGTCAGTATGAGTCTGACAGTCCCTTTTTATTAATGTGTGTAGTTTAGGACCTACGTAAGCCATTTTTTCTATTTTAAACGTTACTTTAAAGAAAATTGTATTGTATTTAGTAAAGTAAGGGGTGTTAAGGGGTCTGAAAGGATAGCAGATGTACCCTTCTATCGACCATCTCAATTTGGCACATGATGCACCAAACAATCTGTAGAATTAGTTAGCCAAAGGACGTGTTTCGCAATGATACTAATCTCGGCCTTACTATCCTTCTATACATAACATAATATCCTACATCTGATAACAGTAGATAATACCGTATCCAAACAATAGGGTCAACTCAGTGTCCGTATCTATTCAAGAGTAGAAGTACCTCGGACAGCGAGCCATCGAGCCGTGTCGTTTAATATCCGTCGTTGACCACCCCTGCCTCCTCGCGATCTACAAGTATATGCAAACTAATATCACACAAAAATGAACTTTAATAGTGGGGTTTTTAGTGAGACTTTGTTGAGGACTTCTTTCAGGGAAGAACGACGATTGACCTGGTCAAACGTCGTAACACACGCCGAAACGAAAGAAATGAATGGTCAATTTGACCATTTCTTTCTTTCGTTTCGGCGTGAAGTTGTGGCTACCCTCTGATTTTAGATTAGAAACCTCACGGACAGCATAATATATATTTTCCATAAGTGAATGCTTTAAATAATTCAAGTAAGTAAGTAGTAGTTTAATTAAAATGTTTTGAGTGCAGATACAATAAGGTTACCTTGTTATAAGGCTTTTAGTTCTCTCAATATGTTTTTCATTACCAATTTCCGATGAGAAATACTGAGAAAGTAAAAAAATACATTTAATACGGTTTGAAGTCACAATTATTTTGGAAAAATACCGTGAATAAAGAAATCTGCACGGAACTACTACAGAATTTGTCTAAGCCGACCAATCTATACCGCTTGACGCAGGTCCTCACCGGACACGGAAGTTTCGGGAGGTACCTGTGGCTGATGCGAAAGGAGGAGACGCCTGGGTGTCACCACTGCGAAGATCGCCCGGAGGACACGGTGGAGCATACGGTGCAAGACTGCCCAGCTTGGGCGGAGCACCGACGTGTCCTCACGGCTGCGATAGGCGGAGACCTCTCGCGCCCGGCATTGGTTGCGGCCATGCTGCGGGGCGAGACGGAGTGGGAAGCGGTCAGCTCCTTCTGCGAGGCAGTAATGCTCGTCAAGGAGGAGGCAGGCCGCGAGCGAGAGAGGACAGCGTCCTCCCTCCGCCCCAGCCGCAGTGGTAGGCGCCCACGGCGACGGACGTCGCAAGATGATCTCCGGCCACCGTAGGCGCGGGCATGCGGGCAGCGAGTAAAGGGCAACTCGCTGCCCGACCAAGGACCATGCCCGGGTCGACGGCGCGTTGTGTCCCACGCGCGCCTCAAAGAGCGTCAGCATAATGACGGGGCCCCCCTCTCAGAGGGCCAAAGCCTGCCGGGGTCGCGGGATTATTCCCTAACCGTAACCCCGGAACGTAACAGGCTATGAAGGACACCGTGGATTTTAGTCAGTAGAAGTCTGACAGTCCCTCCCGCCCTGCCCGGGGTTGGAGGACTCATTTGATGATTTTACCACGCTAAAAAAAAAAAAAAAAAAAAAAAGCCGACCAATCTAAGAAGATTACTATCTACTAGGCAAGCGTAGGTGGTTTAGCGCCTAATAAGAATAGATATCTAGACAGCTATTTATAGCTTAAGTATCGGAATAAGACGCTTTGACGGCCAAAGTACTTCCATAAATATAAGGTAGGTATTTAGAATTAATCTGTCTATATATTTTGTGACTGATAAACAAACGGTTTTCTTAGGTAACCTTTAGCTAACCCAGAACTTGTCAGCAGAGAAAAACGGACTCTAAAAAACTACTTAAAAAAACTCTCGCAGAGAGGAGGCCTGTGTCCCAGCAGTGGGAACATTATAGGCTGATGATGATGATGATGATGAATTTCGAAAGTTGACGTCGCCGTTGACGTCGCCGTTGCCATCGGTTAAATAATTAAAGACATACAGACCGATCTTCCAGGTTAAGCAGCCCATTTATGATAGCGAGTTTCGAAAGCACGTAAAGCCGTTGGTACTGGTTATCAACTGTAGATCTTTGACAGTCATTAAAGTCCGTCAGAAACTAAAAACTCTGACAACCAGTCTTACACAAAAGTATCATAATTATCACCAAGTAACTGGGTTGCGAAGGCAGTCACTCCGTTTAAAGTACTGAAATTTAGCCACATCTGGGGTCGACTTCCAGTTGAAGGAAGTCAACCCCACCGTAGTTGAGAAAAGGCTAGGTAGATGATGGTGACTTTTGTTAGTTCGATTGGTTTATTACTTCATCATCATCAGCCGATTAATGTTCCCACTGCTGGGACGCAGGCCTCCTCTCTGTGAGAGGGAGTGGGCTATAATCCACCACGCGGGCCCAGTGCGAATTGGTGGATGTAACATGTCTTCGAATTTTTCGGTTCTAGGACATGCCGGTTTCCTCACGATGTTTTCCTTCACCGTTTTGAGATAAGTGGTGATGAAATAAATTACACAAAGTAATGCGCCTGGCGGGGTTTGAACCCACGACTTTTATTAATAACTTACTGCCACAGAATCTTTCTTTTGCTACGCTTTTAAGTAAAAATAAACATTTTATTGAATTTCCAACAAAACATTTTACTCGTAGACTAAAAGTAAATCACGTCTTAACTCCTTTTATAAAGAATAGACACTTCCTCGCACTGACGTCGGTAATCTCGGCTTAACCTCACGATCGATCGACTCCCTTGTCATTCTAGCTAACGTTTTAAGACAAGCCTTTTTCTGCGCTGGATTTAAGACTGCTAAGGCTTTTAGACAAGCTAGCTTTCTTCGTGAACAAAGCATGACGACTTCAACTCTAGGAAATTATACTGCAAATCTCAGATCAAATAAATAGGCAGATAGAACGCTCAGAAAACGCGAGTGTCTCCACCAAAGTCAAATTTAATTACATTCCATAATGTTTTCTTTGTTTTTGAGAACAAATTTTACGATGGTTAAAGACACGAGACGGCATATTTTGGCAAAAAACAACAATGACGCGCAGCTTGGTACGACGCACAGGGGTGTTTGATCAATAAAGTCGATCAAAATTATTTATTGGCAAAAATGTTATTTATTGGGATTAAAATGTACTCAAAAATGTTAAAAAAATATTTTGAGCTATTTTTGAAGCAGGAATTTGAAATAAGTGTAAAAAAATCATTTGTCACTATTTATTTCTTATAACAATTTAGAGAAAACTCATAAACTAAAAAAATATTTAACTAATGAAATCACTTAAAACTACTCTTCTTCATCTGAATCATGTACGCTATCTTCTGCATCCCCTTTGTTCTTATCAACTTCGTAGGACATTAACATTTCTCTAGTTTCCATTTAAGGTATTGATTTTTTAGACACTTTACGTCTAATACTTGTCAAATATGGGTCTGAAGTTAATAATAATCTATTTAAGACATCCATATTACAGTCAGTTCTACTGAATTTTCTTGCATATTGTTCCCAGAATTTCCGAAAATGTTTATTACGAGCCTCTGCAGCTTCTTCTGATAAGGCCCCTATTGGTAAAATGGCGTGTCTAATAACTGTAGGCCCATTTCTTGTTAATGCAGTTTCCACAAACATAGACAAAGCCTGAGTTGGCGATAGTTGCTTAATTTTTGCTTCAGGTGTAGCGCTCTTTCTAAAAGCTTCACGATATTTACGACCACGTGTTGGGGATGCCATAATATCTTTTATTACGTATGCACCATCCACATTTCCTTTATCACGAAGCGCCATTTGACCTGCATAAATTAGTGTTTCTGCTTCATTTTTGCCTCGTAAATGTGATGTCTTTCGACGCTTACTGCAGTCTGTTAGATCCGCGAACTCTTTGCTTGGCCTACCCTGGGATTTTTCAGTATTAATAATTTTTTTCGGTATTTCAAGAGTGCCTTGTAACCAATCATGGTATTTTTTCAAAAACACACTTTCTGTTCTCTTTGCTGTCTGCCACTTAGACTTCATCACGACATTTCAGACTTGAGACGAGAAAATGTATTAATAAACTTTGATTTTTGATCAGTTGGGAATAAAGAGTCATTAATTATTTCAAACTCCAATAAATCCAACTTTTTTCCGAAATCTGATTCAGTATATTCCCTCGCTTTTCGGAAAACATATTCTCGCGTCACGACTTTGGTACCAAAAGACCCTACAACAAGAGAAACCTGAAATTAACTTAAGTGACAGCAAAATAAAGTTTGTTTTGGTAAATACCACAGGCACTTAATTTTCAAAATGTTAACATTTTGGCACATGGTGGCAGCTATTTTCTTTTTAAATGTCTAATATGCATATCTAACAACAAGATTATAAAAGAATTTGACCCGGGAAAAGTCCGGAAATATAACAAAAAGACTATGAAATATAGGAAAAGTCTAAAATCGACTTGTCGTTTTAATGTACCTCACAAAAGATGACGTAAATAATTATTGAAGGTATATATTAAAAAAAATATTATTAATTTTAATTTTACATACCTTTTTCTGCACTTTCCATAACTGAAATATGATATATTCCGAGAAATCTAATTGTAACACTTATTTTTATCAATTAAGTTGACTCACTTTCACTGCGTATTAAGTTCGTACGATCAAGCTTCCGTTAGAAAGACGACTGATTGTGAACGGAATGTTAGTAAGAACAAAAGCGAGTCGAGCGGTTTATTATTCCCCCGACCCTTCCGGTTTGCCAGGTAGCAAAAAATACCATCATATTAATACTTTGGATTATTCGACTTTTGATCGCTTTTTTTGGTGAAATACTCCTATGTGCGACGCGTAGCTTGGTACTGTCGCGACTTTGTATTCGATTTTGACTTTGTATTAACTTTGGGGGACCCACACGCGTGTTCTGAGCGCTCTTTCTGCCTATTTCTTTGATCTGAACTGCAAATGAATGAATTCAAAATGTAATCGTGATTATGAAGCACTTTTGCCTAGAAGTAACCACTTCAATTTTGACTTAAAGATCCCAACATTATAGTTATCAGGAAACACATATTATACATACTCTGGTGGGGAATAATGATTCTAAGAGAAGAGCCTTATCAATCTGAAAAGACTTGTTTTCGATAAGCTCACTCCATCGTTCGGTAGGCGTCAACTCTAAAAATGCAATAAAGTTAACCAGGTAAAAGTATTGGTTTTTAAGTAATTTGAAAAACTTTGTGATCAAATCTAAAGTGGTTTATTCAAATTGCCTCGGTAATTTATCATTTTTTTACCATCAATATTACACGAGACTGTCAAAACGCGTAGCTATAATGCACTTTCTGCTATTGCTATTAATGAGAAATAAATCTAGAACAGACACCTACGTCATGTCTACTGACACTCGACCAACAAAACACTTAACTATTTCACATTTAAATGTCAAACCAAACAAATTCAAAGCAAAGTGAAATCCCCAAACCAAACCTAACATGTACCCATTGAAACCCAGTTCGAAATAATGCCTATTTATTTATATTTATTGTGTACTAAGTCCCTAGACGGGTATAAGCACGGATTGAGTCTAGCTCGGATGCCTAGACGGATCCCACAAAAGGATTTTGTACTGACGACGACATAGGGAATACATTTTCCAAAATTGCGTCACATCACATTTTCTGGAAAGGCTCAAACGATGTCACTTTTTTTTTGCGTACTAAAATCATCAGATCATCAAGCAGGGTGGGCCCTGTCATTGTGCTGACCTTTTTTGAGGGGCGTGTGGAACACAACGCGCCGCCAACCCGGGCATGGTTCATGGTCGGACAGTGAGTTGCCTATTAGTGCCGCTCAAGACGATGTCACTTAACAAACTTTGTAATGATTTCTTATTCATAGCTTGGAGGCTACTAGTTGATCGCTATTATTAGTGTCCATATGAGTTCCTGTTATGAAAACACGACAAGAAATTTAATGGGCCATCCTTTGTGAAGATATAAGACCTTAGCAACTAGTTTGGACACCACATCGAATGCACAGTAGTAGCCTTGGGTCCAAAGAACTAATATGTGAAGCCTTGACAGAGATAAAAGGCGTTGTGGAAATAATCACGAACGTGAAGATGACGGAACATGCTGGGCAGAACTAATGTCTAGTTGTCAACACTATCATTATTTTTTTCGCGACTCACTGAGCAGTGGTGGCCCAGCGGTATCGGTCCCGACTTACGAGTTGTAAGTCGTGGGTTTGAACCCCGCCAGGCACATTACTTTGTGTAATTTATTTCATCACCACTGCTCTCAAAACGGTGAAGGAAAACATCGTGAGGAAACCGGCATGTCCTAGAACCAAAAATTCGAAGACATAGACATCCACTAATCCGCACTGGGCCCGCGTGGTGGATTATGGCCCACTCCTTCTAACAGAGAGGAGGCCGGTGTCCCAGCAGTGGGAACATTATAGGCTGATGATGATGATTCAGAGAGCGGATTAATTTGAGCACATCCCGTCATCAAATTTATTCAGAGCTTTGAGTGTGGAACGGAGGACATTGTGTGCTAAAATCCAACGATCTCCCAATCGCCTTCATATCATAATTATCTCACTCTCATCCATAAAAGTCATGGTGAGAAGTTTTCCAAATAGTGGTATCACGCAGGTCAATAGTAACCCACAACCAATTAACTTCTTGTTTATTCCCAACTAACCCTAAAACGCAATACCGACAAGTCAATAGTGAAGGATTAAAGTCCAACTCCGTACCTTAGCACCGGAGGGTTAAACCGGCTCGGATATCCGGATGGACCAGATTATACGAGATCAATCCAATTTAAATTTGCGGCGTCACTAATAATTAAATTCACAGCGGATCGGATCCAAAGGCTTTGCATACAGACTGTACTGTGATTGATAAAAAAAAGGTCGGATTTTTCTCGTAGATGTTTAGGCCGGATTTCATTAATGAGGATCATTACTGGGAGGGCTTGTGGCTAAATAATTAAAGCGGCACGTGTCAATCTTCAAGATCAAAGAGAACTTGTTTATGTTCAAAGAGATTTAAAAGAACCTATAGAGCGGGCATTGGGAAAATTGACAAACAAAATTATTGATGCCGTGCGTCAGTAGCACTATCTAAGCGTTGTATAGCAACGCGAGTACTAGACTGAGGGACTTTTTACCTATTGGTAAAAAATTTTGGATCACAAATTTCTTCGTGATGTCCCGTCTACTGCTCGTATATAGTTTAATGTCTTTGTTTATGTTGAATTGGATCATTATCATTCATTTTATACCGAGTTTCCTCCGTGGCTTGGACACTAGCGTTTAGTCGGCACGGTAGTCCGAAACCTGAGTTACCCTTGCCAACGGGTATTGTATGTCAAGGAGTCTCGTATTATTCAGTAACGGGGCTGGAAAATCGGACTGAAAATCGCTCAATGTAATGTACTAGTATTCAGGCATAACAGTACCCTTAGCACGAATTTTCAGTATTTGAGACGTAAAGTAAACTGAAACTTTGACAATGTCAAATTGACAATAATTTTAAGGAAAAAATTAGTTCCTGCTTCGCACACCAGAGGCGGTGTTCCATTTTTCCATACAAGAAACGCTGTAAATACTGTTATGTAAGAGTGAAAATTCGTACTAAGTGTACTGAGGATGGGACCCAGAAATAAGAAATTATGTTTTTTACCCATTCCATCCAAAACAGTGTGGATATAATATTTTGTATCTTTGATCACAGTCATCTACAGACCAACCTTAGCAAATGCTACCAACCTTTTCAACAATTACCGTCGTATCATAAGTAGTCAAACATCTGTTGAATATTTTTTTAAAAAGACTGTCACCTGCTAAACGACTTTTGACGTTTATATTAGGGTCGCCTTTTTTTTTTTTAGCATGGTAAAATCATCAAATGAGTCCTCCAACCCCGGGCAGGGCGGGAGGGACTGTCAGACTTCTACTGACTAAAATCCACGGTGTCCTTAATAGCCTGTCATCTTCCGGGGTTACGGTAAGGGAATAATCCCGCGACCCCGGCTGGCTTTGGCCCTCTGTGAGGCCGGTGGCCGGAGATCATCAAGCGACGTCCGTCGCCGTGGGCGCCTACCACTGCGGCTGGGGCGGAGGGAGGACGCTGTCCTCTCTCGCTCGCGGCCCGCCTCCTCCTTAACGAGCATTACTGCCTCGCAGAAGGAGCTGACCGCTTTCCACTCCGATTAGGGTCGCCTTGCAGTTATCTTTTTTAGCCCTGCGTAGGCTGAAAGGCACTGCCAGAATCGTAGGTACTGACGGAAAAACACCCTATTTCTTTTGCAACCTTTGCGTTCAGTGCCGTAGTACCCTGTTCAGATAACCCAGAAACTTCGCAACTACAAGATCCTCAGACGCTGCAACGATAATACTCGTAGATGCTATAGAAGAGAAACTATCCTCAGAAGACAACATTTCTCATATCTAAACAAACTAAAACTCTTCATACTGAAACTCACAATAGCTTTGATCAAACTCCCGTTATACTACGTAACCCTGCATATCCCGGTCAACTGCCAGCTTAACTAAAGTTAAACTTTGGAGAAGTACTTACTGGAGCTAGGTGCAGTCTGAAGGTCATAGCACACTTATACACTGCAGCGCATTTGCGGTAACCTTTACTTTCTAACGATTACGGAAAATCTAAAAGGTAGGATTTTAATTTTGGGAAAGAGGAGAGTCTCATGATGTAAAGGTGACTTTGGAATGTAAGGGACTATTTATTTATTTATTTACTTTACTATTTATCAGACTATTCTATTATTTATTTATTAGACTATTGAAGGATCACAGCGGATTTTTCTGATTACAAGTCTAGCAGTTTTGAGCATTTTTAAACCTTTTTAATATGGGCTGTAATATAAATAAAATCAATTTGACAGAACCAACACTAAAATATTGTTTGCTGTTTTATCGAACAATGTGAAAATAATAGTATTATTTTTTTAAGAAAAGTCGAAACTAAAAACTTAAACACAACATTTTCTTGATTTAGTTTTCATTTACGATGAGCCATAGCTTAGTCAACTTAATTAAAGTAAGAGATCCTTATTCGCTGCAGTATGGTTTTTTATAGAATTAATCTCGAACGTTGCCGTGCTTGTTAGTGTGAGATGACCTTAAACGTAAAGCATACCGGTAGTTTGAGATTTCAGTATGCCGACAGGGATAATGGTGATGGGATTAGTTATTTTATATCACATCGAGTGATAATATGTGGGTGTTCCATGATATACTCTTCGGTATAATTATAATATTGGAGATAACAAGGCACTAAGTTACTCGTTTGAATAAACTGCAAAATGTTCTCTATAAATAATACAACCCAAGTAAAAAACAGGCATAGTACCTTCCTGCCCTTAAATAATTTTATTTGTGGTCGGCGCAACACGTTTTCTTCTTCCATTCTCCCCTATCAGACGTCACGTCATCATTGTTACTCCTTTTTTTTTCATATCACGCCTCACATTATCCATCCATCTTTTCTCTGGCCTTTCTCTTCCTCTCCATCCATCAAACATTAACAATATTCATACCCATCACTCTCTTAGTCACATGAATGTCATCCCTTATCATCACAACATGTTCAAACCAAGGCAGACGATTCCCTTTATTATTTTCTGTAAAAGTAATACAGGTGAAATGACAAGTAATTAAAAAATAAATTTATTTCACAATAAAACCGTTTCGTGCGGTCTATGGATGTAATTAATTTTATGTTTATCGCTTAACCCTGTGACCGCTGCCGTGTCCGACGTACCGAGATATTACACCCGACCGACGTCACCTCAAATAATAATAATAATGGTTGAAAATCGTGTTCATAAGTTGGCAATTGTTGGTTCAGTAGGATTTTTGATTTTGTCAGTGATGTTTTATAATGAGCCCGCATAATGTGAGCCCGTAAAATACTTAAATCATCGTGCTGATGGTTTAGTTGAATAGTACAGTTGCATTCAATTGTTAAGTTTTCATTTTTTTTTTTTCATAAAAAGTAACTTTCATCTTCATTCTATTAATTTCTAGATACAAGAACCAAAAGCAACAAAAAAATAATGGATCTAGAACAATTAACATTGCCTGAAGAATAAACAAACTGCTCACTAATCCATAAAAAAACACTGTATAACAATTAGATTTAAAAAGATAACAATAACAGAAATTGCCATAAATCAACATCGGGAACAACACACTCATGCTTTCGTGTGGGCGCACAAGTAAAGTTAGTGTACAATTCGGTACCGACTCATATCCCTCGGGGTTGAGTCAATTTCGTTGTACGTGGTACAAGACAAACTGTTTTATTTGTTCATAGTCGTCCTCCGATGAGTTGATGTCCGCCGTGTACTTTGTTTGAGCAGTTTAGGGTTAATTTATAAGGGAACCATGTGTGAGTGTTGTCTTTGATCGTGGTGTGTTTTGTGACAAGTTCTTGAAGACATTAATGAGTAATAATAGTGGAGTCTACTGCGGAAAATTCGTTGTAGGTACTACATTTTTGTGATGCAATTTGATGTCATGACATAATTTATACTAGAACCGTGTCAAAAGACTGTCGCTGACTCAACGGGTATACTATTACGCCTTTCGTTGTGATGATGTGGAGCGGAAGAGACTTTCAGGCTCTTATCTGACAATAGAGATTTTAATATATTTTATTATATATTCTTGTTTAAAAAAATATGTACCTATCTTAATTTTAATGTGTAGAAATTATCGTATTGCCCAGTTACTGGGCTGTGGAGGTCCGGTAGGCAGTCGCTCCATGTAAAATACTGATGTCCAGCTGCATCTGGTTCGACTGGAAGCCGACCCTAATATAGTTGGGAGAAAAGGCTGGGAGAGATGATCTTAATTGCCTTCCTTTTTTTAAGTTTTCGTGTTTTGATGTTGACAAGCTTTCACTATGTTGCCAGTGCTTGTACAAAAGCCCCACTGTGAGAGAAATGTGCTGTAATCCGCAAACTGAGCCCAATGCAGGTTGGCAAAATCCTCCTAAGTTTAAGGTACTACAAGTATCTGTAAAACGACCTCTTCTTCTCTTTTAAAAACGGTCAAGTGTAGCGTCCACACTGTCAAGGGTAATACAGACAGGCAGGCTTTTAAGTCTGCTACCTTTTATCTTAAAATGTCGCTTGTTTCGTGTGGCAGGCACCTATTAATAAAATTGAAGGTGAGGATAGATTTTAAAATTATTTGGTATACCTGCTACTCAAAACTTTAATAAATTCTTTATGAATTTATAGTGTTATAAAAAAAAAAATCGTTAATTCACACTACTTAATGTCTGTCTGTCTGTTTTAAAAGCAGGCTCGTTGCAGTGAGTGAACGAGATGGCGTCAGACGAATTGTATAGCTCTGTCGCTTTCACTCGTTTTCACTTGTAATACGGCCGCTAAAAAGTTTTTGTACGGACTATCATGTAGAATTCATGCTAAGGCCTCAGGTAAATTAATTCTCCGGACTCGAGGTTCACTTTCTCGGCAGCGGCGCTTTTTTGTTAGTTGCCACTATTGATTCTGGCTTCCAGGAGTTGCAGTGATTTGGGAATAATATGAGAGGTTTGGGTGTCCCAATAAAAAAAGAACTATAATCCACGGTGTCTTTCAATAGCCCTTTACGTTCCGTGATCACGGTAATTCGTGAGCCCCGCGACCGTCTGGGATAACTAAAAGTATACCATTTATCCTGGTATTCAATTCCTGTGGAATAGTTTTCGAAATAAACGTGGGCGAAGCCGTTGGCAACAGTAAGTAAAATAAAAAACCAAAGAAAGGTAGTTTTAAAATAAATCTTGTTAGTGAAGTAGCTAGGAAGTGACTGGTCGTTGGCACGTGACTTTCTCGTCTCACTGATAAACTCAGACAAACTTCTATTGAAGTCTATCCGTGAAACGGAACTCATTTCATTTTTCTCAGTTCCGTTTCAGAATATTATTCTAGTTGTTAGTTAGTTTTCTTTCTCTTAAACTATATCATTAGAAAAGTGCAGATGACGTCATAAAATGGCGCCGTCTTGGCTTCGGCATTAGTTTTGACCTGAGGTTCTTGATTTTTTTTTTCACTTACCTATTTGTTATGTTTAAAAACAAAAATACAAAAATTAACACATTTAATAATATTTGAAGAGGAACTCCATTGAGTGAAGTGGAAAGAATGGGGGGAGGGACAGACGGGCCTTTAAAAATATTTATAAAAAAAAAATATTACAAAAAACGTACCTACCGTAAACGATTTTCTACATTCAGTGAATAATTCAATTCAAACCCTTCAAGAAGCCGACGGGACTAGTCACCAATTTGGTATAAAATATTTATATAAATACAACAATAGTCCTAAGCATAACTTAGATTGCACTTCAAAACTCAACACTCACCGTCCCAACATTAATCTGAACTCAATTAAAAATCTCATTTATTTCACAATAGTTTCCAGGGTGTTACAGAGCACTTTTTGATGAAAAATATAACCTTTTTCGTATTTATAATTGCGTTTCTAGTACCCGCAGGTACGGCAGATGTTTTTTAGGGTTAAAAGTTGTTGCTTAAGAAGAGCGTTTTTATTATTTTTGGGGTGATATTTCTTCCTTTGGGAGGTGGAGGCGGAACACGTATGGGACAGGCAATCCTCCTCCTGACGCTTGGTCATCATC
The DNA here is from genome assembly GCA_036375495.1 of Agrotis segetum. Lineage (NCBI taxonomy): Eukaryota > Metazoa > Arthropoda > Insecta > Lepidoptera > Noctuidae > Agrotis > Agrotis segetum. The sequence continues at coordinate 1,391,854 of JAQSVV010000136.1, forward strand.
ATCATCATCATCAGCCTATATTGTTCCCACTGCTGGGACACAGGCCTCCTCTCTGTGAGAGGAAGTGGGCCATAATGCATCACGCGGGCCCAGTGCGGATTGGTGGATGTCACATGTCTTCGAATTTTTGGTTCTAGGATATGCCGGTTTCCTCACGATTTGAGAGCAATGGTAACGTAACACAAAGTAATGCGCCTGGTGGGATTCGAACCTACGACCTACAACTCGTAAGTCAGGACCGATACCACTGAGCCACCACCACCACCAGCTTGGTCATCCCGGGTTAAGTCGAAGATAATTATAATGATTGAACTTTATTTTATAACTCAATTTAAAAAAAAAACAACTGATCGTCACATTTACAGCCTTTTTAGTCTATGGCAGTCTGAATTCATCGGCTGCCAGCCGCTTTTTCAAATCATCGATCATTATGCCGATTATGCCAAAGCGCGTCGCAACCTACGTTTGTTCATACACGATCTCCACTCTAGCACATAATCTACTCCATCGACCGTCTGTGCATGGGCAAACGTAACCAGTACACTTTCACTTCAGCATGCTGCCAATGTCGATGTCTTTTCTCTTACAAGTGCGGTCTACCTTCGCGATTTCTTCATGGTGACATCTAGCCAGATGCCAATATTCGCTGTACCCTCGAATAATAACTCCCTGAACAAAGATCCAACCAACGGCAATCTATCAACGTCATAACACCAACTCATCAACTCAAACTCCGTCCTAAAAGCCTACCCAACTCTATTTCAATCCTAGACCTCTCAGAAGTTGCTGAAAAAACCTAAAGCCTTATAAATAATTCAACACTTAGGAGTTGAAGTGGCGAACCGTCGCTTAATTAGTGGTGCCGGCGCTTAAGCCTCTGCTCATCCTGTTAGGAAAAAGCTTCTCTTCATACATAATGTAACACTCCTCACAAACTGTATAAACAGCCGGCCACTGGCTAAAAGTGGTATTGATAATACTTGGGGAATTGTTCGGGTGGTTGAAAACTAGTTTGGTTAGTTGTTTTTTGTGAGTGTTTCTTATGGGCTGTTTTTGGATAAACTGGGGCTTTAGAATTCAGTTATGTGGGTTGGGGTTTTGTGTTAAGTTGTGCTTTTTTAAGGCAGGCTATTCAGAGGGACCGATGAAAATCGACGAGGGAAGTAGAAATTTCAAATCTTTTTTTTTATAAAACGTTGCACCACTCTAGGAATTTCTCCTGTGTCGTGGGTTCGTTTTCAAACATAGAAACTCACATACACAAACCCTAGCTACTCCTCCGCTATTCTTTTCTGATTAATATCGTTGCAAGACAGTTTTATGAATTCTCAAGGACAGAGCTTCACTGTCTCGTCGCTTTTCTGGTTGTTACCATTTCTGGTTTTCAGGAGTTGCAGTGGTTTGGGACTAGAGACTCGTATACAATCCAACTTGCATACCAGGTTCCTTGATGGCTTGGCAATATAGTCTTGGCTGCCTTCCTGAACTTCAATCAAAAGGTACTGTATTTATGGACCTTGTAGTTATGGATGTCACTTGAAGTAAAATGCTGATTATATGCAGCTGTTATTAGAACTGACTGGAAGTTGTCCCGTCACAAAAAAAAAATAGGCAAATGATGATGATTCTGTCATCATCATGGACATTCACTTATCACCTAGTCCCTGATTTACGGCTTAACTTAATGGAGACCAGACACTTGCCGTGGTACCATAAAAACTTATAAACATCTGTTGAACAATTGTCAAAAAAAATGTCAAATCATGACGTTAAAATAAGGTCCGCTTTGCAGTCACACTTTTTTAGACAAGTGGTCAACAGATGTTTAAGTTTTTGTAGTACGGCTGTATAGATTTTAAATCAATGTAATTGGCTAGTATAATTATTACGAGTATATTCAAATACAAAACAAATAAAAATATACCGAATTGTATAAGTGACTTTCTTGAAAGTATTCAAACGCACGATTAAAATACAACATTAAAATATATTCCAAAAGCGTATAAAATAAGATTTATGTCTTTAACTAGATGCTTCGCGCGGCTTTGTTCAAGTTTTGATAAAATTATTAATCCTTTGAGATTGCCCGGATTATATTATTCCTCTGTAACTGAGTTATCATCGCCCCTGAAGTGAAAGAAATTATATTCTGTCTCATGTGCCAAGGGCTTTATAATTTTGAGCGTAAGCATTTGATTAAAATGTGTGCTTGTGTATGATTAAGAGAGATTTCGTATTACTGAGAAATTAATGTGGATTTATATTCAGCCGAGTGTGTTACTACCTTTTCTTGTTCAAGACACATTCCTGGTACATTTTTTTTCTTGAAAAAACGCCGTTAATTGTTGCTCTTTCTAAGAAATGACAAGTCTTGTTTGACAGGCCTGTAATGTTGGTTGCTATACTGGAGGTCGCGGGTTCGATTCCCACCCAGGACAAATGTTTGTGTAATGTGCACGATCATTTGTTTTGTATCTGGGTGTAATTTATCTATTATATTATTTATGTATTTAGAAATATAAGTATGTTTATCAGTTGTCTAGTACCCATAACACAAGCTCAGCTCAGGTTGGGACTAGATGGTGTTGTGTGATAGTTGTGGAATATTATTGTTATTAAGTTGTATTATAACCAATCAGTTGTTAGAGCATACTATGTGATGAGGAGAACTTATGGGTTTTGACCGTGGAAATGGCTATATCGACAATGACGGATAAAGTAGGTATGGCTGGATTATGTAAGAGATGATATGATTCAAAAGGACTAGAGGAGTATTGAATAGTAAAAACACATTGGGATGAGGGCAGAAGAATTTCATTTCATTATTCAAAATCTCTTTTTATTATTAAAGTGTCCGCTACTTTACCCAACAGACTACTAATTCAAAAAACCACGAAAAGTATTTTATTTCTTTTTTCTTTCGTAAATTACTTACAATTTGTTCCCCTTGGAATTTCATTTTGTAATTAATTTCGGGTTAAAAAGAACGTCGTGTTTACCTATTATTGGTATTCTTTAGACTTTACTTTCATTATGCCTTTGCTTCGTTTAAGATAACAAAGTTATTTCTCATGTTAACTAAGTTAGTTTTAAATTTTAATTGATGTCGAAAATAAAAAATGACAACTCAACACGAAGAGATTCTTTTTCCTTGCAAAATAATTTGAAATGAGTGCAGGGTGGAGTGGAAGGAGACTGTCAAACTAAAATCTTTTTTTCTTTTTTTTTTCGGGGTTTATCATCAAATGAAAAAAGCGGGAGGGACTTGTCAAACTTCTACAGACTAAAATCCGCGGTGTCTTCAATAGCCCTTTACGTTTCAAGGCCATGGTAATGTGATAAGTCCCGCAATCCCGGCAGGCTTTGGCCCTCTAAAAGGGGTGGCGTCATTTAGCTGTCACTCTTTGAGGCGTGCGTGGAACACAGCGCACCCTCGACCCAGGCATGGTCCATGGTCGTGCAGCGAGTCATCCATTACGCCCGCATGATGGGGCCCCCATTAGAGGGCTATAAAGCCCGCCGTGGTCGCGAGACTTTCTCATCAGATAACCGTGACCCTGAAATTGAAATTGAAGGATCACCGTGAATTTTAGTCAATACAAGTATAATAGTCCCTCCTGTTGGTGAACCCTGAAAACCGTTTTTATGTCACTGTTATAGTTTAATCACGACCTCTTTCTCTGAAACAATTCCCCCGATAATCAAGCCTTTTCACATAAACTTATATAAAATACAGTACCTACAACGGAATATAGTTTATCTGAAACACAAATACGTAATGTAATCCACACGTTCGGTGTGTAATCCATGTGTAATTCCCCTGGATATATGAGCCCTGATACGAGCGGTATAAACCAACTAAATTGGAAATGCGTTCTGTTCCTTTGTTAGAAAAGGCAGTAAATTAGATGTCGCACGTATTGCATTTGGTAGCACTTTGTTTGTAAGTACATTGGTAGCACTTTGTTTGTAAGGACCGAAGAATATTTTGTTTTCCTACGTTTTTGAAACTTTAAACAACACTGCATCGCCTATACAGTGTGTCCGGGCACGAGTTAGCGATATTTGAAGGGGATATTCTAGGCTCTTTTTCATCGACAAAAATGCTTAAAAAAAAATTCTTACTCCAAAACTTCGCGAATGGCAGCCATTTTAATTTTTTGATCTGTGTGTACAATAAAATGCAAATATCTTTGAATCCAAGAGACCTACATTCATGCAAATGACTTTATTGCAAAGTTAAACGTTGAGGCTTATCAAAAATTTACGAAAGTTTTTTAAATAATATGTAAAAATATCAAAAAAACATGGGCAAACAGGAAATTGTTCACAAAAATTACTGAATAATTTCACATTTTTAACTCTAGCTTGATAAGTACCCCTGAATTTTGCTAAGGTTTTTGCATTAAATTAAAAGTATTTGAGTCAGGCTATAAAATGATGTCAAAATTATCACTCTACATTAAGTATCTTAGGAGTTATTCTCACTTGAACATCACCCTTCCTCAGCGCATGTACCCCAATATTACAGGTGTCGGATTCTTTGGGTGAGCTAAATCGTTCCAGCGAATATTTATGAGCTGGCATTATTGACCACCGCGTAAATGATCCCCAAGTAACCATCCTTAAACTGAAATAGTACAGTTTCTAGGATTTATTGCTGCGGGGCGAGACGGAAGGGTAATGTTCAATTGAGAATAACTCCTAAGATACTTAACGTAGAGTGATTATTTTGATATCATTTTATAGCCTGACTCAAACACTTTTAAATGAATGCAAAAACCCTAGCAAAATTCAGGGGTACTCATCGAGCTAGAGTTAAAAATGTGAAATTATTCAGTAATTTTTGTGTACAATTTTATGTTTACCCATGTTTTATGGCTATTTTTACATATTATTTAGAAAACTTTCGTAAGTTTTTGATAAGCCTCAACATTTAACTTTACAGTAAAGTCATTTGCATGAATCTAGGTATCTTGGATTCAAAGATATTTGCATTTTATTGTACACACCCCAGTTCGACAGATCAAAAATTTGAAATGGCTGCCATTCGCGAAGTTTTAGAGTAAGAATTTTTTTTAATGCATTTTTGTCGATGAAAATGAGCCTAGAATATCCTCTTCAAATATCGCTAACTCGTGCCCGGACACACTGTATATAGAGTTTAGCAGATGCATAGTTCTCACTGAGCAGTGGTGGCCCAGTGGTATGGGTCCCGACTTACGAGTTGTAAGTCGTGGTTTCGAACCCCGCCAAGCGCATTACTTTGGATAATTTATTTCATCCCCACTGCTCTCAAAACGGTGAAGGAAAACATCGTGAGGAAATTAGCATGTCCTAAAACCAAAAATTCGAAGAAATGTTACATCTACCAACCCGCACTGGGCCCGCGTGGTGGATTATGGCCCACTCCCTCTCACAGAGAGGAGGCCTGTGTCCCAGCAGTGGGAATATTATAGGCTGATAATGATGATGATAGTTCTCGCTAGCTGCTGAACAAGATCAATGCTTTTCCAAAACTCTAATTTCCTTGGCAAGCAATTAAGTCTTGCTTTGTCTCCAGTCGATTGCAATCGACTCATGGTGTTTCAAGAAACAGTCCTCAGTGTGCCTGTCATCAGTCGATATACAGTCATGCAATAATTAATACTTACTTCATGTACACTGTAAATAAAACACAGAAATCTTGCAATAAGGCCTCAGTCAAATCTCGTACGTAAGTTATGTAAAACTTCAAGAAATAACTTTAAGCACTTTTCATCATAATAATATTTCTTCTACTTTCTTTCTACCGCCATTCTAAGATAAAAAGCGAACCAACACAATTTTCACTTTACATCAAATAAAAAATAACGACACAGCCTTGATGAGAACCGACAAGGTTACCCTTACAACTTTACAACGAACTTGTCTTCAACATTATACAGTTTTACAGATTGTATCTATTTGCGACAAGTAGATATTTCCATTCCTTTTGCATTTCTGAGAAATTGACACCCTTTTCCACCTTCATTTAAAAAGGAACCCTCCATCCTAAACCTTTGAGTTTAATTTCCCTTAAAATTCGCGTACATCTCAAGACGTTTTCCGCACACTGAAAAATTAACTCTATCTTATGAAGATAAGGTGGAGTTTTGTTTGTATTTCGTTGATAAAAAGAGTATTTCTTGATGTGTATAAGGCAGCGCATTATTCAGTGAGGGTTTCAGAGGAATCCATTTCCTGATGTCTGGAGTACAACGGATGCTGGGTTGTTGAGAACGGACGCTCCATGTTGGATGCCGACTGTCCTACTTATTGTGATATCTCCTTTTTATTGGCGTTATATTTGGATTAGGGTCAGTTTGTCTGGTATATTATGTACTATTTAGGCTGTATAAAAATGTAACTTTTTTCAGTTTTTTCTTTTTTTGTTAGTTGGAGGAAACTTTCATAGACTATTCTGGGTAAAATCTACCGTGTCACTTCAATCAATAGCCCTTAACGTTCCATAAAGTGTGGATTTTAGAATGGATGGATGTTAATTACTCAATCACGTCAAAATTCTGAAAATATACAGGAAACTAGATGTCATGCAACATGATTGTATAATAAAGAAAGGAGACAGGAAGAAATTTCCTAAGCGTGTCTGTTTCGGCAGACGATCTCCGGCCACCGTAGGCGTGGGCATGCGGACAGCGAGTAAAGGGCAACTCGCTGTCCGACCATGGACCATGCCCGGGTCGACGGCGAGTCGTGTTCCACGCGCGCCTCAAAGAGCGTCAGCAAAAATGACGGGGCCCCCTCTCAGAGGGCCAAAGCCTGCCGGGGTCGCGGAATTTATTTCAATACCGTGACCCCGGAACATAAAGGGCTATTGAAGAACACCGTAGATATTAGTCAGTACAAGTCTCACAGTCCCTCGCGCCCTGCCCGGGATGGGAGTACTCATTTGATGATTTTACCACGATAAAAAAAAACACTTACGTGGACTATGACAAGAGAGGGAAATTAAGTATTTTAGATGATTTATACAAATTACCTCAAGAGTAACTTAACTAACTCAACTGATAACTGAAGGAAAGGAAAAGTCGCGTGTGGTGACTCCGAACCAGGAAACGCAGCATAGGTAAGGATTCCACTAGCTGGATTGATGATATCGTGAGAGTCTCGTTAATTAAGAGGATCATCTACCGAGCGGTCGTCCATACTAAAAGAGAAAACGTTTAAATAAAACCCCTAAAGTTATCCTATCTCAATGATTTTTTAGAATGCTTCTGACACAGTAAAAAACTAGGTTTATAATTATGTTTTCTTTTTTTCAAAAGCATCTCTTTGGCGCCTGTAACTTTCAAACTATTATAAATTTTGAAAAAAAAGAAGACCTAGTTTTTTACTGTGTAGGAAGCATTCTAAAAAATCATAGATGATCCTCTAAATTGATGAAAGTGGCGAATTATCGGCTTGTGCGGTGAACAGGAGGAGGCTTTGATGATTATGATAAAGACCCCATTGGACCCGATCGTTGTCGAAATCAAAATCGTTGCCAATAAGGTCCAGTTTCACCTAATTACTATCTAATCATTCAACATAATGCCAGTGCAATTAATAAACAAACGTTTCAAAATTGATTACGATTAACAACAGTATCAAGTTAATTCTAATTACATTGTAATTGCTATTCCAATCAGTTTCAATTTCAACTTGATTAATGATAGTAACGAGTTTGATTTGTAGATTAGGATCAAACGTGGTTTGACCACATAACTATGTATTGTTGTGTACCCAAATATTTATTAAACAACATAAACACCGACTACTGGTAGGTAAAAACTCGCCCATAAAGGGTTCCGTAGCAGCAAGTAACATAATATAAAAGTTCTTGTAGTTGGTTGTAACTTTGCAAGGTAAATTGCGGCTTACAATTAATGACGATTAAAAAAAAAACAACTTACTCGATAAAGTTCAAACCAATTTTCAATTGAAGTTTACATGATAATGTACATCATAATATAATTATTTTTTTGTTTCGTCATTCTCATAATTTAGAAGTTTGGAAGTGTCTCTCGCGCAAATCGTTCAGTTTAGAAAAAAATGATTGTTAGTAAATAATGCTGACATTATTTTGATAGATAATTCCGCACTAAGGTACTGCATAAATAAATAGAAAATTCGTCAGATTCGTCAGCCCTGTAATCAGTGAATATTGTTCTCAATATTCACTGATTATACGACTGACGAATCAGACGAATTTTCCCCCCACTGCCGATCTTCTAAACGGGAGTGGGGGCTTGTGAAGTCATAACACCTGTAAAATTATACTGACCGAATAACGTTAGGTGATTTTTAGAAGCGTTGTATAGCTTCGTCAACTTTGGTTTACGTAACAAAAGTAAAAATATTCGTCAAATATATTTTGGTAATCTATCTTTCAGACTTATTATTTTTTTTTAGTAAAATATCCTATTTTGGTAAGTTTTTCAAGTTCCATTTTGAACTGAAAAAACTCCATATCATGCTATGGCACCTGTGCCTGACTTAAAAATATAAGTTTACTCTAAGAAGATTACCAGCAGTATTTTCCTACCTGCCAATGAAAACATTCTAAGGTCAATCATGTCTGCCAAGATCGCTTTAAAATTAGTGGGAGTATGTTTAACTGGTCACAGAAGATTTATCATTAAAATAGTTCTCGTCCATCACAGTATGTGAAGCAATTTGTCAAACTATACGACATCTTTGACAGGTCTAGTAAATAAGACAAGTTTGAATAGTCAGTTAATAAAACAAGTTGTAGATATCGTTAAAATTAGTTAAAAATGATGTTTGGCTTTGAAGATCATCGTGTTATTAACTCCTAATGAGGGTTTTACACAGGACGATTTTTTGGCGGTCTAAAATAATCACTTTCATGCAAATAAAATTTGTGTATCTCCAGTTACAGTTACTCGTAACAGGCCTGCTTAAAATAAATGCTTTTGTTTAATTTAATATGGATGGTTACATTTATTTGAATTTCGTGTATTTGCTTATATTTAGCCCACGACTCTTCGCATCACAATTTTTATCAACACTGACAGTACCAAAATAACCCTTATCTTTGACAACATTGAAATACATCACCACTGGTCGTGTAGGACGTGTAGAAGGCACCCTGTCACCCTATCAGTGACAGGGTGTCCATAAATCTGTCGCAAGAGGGTCATATGGGCCCCACAAGGCTGTTTGTGGCATATTTATATACTTTGCGACGCAATTGAAACAAATTTACAATGGTTAACTGACGTTTAGTACTTTAGGAGTTTTTTTTTTCGAGCTTTTTTGTGGAAAGGAAAACTTTATCACATTGAATCAATTCGCTACAAAGGCGTTTATGCGTAGATTGTTTTTATTACGTTTTCGTTTTGTTCATCAGAAAAAATGATGTATTTTATAGACATAGAAATATTTTATTAAATAATTTTTAATTATAATCTTATTCGCAGTACTAAACTTTAGAATACATTCTGCTAACTTCTCCTTGATAATATAACTTACAGAACGGGTATTCATATTGGTAAACTTAATGACTGTTATACTGACTATGGCAAAACTTTTTTTTTTAACCAATTTGAATGCAACTACTATCTATTTATTGAAAACAAATTTGTAAGTGTGATTCCTTCAGTTTAAAATATTGCATTCAAAAAACGCAAGATTATGCCAAATGATATTCATAAAACCTATCATAACTTCAAAAGTATCACGAAAAAATATTTATATCATATTATGAAATACTCGAACATTTCATACAACACAACTTTGAAAACGAAAGAAGTGTCTTTGAAATGGGGACGATTTATAAGCTTTAGGAAATTGAGACATAAATCCGTTGGCTTGGCAAGCGTGTGATAAAAAGTGGACGCTGTGTCAAAGCTATGTCGTGCAGAATTTTCTTTTTTTACCGTCGAATGAAAATATCGTGTTGCAATTTTGTTGCTATTTCTTTTGACTTGGGTTTAAAATGTTGTCACAATAAATAACATGCAGTTTTATACACGAATTCTTAGATTGTTTTTTAACGTGTTATAATCATCAAATGAATCCTCCCACCCCGGGCTGGGCGGGAGGGACTTTTTTTTTATGGGACAAACCCACCACACTATTCCCAAACCACTGCAACTCCTGAAGCCAGAATCAACAGTGGCAACCACCAGAAAAGCGCCGAGACAATGAAGTCTCGACGTGTCCCGGAGAATGAATTTACCTGTCTTGGATCCTGCACGAAATTAATCAGAAAAGAATAGTGGAGGAGTAGGAAAAATATGTTTCCACTTCCCTCCATGCAAGCAGGAGACAGAACAGAACAAGGCCAATAGGCACAAAGGGACATTACAACTGGGAGAAGCCCAGTTGCCTAGCACCACGGGTAAAAATGATTACTAATATTAATGGGTCCTAAATTGTGAGCTGCTATATTTGATTCCAATAATAGGTAACCAAAAACGCTTGAACGCACGGAAGTTTGTTCGAGTTTCGACAAGGTCCGTATAATAAATGACTCCAGATGTAGTCTGAACAGCATCCAACATAATATTGCGTTCGTTTTGCCAAAGAATACACTCCCAAAGAATATGATGTGCTGATTGTTCATATTCACAGTCAGGTGTTGAACATTGACAAAAAGGCGAGGGAACAAGCTTGAAGGAAAACAATTTACTTTTAAAGTTACCATGTCCGGTGAGAAATTGGGCAACACAGTGATCCACCTCCAGCCACGTCCTAGCCAGCCGCTCACGAACGGATGGAAAGAACTGGTAGAGGTGCCGTCCCTTGATAGAATTATCCCACCTATTTTGCCATTCGGTTATAAGATCCTCCCAGACGTCGCTCTGGGGTTTGAATAATCGAGATATCTTATCACGGTCACGGTGCGGTAGAAAATCAGCGGGAGGGACTGTCAGATTTGTATTGCCTAAAATCCACGGTCTCCTTCAATAGCCCTTTGTGTTCCAGGGTCACGGTGATGGAATAAGTCCCGCGACCCGGGCAGGCTTTGGCTCTCTGAGAGGGGGCCCCGTCATTATGCTGACGCTCTTTGAGGCGCGCGTGGGACACAACGCGCCGTCGACCCGCATGGTCCATGGTCGGGGAGCGAGTTGCCCTACGAATGCTTAGCTATAATAACTTTACTTCTCGTTTTATTAATAAGGGGGTAAGAGTCTACACCGCCATGAAACCCCCCGGACCTCTTCTGGCAGCTCTTCGAATTATCAAGACAACGGAGATTCGCCCCGGCGTTACACCTCCGAACACCACTCACAGTGGCGTGCTGGAGGGCTTATTTCTATGCCTTAAAATAGCTTCCTAATTTATAAAATCACATCCAAAAACACGTAACATCTAATTTCAACTTCCATAACCCACATGTTTACCATCACACAACCAGCCAAGATAAACAAACATCTCTATTCTGTTTACATTGGCCAATTTTCCGTATGCGGTGACTTCCTACAGCAGGTCTTAAACGGCCACTTAGCAATATTCCTAAGGATTCATTTCGTGAATTTTCAATCATTCTAATATTCATAAAATATCACAGTTATCCAAAAACATCATTATCTTATGGTAGCCATACACCATAATGCCTATTTGTCAATTCGGCATAAAGCCTTTGTCAAACAGGCAGGCGAAAGCGAGGCGAAAAAGAGGCGATGCGATTCCGAGGCGAATGCGAAGCGAAGGGCGACGTCAAACTGGGTGCAGCGAACCGACGTTTTGTATGAAGCCAGTACCGAATTTATAGCGATCCGAAGGCGAAGCGGAGCGTTTTTGTTACGTCATGTATGGAAATATGAAGCGATATCGCGCCGAAACTGAGACCACGTCAAACAGAAAGGCGTGCCCGCGAAGCGAGGCGTGGCAGTTGTATTAGCTGGCTTTATAAGAACGACGTCAAACAGAGCAAATACGGGAAAGCGAGACCGAAGCGTGCACGTTGTTTGTGTTGCCAGATTTTTCTTTTTCTTCAGTTTCTTTCTTGTAACATCGATAATTTATTGAGAAATTTCACAGAGAAAACAGTTTGAATTCTTTTTATTAGATAAGGTGCGCTAATCGATGAAATCGACTCAGGTTTTTCAAGTTTTCTTCGCGTGGTACAGACGCCAGCAAATCAACCTACAATATTACCCAATTGGCATCGGCTGGCTTTTGCCTGGTCCACTAAAACGCCAGCTGATGTCATCACTGGTTACCACTGTCAAAAATGCAGTTGAAGTGGTGTAAATGCTGTATATTTCACGCCTTTTGAGGGTCTCAGCAACCACAGCAAAAGCGACAGCACAGCCACTGTGCTTGCAATATAAGATAGCGCAACGGTGTCGACACAAATACCGCCACACACCAAAGGCCCACCCGCCTTCCAATATCCCAACGTCATGTCGTCTGGTCTCTTCCCATCGTCAGGAACTGAGCCGTTAGGTCCTAAACCTGTAGGTAAGTCGGCGCTGGCTGGTAGTGGCCCTTTTGCAACCCTCTAATATAAAAATACTTATCAGGTATACTATGTAAAAATAAAAACAACATTTTTAAAATTGTTTATTTAATCATCTTTATCAACAATATCGAGGAATCCTGCCCATACAGTAATATTTTGTTAATGTCTAAAACATTACTATAGGTACTATTTTTTGGCAATAATTATGTCTCTTGAAGTACCTACTGAACTGAATAATTTTAACTTTTAAATAGATAAATATTATGACAATCGCGTTGTTTCCAAATAGGTCATTCTCCAAGAATCCATTGATTAATAATTCTAAGGTATCGTGTGGCAAAGTCTTGTCAATAAATCATCTTCCTCCATTAAACCCTCCGTTCGAATAGGGTACTTTTCCCAGAGATAAGACTCTCGTCTAATTCCATGTCCTCATCTTCAACACAAATAGGTACTGATACTGATTAGAGCGAAGCTTCTATGCAGCTCAGAGAGGCATAACAAAGTGTTTAATGAATTTGGCATCCATATTCTTTTCTCTTCAAAGTTAGAATGAACAGGCTTTTTCTGGGTAAGCTCGCTCCATCGTAGGCTTCGTCTCAGTCACCTTTGCCTAGCTATGCTATTCTCAATAAGCACAGCATAAATCACATCGCTGGATCCACAATGTGTTTTTGGACGTGACACAACGACTCTCACCGTTCGCACCTCACGATTGGTTAGGGATTTAACCAAAACCTTTAAAAAAAGTTTTAAAATACTTAAAATTAACATAATATTATTTAAGACATATTAGTTGGCACTAGTGACAAACAAAATAAAGAGTAATACATTCATAGAGAAAAATTGTAAAGAGTTTCTATATATCAGTCTCCCGCACTAATATGTAAAATAAAGGCTTATTCAGACCTGAGCGATATTCGCTGCCGCTGTGGGTAGAGGTACATACCGCGCGGGTTTCGCTCAGGTATTTAGTATCAAGTACCGTGACTAGAGCGACCTGAGCGATATTCGCTGCCGCTGTGGGTAGAGGTACATACATACCGCGCGTTATTCTACCCACAAGAATAGCGAAATCCGTTTTGGTGTGAACAGTAATATTACCGCATACCCGCTGGGTTTTCTCTGACGCAGACGGTAGCGAATACCGCTTAGGTCTGAATAGGCCTTTAAATCATTTAAAAATTGTGGTTGTCTATGTATGCACAGAATACTTAATAATACTACGTACAGAAGAGTCACTTCCCAAAAACAGTCAAACAAACGTAAAATCTTTGCTCGAGAGAATAAAGTACATTTTAACTGGCGTCAAGATTGCACACCTACTTTTAAAATAGCCTACACGACGCGTGCTCAAGCAAAAATGCACTAAATGGATACCCGCGTGAGTTTATTTTGGTTTATCTGACACTAACTCTTGAAGGTCACGATCAAAACATAAGTCCCCACTCACACGAGCGCTTTTTTTTCGGGCGTAGATAACAAAAAATTAAATTGAACTTAAATGTCACCGTCCAGCACTTAAAGTCAAATACAGTACAAAATAAAGCGCCGTGCTTTAAAAGCGCTATGTGTGAACAGATACATAGAATTGCATTTCTTCTCTTCGGCGTTTTTTTTAACGCCATATTATTTTATTTTGTATTTTGTGATGTACTTGCTAGCACGACCGACGACTTTTTTCATAAAGTTACCACATAAAGTTTTAGTAAAAATCGTAATGCATTTTGTAAAAAAGAAATAGAAAGTTATATCGACGCAATATGAAGATAGCGAATAATAAAAGTGGTCCCTCAATCCTCACCTCTACTAACATAAGTGCATGTATTAGCTGCTAGACGAGAGGATTATCAGAAAGTCTATATAGTGTACTTAACTTTTAGTAAAAAGTTACTACTAAAACATAGTTATCTAAAATGGAGTATTTCTCACCTCTTAGCTGAGATAATATAATTCACACACAATTCGGTTTCAGGGCTGGACTATCCAGTGAGAGTGCTATTTTATCTCATAAGCATACCGTCAGGTATTATACGGAGAGAAAGACGCCGATATATGCCTGTTTGACGTCCGACGTCAACCGCGAAGCGGTGCTTCGTCGACATTTTCTGGTCATTTGACATTGAATTGAAAATAAAACGGTAGTGTACTTAGTGATATTTTGACTTTTAACATTTTGCTGTGCAATCAGTAATTTTGATGGGAATTCGGAATCTTATTGCATAGCAAAAGGATATTTTTTGATTTGCGTTTAAATACTACCCATTTATGTGTGTACGTGTACGTAATGAATAAAACTGAAAAACTAAAACCGATTCAAATAATCTTGTTTTGAATTTGTTAAAAATTTATTTTATCCACAATAAATCTTTCTTACGGACTGTATTTTGTTTTTTTTTTTTAAAGCTAAAAAAAGCAAATTTCGCTTGCTTCTTTCTCTTCTTCGAGGGCCTGGTGGACTTGAGTATTTCATTTCAGTTTGATACCTCCACGCGTTCCTGAGAAAAAGGGTCTTGACAGATGGACAGGCGGACACCAAAGTCAAATCCCTAGTACATGATCTTATGTTTCCACTCAAATTAAAAAGGTGTACAACGTATCGAAATGCCTCTATGGCGTTTTTGGAATAAAAAAAATCGTATCTTTATATTTATATTGGTTGAATATCTCCCCCGCCCGGTCTGAAATTTTGTGTTACGATATTATTTATTTTCTTTAGGTATAAAATACTGTCTTTATGAAAAGCTATCATCTTCTGTTGATAAATCTCGTTGGGGCCTGCTAGATAGACATACACAAGAACTTTTAGACAAGTTTTTATTTACTCCTACCCAAAAATGGCATAAAGCTTAGCTTAAAGGCCTTGAAGTCGTAACCAAAAATTAATGAAAAAAAATAGTGATACCGTAAACATGTCACAAATTGACATCTATTGATATTGCCTAGATAATTCTTGATTTCATGTTTTGTTTTGTTGATTTTCCGTGATTGTTTACTAATCGACCGACTGCGTAAAGTAATGAACTAATATGCAACAAGAAAATGTGCAGCCATTGTGGGTGTGCACATACTTAGTTTTCTAAAAAACCACAGTATGCGATTAAAACTAGGTTTTGAAAATAATAATATTCAGACATTTACCTACTGTTGACCAAACACAACTTGTATTTACATTTGTGACTGTATTAAGACTTTACCAGTTCTCAAGACACGGTTAACGGATTATTCGAATACTGGATTGGTCCACCTATAAAGGAAAACAATAAGTTATATTTTCATTGAGGAGGTACCAAGTATCTTTGATTTGCATTGAAAAAGTTGAGGCCCAGCCGTCGTTTTGTTTGAAGATGAGAACAGTACGACATCAAACAGAGGATTAAATGATGATATTTTGAATGCCACGACTTTGTGTTACGATATCTTTGCATTAATCAATTGACTGTTGAAGTATGGCTTCACTAATATTAATTTATCAATTCCAGTCCTATTTTGGAAACAATAATGCTATTATCATAATCATGTGATTGAACATACATTCGTGCGTATTCTGAAAAAAAATTGTAATGTGTGTTTTGTACGGTTAAAACACATCAACAAAATGTTAAAGAGCAGGGGTTTCATGACATCGTTGTTATAGATAATATCACAATAAAATAATTGAATAATAAGTTGTTTGATTTTTACACGGTGCACCTATTGGGCGTTTTTCCATTAGCCGGCCCGGCAAAAATAGCAAAAATGTATGAAATGGTATGGCTCGCTTTTGCACTGCCAGCGCCGGCCCCGGCGCCGGTGCCATGGAAAAAGCACCCATTAGATACGTTACTTTTTATAAAGAGGATAGCAAACGAATAGGTACGGAATGCGTTACTTACGTCCTCATAATTATATTTTATTTTGTAAAGGTGTTTGCGCACCACTGTTGCCTGCTGCTGCACCTGACCAGTAGTGATATGTCTCTTATCAACATTAAAATACAAATTACAACAACAAAATGTATTTATAGATTTCTTACACAAATAGCTATATTTAAAAGATATTTGTACGCGTTATTCACTCAAGCCGCATGAAAATACATCCGTTCATGATCTTCGTTCATTACACGGATTGTTCTTGTGAGAGGTGTTTTGGCCAGTATGTTGGGCCTGGCCACCGGACACAGCAAGCAGTGGCGCGTGCCAATTAACGCCACCACAACAGCTTCCTCAGCATCACTCCCGGGCTATATGCTTAGCAGTAGCTTTACCACATATGCACCAGTTAAATTCCGTGGGCATCCTGAGCTTGTCGTCAATATCATCTAGCGTGATGACCAAACAGATTTCACCAGAAGCGTTCGCTCCACTCATCCTCGGTCAAGATATGATGCACGTCCTCGATTATTCCACATTTCTCACAAAGCAGAACAGCTAATTTGTAAATAATATGAGTTTTTAAATCGGCATGACAGTGTGTGTCACTGTGGCACTGTCAAGTTTCGGATTCGCTTCGGATTCGCCTCGGAAACGCCTCGCTAACGCTTCGCTTAGTTTTATGTTTGACGTCGTGCATACAAAGCCAGCCATTACTAATAGTTCGGCAACGCTTCGCATTCGCCTTCGCCACGCCTCGCTGAGTTGTAATATCGCCAACGCCTTCGGATCGCTATCGCTATCGCATCGCTTTCGCGTTTCTATGTGACTGGATTCAAACAATTCCCTATATTACAAATGAAAACGCTTCGCTTCGCTTTCGGCACGCCTCTCTGTTTGACAATAGCTTAAAACTGCCAATTTGCTCAAATAGAATTGAACGTGTATGGGGGTGGAATGCCAATTTGATGGCATGACATGCCAATTTTGATAGGTCATCAAATCGTTTTTGACACAACGCAAATTTTTTTTTTTTAATAATCTTTATTCTTGACCATAGATACAAGTCTTTCAGTCGAATACATTTTGAACGATATTTACAATGTTACGTATAAATAATGTACAAATAATTACTATTTCAAAGTATTTACAATTTTCCTACGGTATTACACACATATTTATTCAAGACAGTAAAATATTTCATATTAGCTAATAACTCCTGAACGCGGCGGGGAACACTTTGATAACATTCACTGTCATTGTCATTAATTTCACTCAATTCAGAGACCAATAGTAAACGTTGAATGTTAAAACTCGAACATTGCATGATAACATGATCCAAGTCAGCATTTTCTGTTCCACAATGATCACAACGGCTATTACTAATTATGTGAATCCTATGCAGGTGAGCTGGTGTTAAGCAGTGTCCCAATCTCATGCGTGATATAATAGTTATAAATTTCCTTGTGCTGTACTTGAAATTATGATACCAAGGTCTAGTCAATAATTCATTTTGTATTCCAGCATACCATCTGCCTTTCGTCTCCAACGTTATGTCCCAATACTCCTTCCATAACCGTCTATTCAGTTCTTTATAAAGGCTGTAATAATCAGTGAATGGGACCTTGAGCAACTCTGATCTATCCTCATCATGGTCTGAACGGGCAGCACTATCAGCTACCTCATTACCACGAATGCCACTGTGTGAAGGTACCCATACCATTTCTACTTTAATACACTTGTCAAGTAGTTTTAGGATAAGAAATCTAATACAATAAATAATATAATTTAACTTAAAACTAATGTTTACATTATCTAGAGCAGACAAAACACTTCTGGAGTCTGTAACTATCAAAATATTCTGTACATTATTTACAATACTATGTACATGTTGCAGTGCACAATAAATTGCATAGCATTCTGCAGTGAAAATGCTACATACTCTATTTAATTTAATGCATTTGGTGAAGTCTAGCTGTGGATCATAGAAAGCTGCATTTACAGTATGATCTGTTTTAGATCCATCTGTGTATATTACATAATTTTCAGGTCTATTGTCTTTAAACTGCAAAAAATCAAATTCATTATGCACCACATCTAAGTGGATTACAACGCTGCTAATAATACCATTATAAGGAATTCTGTACATAGGCCATACATTATTTACAATAATATCTTTTGAATATTTATTTACATGTTCAAATATTATTGGTATTTCAGGTAGAGTTCCACCAACCAAAGATGAAGCAGAGATGGCATTGGAAGCAATTGACTGAGAGATCTCCGAATGCAAGATTAATTTCCTGAGTAAAAGATTATCATTTGATGAAATGACTTTCAATAAAAATCTCTCAGCCAACAACAACCTTCGTAATATTAAGGGAGGTATACATGTCTCAACTTCTAATGAATTGATAGGTGTGGAGCACATTGCACCACAAATAAGTCTCAGTCCCATATTTTGAATTACATCTAATTTTCGTAACAAGGTGCTACTGGCATTCATGTAAGCTAGGCTGCTGTAATCAAAATGGCTTCTTACTATACTTTTGTACAGCATACTCATAACTTTAGGGTCAGATCCCCAAAAACTTCCTGCTAAATGTCGCAATAGATTTATCCCATTCAGTGCCTTACCACTTATATGTTTAATATGTTCATCAAACTTTAATTTATCATCAATAATAACACCTAGGAATTTATGTTGCTTGACTAAAGGGATATCTACACCATTGTACGAAATTTTGATATTACTATGAGTATTTACATTTTTAGAGATAATTAAAACTGAACTCTTTTCAGGATTTATTTCTAATTTAAGTTTTCCATGGTAATAACTATATAATTGAGACAAAGCTTCATTGATGTTGGCCATAGCTATGTCTATGTTTTGGTTAATGCTGTACAAAAGCAAGTCATCTGCAAACTGCAGAATATTTACACCAGGCACATTTATATATTTTAATATTTCTGAAGTATATACATTATAAAGTAAAGGAGACAAAGTTGCCCCCTGCATTGTGCCTTTGTTGACCTTTCTAGGTCCATGCATTTTATTATTATATTTTACAAATACCAATCTATTGTTTAAAAAGGAATAAAGCCATTTAAGAACATGTCCAGGAATACCAATATCATAAGAAACTTGAATGAGTTCTTCTATATTTACATTATCAAAAGCACCTTTTACATCTAAAAAGACACAGACTGCATTAGAGTGACTTAATTTAACCTGTTTCAAATCTGATAATAGAGTTACAAAGCTTTCAGAGCAACTTTTACCCTTTCTGAAGCCAAACTGTATTGGAGGAATTAAACTTTGTGATTCAACAAAATAATCTATTCTTAACTTCAACATATTTTCAAAAAGTTTACCTAAACAAGATGATAAGGAAATAGGTCTGTAAGAAGATGCATTGTTTGCTGGTTTATTCGGTTTAAGTATTGGTATAACACATTGTGTTTTCCATGACTCAGGTATAACTAATTCATCCCATAACTTATTATAAATACTAAGTAATATAGTTTGTGCATTCAAATGTAATTTCTTAATTAACATATAAGGAATGTCATCCAAGCCTGGGGTAGTGTCCCTCCTACTCTTTAGAGATGCTTTCAATTCTTCTATAGTAAAACAGCTTTTAAGAAATGCATTAATATTATTCTCTGTGGCATTTTCAAACAAATATTTAAGTTTGGTCTCATCTATCTGTGTAGAATCTGCTATGTTATTTAAAAAACTTGGGACCCATTCATCATTAAAGTTTTTATTTCTATTTGTTCCTATTCTTTTAAACTTTTTAATATATCCCCATATTCTAGAAACAGGTGTTAATCTGTTGAAACTACTACACAAATCTTTCCAAGAAGTATTTCTTTCTTCTTTTAAGATTCTTTTTTTCATTGCATCCAACTGTTTATATTTAATCCAATTTTGTATTGTAGGGTTAGAAAAATAATATTTTAATGCATCTTTTGATTTTTTGACAGCATCAGTACATTTTTGGTTCCACCATGGTACTGGTTTTCTAATTAAAGAATTTGGATTTAGTTTTCGCTTTGGTATTGCTTTGAGCCTAATTTCATTCAAAATATTTACAAAACTATTATACAAATCAATAGCCGAACTATTCGTCACATCTAATTGAGAAAAAGAAGTTTCTGATAGTATATAATATTTTTCCCAGTCTGCTTTACTATAGATAAATTTTTCTTGCAATACAGGAGGTGACACATCGTACGAAGATGGTTGAACATCTATTTCAAGCAAAGTCGGAAGATGATAACTACCCATGGGATCTTCGAGGACACACCAGTTGCACAAATGCGCGATTGAATCGCTTACAAGGGCAAGATCTATAGCTGAAGCTTGTCTATTGGGATATGGAACAGTTGTTGGCGATCCATCATTCAAAATACAGAGATTAAATTCATCAATTAAATTGTATAAACATCTGCCTCTATTATTATTAGTATTACATCCAAAGGCTATGTTATGGGCATTAAAATCTCCCATGATTATACATGGTTTGGGTATTTTATTAAATAAGTCTTTTAATTTTGTTGTGTCAAATCTAATACTAGGTGGACTGTAAACACAAAGTATTGAAATTGGTCCAAATTCTGTTTCTATTGCTATGCATATGTTTTGAATTGACTCTGAGAAATTTGTATGTATGATTCTGTATTTTAAATGATGGCTCACCAGAATCGCCACTCCATTATGTGAATTTTGTGAATTTTTGTGAATAATATTATATGAAGGAAAGTGTGGAATTAATGAATTTGTTTTTAACCAGGTTTCATTGAGAAGACAAACATCTATTTTCCTATCAATAAGTAAATTTTGTAAAAGGCTCTTTTTGCTCTGTAAACTCTGTATGTTGTACTGTAAAATGTTTAAATATCTGTCCATTAAATTAAATTTGCTAAAAATATCTCTTTAATTTTCTTATTTGTGAGTGGCTCATCCAAGTCACTCCTGTTACCCAATGCAACTAGAGATTTAATAATTGCATTAATTATAATATCATTATTTGCTACTTTTTTCATGTCTAAACTATCATTGGTTTTAACTGGAGATACATGTTCTGTGGTTTTAACACTTACCCTATCAGCAACCGGGGGCAGGACCGGGAAGGATTTCTCATTATATGTCGGGGGTGCGTTCACCACAGTGGCATATGATTTTTGCATGTATTTAGCCTTTTTCTCTTCGATCTTTTGCTTTTTAATGGGACATTCTTTTGAGATGGCAAGATGATTACCTGAGCAGTTAATGCATATAATTTCTTCGACATCACATTCTTTGTAGGAATGACGACCTGCACAAGAAGAGCACTGTTGCTCGCCTCTACAAGCCTTAGCAGAATGGTTAAATTTGAGACATTTATAGCATTGCAGTACTGGTGGTATGTATACTTTCACCTCGTATCTAAAAAGTTTTATATAAACATATTGCGGTAAAGATGTGGATGCAAAGGTGACGGCAACTGTATTCAAAGGCACCAATTTCTCCTCTTCTTTGCGCATAAACCTTTTAATAGCAATGACTTCAGAGTCACTCACTATATTTTTATAGATTTCTTCATTAGACAGCTCCTTGGGCACAAACCTCAGGACTCCAATTCTTTCCGTCAGATATGACGGTATAAAAGCTTTAAACTTGTTTTTGAATAAGAAGTCTTCCATCTTTAGGAAACTATTGGCCGCAGCCGCCTTTCTAAATGTTATTCCTATTTTGTGTGCATTTATTCTATGGACTCCTATTGCTCCTTTAACATTGTCCGATATCAGATTGGTGAGAGTGATAGGATTTTTGTTTCCTATTTTTTCTTTCTCCGTCGATTCGACGTACACTATATATTCGGAATTGGTGTTTTCTATAAATAGTCTCTTATAATTTTGTTTGGTAAAAAAATTATACTTATTGTTGGTACTCGTGCCCGTCTTTTCGACTATTTTTCTTTTTTTCTTCGCCTGGTCTTGCGGCTCCTCGCCGCCACTGGTGACACTCATCGTAGTTCGAGGTCTAGTTACTTGGTTAGGTGATGAATTTGTACTTTAATCAATTTATTTAATTTTTCTCAGAATCAAATAAACCGCGTCGTTTGACTTCCCGCCAAAAAGTCTTATATCAACACAACGCAAATCGGCAGCAGTGATGCCATCTTAGCAACTTCATAGATAGTTAGCTAATTTTATAAAGGTGCTAGAAAAAAAGCTAAAAAGTGTAACTTGTGGCTAAACTTTTTAGCTACTTTTCTAACACCATTTCAATTCATCATGACATTGAGACTTTCAAAATTAGTCAAGTAGTGTCCCGAGTCAAAAGACAAGATAATGCAACAGTGGCTCATTCTACATATAAATAAGTGGCATTCTGAAGAAATAGTTTAGTTTCGGGTGGAAATAAAAAAAGAAATGAAATTCTTCCGGTGGCAAAATATATTTAAATATACAAGATACCCTGAATATGAATTTTCAATCTTAAGTAAACTGGGAAAGTAAAGCAGACTCTGTAGAGTAAAATACTGCAAAATCTCTGTAACAAATACAGGGATTATTGTCAGCCGACATCACTGAGAAGTCACTAAAATCCGACCACTCATGACTTTCGGAAATTTCTAGGTACTAATTTTTTAATGCATTTGATGTAATGAAATAGACACTAGCGCCATGTCTAAAGGTCAAGGAGTGGTGGCCAGGGCTGGGGTGCGTTTAAATCTTCCGGCGGTATTTCGCCGGAAAAATTAAACTAGCGAAGGTTCGCTGAACGGAGTCATAAGTTTCTGTCAATGTTAGTTGTCAAATTCAATTGACAGCTCAGTTTATTGAACAAATAATCAATTTGCCGGTTTAATACAAATCCATAATCCACAAATAATATTTACTCTCTAAAATAAAAATAATATTCGTTTTTACTGCGGATATCGAGCAAAACAACAAAACGTAATGTCAGTCTGACAGCAGGATAAAATATTGCGAGGTAAAAAGGTCGCAATATTTTATCAGTAAATTCCATTTAGTAAAAACTTATCCCAGCGAATGACCGTAAACGGGGCAGATTAAATTTTAGTTAGCTTCATTTTTCACGTCGCGGTGTACTTAAACGGGGTGTTTGACATTTAGGCAGTATAAATTTAAACTGGATAAAGGATATAAACGCAGCCCAGAGTCCTGCATATGGGATCGTTCTGAAACTCGACTTTTTGACAAATATTTATTTTTATTTAAAAATAACCAGTACTAATCCAAATTCAGTGACTAAATAAGAAAATAATTGTACAAAAACGTTAATAATATATAATAGAATTGACTAAAAAAAACAAACAAATATTCTCCGCATTTCATTTTACATTTAATTTACTAGACAAACGTTTTCGAACGCACCACGTCTAGCATGCGTACCTATCTAGTCTGTGATGCGTACGCAATATAAGACAGTGTTCCCACTTTATAAATATTTTCCCTTTATTTAGGGTACCCCTACCCTCCTTCGGGTCCTTTCAAATGTTGGTCATTATTTAAGCGAAAAAATTGTAAAATAAATAAATATTTATGAAGGTCTTTATGAAATTAACTACCCAAAAACCAACCTTCATGCTTTGTGCTCGTGTAACCCTCTAGGAGGCTAATAGCTAAATAATAAAAAGCAACACTTCTCTGCATTATTATAATTTTTATTTTCGACTTCAGTTAAAAAAAAGGCAATTTTTTTTTTAATTGAAGTCGAAAATAAAAATTATCGTGTATTGAAAAGGTGATAATAAAAAAAACTTTTTCAAGAAAAATGTAACCGCCTTCTAAAACAACCACAAAAAATTGTAAAATAATCTACAAAATAACTTTTCTTTCGGTTGTCGGTGCCTTTGTTTTTTTTTTCTTTTCATTGTCTTTTAGCCACCGCCTTCCGAATGAAAAGTAATTTTGTAGATTGTGGTTGTTTTTGAAGGCGGTTACAGTTTTTTGAAAAAAAAATTTTTTTAACTCTTTTTAGTTTAAATATTCAACCCGAATTCTTGTCAAGAACATCATTCTCTTACATGTGCACTAGAATTTTGTAATCCTTCGCACCGGTAATTACATCGCTCATGTACACAATAAGCTAATAAAATTCCATATCTCAAAAATTACTGACCGATTTCTACCGATTCTGATGAAACTTGCAGTGTTCCCTAAGTTAAATGATACCTCGCACACCAAAAAAAAGCATTACTTAAATCGGACTCAAATTCCGGAGATATGCGAACACAAACTAAATCAATCGATGCCTACTCCTTACTGTTAAGGAGTTGTACCTTCCATCATCAGCTCATCCACCTGAAATGATGATTATCAGATGCAAATACTCGAACAGCTTTAGAAAATATATATAATTGGTACTATCTGCCTATAAAATTTGAAGGTTACCCTCGCTTTCCCTGGGATCCTATCACCAGAACCTGACCTGAGATTTTTTTCCAAATCAGTCCAGGCGTCTTCGAGAAATCGGGGAACATACATAAAAATAAAAAATATTCCGAACTGAGAACCTCCTCCTTTTTTTGAAGTAGGTTAAAAAAAGGTGTCGGAACAGGTAGGTAAGTTAAAACTAAGTATTTATTATACTTACGGGTAAGCCCCGACTCAAACGAGCGTTTTCTTTTGCTGGCACTTTAAAAGCGCTGACGTGTGAACAGATTTTGACTGGCCTGTTGGTCTAGTAGTTAGTGACCCTGACTGCTATGCCGGGGGTCGTGGGTTCGATTCCCACCCAGGACAAATCTTTGTGTGATGAGCATGATCATTTGTTCTGTGTCTGGGTGTAATTTATCTATAGTAAGTATGTATTTAAAAATATATAAGTATGTTTTCAGTTTTCTAGTACCCATAACACAAGCCCTGCTTAGCTTGGGACTAAATGGCGTTGTGTGATAGTTGTGGAATATTATTATTATTATACAAGGGAATGCATTTGTTCTATATCGGCGGTTTTTTAACGCCAGCAGAAAAAAAAAAATTTTCGCGCGAATAGCGTCTTAAAAAGTCTAGGTAGGATTAAAAAAACCAGCAACTGCCTGCAGGCACTATTACTACGATTAATGAGTAGTCATTATGACTTTTTTTTCAGATGGGTCTACGAACCAATATCATCAAAATAGTTCAGCGGTTTAGGCGTGAAAGCATAACGAACAAGTGCATTTATACTACACGAATAAGTTAGGATAAAATTGTAAAATCATTTTATTTTTAATTTTAATACCTTTTTAGTAATATTAAAATACGGGCAAAACTGAAATCAGAGGCTGACAATATGGTTACTATGACAACGAATATTCAAATAAAACAATCGATGTGTATCTAAGTAACAAACATCAAACAAAAATACGTTAGGAAATTCAATAAATTAAATTTTGTGGTTCGTTTCAATAAAATCGAGAAGCGTTTAAAATACCTACCTACCTAAGGGAGATCATCATCATCATCGACGACTTTGCTCTGGAAAAATTATATGGAAAACGCGTGGTCCAATTCTGACCCGACTCAATTTTGATTGCCATCGACATGCTAAGAGGATCAGCACAAAATAATCGCAGAACCTGCCATTCTTCAGACATGAATAAGGTGGAAGATAAAACCAGCTGACACAGTGATATACCTAGTGTGAAACCGCTAGGTATTGTACGAGTATGATCAAAATGTTTCCTAATTATTTCATGCAAACAATTTGATACAGAAAGTTGAGAGCCATTGGATCAATGTGTAATTCTTTATCATGGATTTAGGTACTTCGATTAACAAAAAATGTACAATGGATTTACATCTCAGTGAAGTGAAATATCATATTCCTTATTGTTGTTAGTAATAGTTATTTAGTGATTGTGTTTAAATTACAATAATTGTATTTTTCCTATGCTGTTATAACTTACAGAATGTTAATAATATAGGTAAAAGTAAAGTAAGTAAAGTAAAACCAACGACTTTCATTTTGATATGATTTTAATTAAAGCATTTCAAGCAAAGCTAAGCAGCTCTGACAGAGCAAATATATAAAATATAATTATTTTTGCATGATTTTACTAAAAAGGTGAGTACTGACATAATGAGTAGAGAAAAATAGAAGATTTGATGAATTAGAATAAGGGCAGGAGAACGATGAGACGACGAATCATAAGATTTGTAAATAAAATATAACTATTAATATTTCCCTAAGTATTTATTTTAATAATAAAAGGTTAAAACACTATATATACCTATAATATTAGGTAAACTACCACATATTTTATCATGTAATTCAGTGTGTTTTTCTTGCATGATTCACAGAGCAGCAGCGAAATTGAGAATAGGCAATCCTTGCTCTCAGTAGAGTTACTGTCCAAAGATAAAATAATCTGTAAACATGAAGAAATTACCATTAAATTAACCCATTTTTCTAGTGTAAAAAACTTGTAACTAAAATGATACAGCGAAGATGCTGGCTCAGTGATGGCCCTTGCTTGTGAATATTGTAGTTCAGTTAATTTATATTAGTGTGACAGATTCGGACAAAAGTGCACACTATATAGGTATGTTTTTAATCTACCAGTACCTATTAAGGGGTAGAAATGGGTTGTGAGACAGTTTAAACCAATAAACGTAATCAAATTGTTGATTACATTATATGAATTTGTTAGTGATGGTTTTGCATTTAATAGTTGATGTACGTATGTATCATCACATCCTGCATAAACTTATTATAGTAGTAGTAGGTATGGTTAATAATCTTTGGTCATTCCTACCTTATAACTATAGCAAGTCCAAGCTGATAACTGTAGTAGTTTGCTTCTTGGCATACATAAAGTTGGTGGTTTTCTGTTAGTAGAAATCCTGTTTTAAATTCAGTTTTGCACAGATTCAACACATTGAAAGTACTTGGTTGCGTTTATAAAATAATTCGTGCTAAGGGTAAAGGTGTTAAAAAATGAACCGCAGGCATTTCGTGGGCGTACTCGGTATCAAAAACGAAGTCGATTCCAATTTTTTTATTATTCCACCGGAAGAATTTCATTTTTTTTACTTCAACCCAAAACTGAACTATTGCTTCAGAATTCCACTTATTTATATATGTAGAATTAGCCACTGTTGCGTTATGAGTAGGCATCACTGATGCAGATTTGACGTTGTGTCAAATCAATCTTTACGATAGGCAGTATGGTGTATGGTGTCTATGGACGAACTGCCGATTTGAAACAATTGCAAGCGTCACATCTATCGTTCACATAGGCAGGATGGTGTATGCCTACTATTAGGAAGACATCAAACAGGAAAGAGATAGACGGTCCTAGAATTCGTTTTCGCTCTTTCTAGGGAGTATGGTAGTTTTTCATAGACTTATAGCATGGATTGAGCGTTAGCTGAATGCTATTATAAGTCAAATAGGTATGGCAAGCAATGGGGATTGTCTTAATTTTTTAAACATTCGATTTTATTTCATTTTCTGCAAATATAGAGCATTTTGAGAAACTAATTTGAATATTTTAATGATTGGCTCAATAGCTTTTTTATTTTTAATATTTTAATTTTTGAGGTAGGTGACGTCACCTTTGGCTTTAAAGTTGTGCCGTTTCCTTAGTTCTAGAGCAAAATTAAAAAAACTGTCAACACAACGTCAACTGTCTAAACGTCACTTACATCCCACTAGGTTATTGTTTACAAAACAAAATTACTCCTAGATGAACATACAAAGGAATCTAAGGCTTCTGAAATACTAACATCAAAGTGATCTTCGCAACAGTACATTGTCTATACCTTGCAACATTCCACGCCGTCATCACGACACCACTTTTCTCGCAAATCTTCTTTAGTACGAACAAAATGTTGTTTCGATTATTATTAGTATTATTGTTGCAAGTTGGGACAAAGCACTTCCTGTATTCTATTTTACTTGTAGTTTATGTTATATTGCCGATGCCGATTTAACAGATTTAACCGAGATTATGAAGCAATTTGCAGTAACAATAAAAACTTGTTTGTTTACATCTTTGACATTTCCAAATTGACACTTGTCAGTGGCCGTCTGACATCCCTGATTTTCTCATCAGGGATGTCAGACGGCCACTGCGAAGTACCAATATGAAATATTGGTACATCGGTAAAATGTGTAGAAAATCAAATACGAATGAAAAATCTTTTTTTTCTTTTGCTGTTAATAGAAGGCAAAAAAAAGAGATTTTTTAGTAAGCAATACTCGATTGTAACTAAAGAAATAGATAACAGAGTACAGCTAGCGTGGAAGAGATATTGGTCACACAAGGTTGTCAAAAATCCTCGGGTTCCTCCCAAATCTAAGAAAATATTTGATTTCTTCATTTTACCTATATTGACGTATGGATGTCAAACTTGGAGCATTACTAAACAAAATATGCGAAATCTAGAGCCCTGTCGACATAGCATGGAGCGTAGCATGCTCAACGACAAGTTAAAAGACAAAATCAAACTAGAGACATTACTAAACCAAACTAAAATCAACGAAATCACATATTGCATAAGGAAATTGAAATGGAGATGGGCAGGTCATAATTATGTTGAGGAGTACTAATAACAAATAGGCTAAGGACGTAACCAAATGGTTGGTCCAAGATATAACAAAAGAAAGAAAGGATGGCAACGCCTAAGATGGGAAGACGACTTTTGAAAGATGGCTGGTGCTACTTGGAGGAGGATGACCCATAAACGGAAGGAGTGGCAAGCTACAGGGGAGGCCTTTGCGAAATCGAAAGACAATCTCAATATCGGTGTCTAATAATACATATTATATAGATATATAAAAGAGAGGGAAAAAAATGTAAACTTAATTTTAATATTTTTGTTTTGTAAGATTGTTAAATAAAGGCTATAATAATAATAATACTCGATTGCACCCTAAAATTTGTCGTTTATTCTGTATTGTTGGTCAACGTCCAATCTTGGTTTTTTTTTCTCGAGTACCTAATAATCTTGGTACATGGTACGTGACACTGCAAACTGGTATGTATACCAAGACATTGGTACTTATGCTTGACAACCCTGGAAAATACTTGTCACTTATTTTTTAGGGTTCCGCAGCCAATGGCAGAAAACGGAACCCTTATAGATTCGAGATGTCTGTCTGTTCGTCCGTATGTCACAGCCACTTTTTGTCGAAATTATAAGAGATAGCTCTTATAATTTCGACAAAAAGTTGAAACTTTGTAAGTAGATGTATTATGTGAACCGCGTTAGGACTTTCACACAAAAATAAAATAAAAACCAATTTTGGGGGTACCTCCCATACTTAGAATTGAAACTCAATATATATTTTTTTCGCCTTACCCATTCGTGTGGGATATCTATGAATATAGATATATTATGAATAGGTCTTGAAAAATTATATTGAGGTAGTACTATTATTCTGTGATTGAAGTTACAAACATAATTATTTTTTTCTAAACTGAACAGTTTGCTCGAGAGACACTTCCAAAGTGGTAAAATGTGCCCCCTCCCCCCCCTCTGTAACTTCTAAACTAAGAGAATAATAAAACAAAAAAAAAATATTTGGTGTGCATTCCCATGCAAACTTCAATTGAAAATTGTTTTGAACGAGATCGAGATATTAGCTTTTTTTTTTTAATAAATCGTAAACTGCAATTTACTTTGCAAAGTTACAACCAACTACAAGAACTTTACTTGCTGCTACGGAACCCTTTATGGGCGAGTCCGACTCGCACTTGGCCGGTTTTATATTTTTTATATTTTCTGTTTTCTGAGGCAAAGATACAAAACTGTGTACAGCCAAAGCTTTGAAGAAGGTGTTAAACATTTGAAGGGCAAGGAAGGTCAAACGTATTTTATTTAAAATATCAATGAAATATGAATATTTTTCATTTTTAATTAGTACATAATGATCAGTAACGCTATTCCTCGAAATGGTTTTTCAATTACAGCATATTAAAAAAAATGAACAATGCCCATTCTCCTATGCGTGACTTACAAATAGAAGAATAGCTAATGACGCGAGTTTGATGGAAACTGAAGAAGTTTATCACTTTTCAGAAATATTGTTTTTTAGACAAGACAAAATCATCAAATGATTCCTCGCACCCTGGATAGAGAAAGAAAGAAAAGAAGAAAGAAAGAAAAAACGTTTATTTGACAGCCCGTACACACAACAAACAAGCAAATGAATAATAATAAAAAAAAACATGATAATAAAGGAATTTAACGTAAATTAAAAGCAACAATGAAAAATCAAAGATAACAATGTTGTGTGTCCCACGGCTAGATCAAATAGGTCCAGTTCAGCAAATTGTCGAGCAGCTAGTGCTCGACGCTGGTTTTCAACTGGACCTGGACGGTGACGTGACGGACGCAAAGCAGTCTTAAAACATCCAAACGTGTTATGTGTGTGTGTGTTGTGAAATACATAAATACTTATATTAACTTGGGATTTGGGAATCATAAATATAAATATTAAAATAATTCAAATATACATGTACCTACACGATAATAAATAAAGGGTAGTAAGTAAAAAAATAATTAAATAAATAAGACAGATGGACGCAGGACGATTATCTACAAAAACCTGTTTCGCACTGCACGGAAGGGACTATCAGACCCGTACTAATCCATGGTGTTCCTTCAATAGCTTTTTAGTTCCAGGGTCACGGTTATCTATTTAGACAAAATCGCGCCCCAAAAAAATCCCGTGATCCAAGACAGTTTCGCGACCGGAGGAATATTGCTTTTAGTGTTCTTTTTAGACCAGTAGATACAGCAACATCATGAACTACCACTAACGAACCGTAACAGAGGAGTATGAATGAGACGTCGCTCTTGGAGACGAGTGCCAACCGCTCACTAGGTCTGATGCGACTGACGGCTCATTAATTTTGTGTCTATTTTGCCACTTATCATATAGCTGAGATTATTTATAGGAATTCTAGTTTTGCAACAACACGAAACAAATATTAGTATCATTTCGGGTCTCGGCTTATGTGTATGTGAGTTTAAGGCCCTTCGTACACTAGGCAACTCAAGTTTCCGATACCTTACGACTTCGGTATCCAAGCGGCTATCGCAATACAAACCCATAAAGGTTCAAACACAAGCACGCATCAATGAATACCAAAATCGTAAGGTATCGGAGACTTGCGTCGCCTAGTGTACAAAGGGGCTAAAATGTTTGTGAAAACATCAACGACCCCTGGAGAAATTTCTATTGTGCGGTTAAAAAAAATATTTTCAGTAGTTTGTTATTAATGTTTTCACAATTATCCACAGCAAAAGCAACCGATATTATCATTGAGATAACAATGCGGTATTGCATGAAACGATAGCTAACTACTACTACAAATTATCTCAATTAGTGGTCGGTAAACATTGTGAGGAAACCCGCATGTCCTAGAACTAAAAATTCGAATATTTATGTACGTGACATTTACCTATTCATACTAGGCCATCGTGGTCGTTTACAGCCCACTCCCTCTCACAGAGAGAAGGCTTGGATCCTTGTAATCATAACATTGTAGGCTGATTTATGATTATTTCTATGATTTTTTAGCGTGGTAAAATCATCAAATGAGTCCTCCCACCCCGGGAAGGGCGGGAGGGACTGTCAGACTTGTACTGACTAAAATCCACGGTGTCCTTCAATAGCTCTTTATGTTCCGCGGTCAGGATAAGGAAATAAGTCCCGTGACATGATTATATCTATGATGATGAAAATATTATCAGAGATCAATCAATGACTTCAGCTTTTAACTTTTTTTGTAAAGGCAAAAGAGACTGTATAAAAAAATATATTTCTATGTGTAGGTCCCTCTTTCTATATATTTCCAAATCCATTTTACAAAGGATTACAAATAAAAATAGTTGAAACTAGCAGCATTGTATACTGAAACCATAAAACCGACCATCCAACCTCCAATAAAAAAGGCATTAAAATCCAGCCAGCTTTACCAAAAGAAAATAAATTAAAATCTACAAACTTCTGGATTCATTCCAAAATATTATCTTC
Source organism: Agrotis segetum (assembly GCA_036375495.1). Classification (NCBI taxonomy): domain Eukaryota; kingdom Metazoa; phylum Arthropoda; class Insecta; order Lepidoptera; family Noctuidae; genus Agrotis; species Agrotis segetum. The sequence goes on from JAQSVV010000136.1 coordinate 1,424,156, forward strand.
AACGGATCTAAAATTATCAGTAGTGTCAAGTGCATTCTGCACCTAAGGATATCCATTCACTGTCAGACATTATTGCGGTGCCGAGGTATTAACAATTATTTCGGCCAATCGCGTCGCAGGAAATAGCAAGTTGTCGTATTTCATCTCTTTATTTTATGAGGAGTTTATGCGTTTTGGGTTAATAAAGTGGGTAATTTATAATGCTTTTGTTCTGAAAATAATTTAATTATGTTGTGTTGATATTTACTTGAATATATTGCAAATATCGTCTTTATTAGCAACGCTTGTTTTGTTACTGGTTGGCACGTTTTCTTAAGTTTTTTACCAGATTTAGTAATTGACTAGTGGTGGACTTACGCTGAAACATTGCTTCGATTTTCTATCTTCTTGTACCTACAATTTCTGAGTAGTAATCGACCTGTATTCATGAATACTGGTATTCCATTTAAATATATATCAATATGAGGTTGTGACAAAGGGATAAGAAAAGGGCGGGATGCCTTTTCTGACTTCCTCTTGAATTGGTCAGAAGAAACACACCATCGGAACCATACGAAGGTATATGGGAGTCCCTTGTCCAAGTGTGGCAAAGATGAAAGATAATACAAAACATGAGGATCTAAAACACTTTTATCATCAAATGAGTTGTGGTAAAATTCGTAAAATAGTATTGATACCTATTCTATAGCTCATTCTTTTAAAAATTGAACATGTTACGTATGCATTTATGCAATCCACACAATTTCTTCTTCTATAGTGTGACACACCAAATATCATTAGGACTAAAATTGTCGCATTAAATTCTCCTGCACATTGAACAGGCCGCTTTATACAACTCACCGGCGAAGAGGCCCGTCTGCAAGTGACTCTAGAAGATTTTAATAAAAGATTATTTTAATGCATACGTTCAACCTCACAGAGGCCCGTGTGGAATTTAATAAATAATGAGCATGACATTTATTTAAGAGATGGAGAGAGAATATTTACCTTTTTTACTTGTAAAAGAATATGATGCAATCTTACAACAAGTATTTTTTTCTATAATTCAGTATCATTTCATTATTCTAATGAAAGACAGTGACACTAACCCTTAAAATTATTTAGCGGAACAGAATTACAATCTAAATTAATAAAAGATTAGCTGGGCTAAACTTTTTAATAAAAATTTCAGCAGTAGAAGGTGGGTTGTACTGTTGAAATTTTTAATTTGATGTTTCGGGACGAAAATATAATTTTTATTACGGATAATCAGGAAAGATTATAAACGTTCTCAGAAACAAATTATAACGCTTCTTTTGTGTCTCACATAAAAAAAAACCGAATAAACCGTAAATCATCCCCTCAGTGTAAATACAAGAAAAAAACTTTGTATTAAAATTTAATTTCCTCCACGGAACAAGTCCCATTCGAATGACAGAATGACGACTTTAACTACAAGAATGTTGTTACATTTTTTTCAATTTACAGTAAAAATCTTGGAGTTAATTAAATTGGGGGCCAAGTCATAGGCGGTAGGATTTAATGGAGGCCCCATTAAATCCTAAGGCCTAGATGCTTTTTTATTTGTTGTAACAATGTCACCGACGACAACGTAGCGGGCAACCGATGTATGTAAGGGGCGGATTGGTTTACGGCGTAGTGGTCTAATGTGGTTTTATGTTTCTACGACACACCAGTTTCTTATGGATTTAATATCCTTCACCGTTTAAGGCAATCGTCTACCGAGCGCTCGTTCTTACTAAAAGAGAAAACGTTTTCTTGCCCCTAAATGTTATCCTATCTCAATGATTTTTAGAATTCTGACACAGTAAAAAACGTAGGTTTTCTTTTTTTTCAAAATTTATAATAGTTTGAAAATTACAGGCGCCTAAGACTTTGACTTTTCAAGACTTCTTTGGTCCATAACGAAATTTTAAATGCTCAATGTGTTTCATTGATATTTATGCTTTGGAACATTTCTGTCTGTTTTCTGTGTGTAAAGTAATTAAAAAAAAACTTCTAGATATTTTCAAATATATTATTTTTTTGCTTCCCAAAACATTGTCCTCACAGTTCAATAACCTTACTTCATCATAAATAGTTTTGCCAATCCACTGATGGACAAAGTTCTCCTCAATTGCACACCACTAAGCAATTCCCGGCCACGTTCAACCATCTGAACAACCTCTTGTAGGACAAGGGGCTGATTTATAAATTCCTTTTTAAAACTAAAAGCAAATGGCAGTTGAGCGTTTAAAATGCACGGGCTCAATGCTCAGATCAGATGCTCAATTTTACGCGTTATTTGCCAAAGTACGCTCCGTTGGAAGTTTAACGAAACTTGTATATTTAGGACTGAGATATACGCTTTTGAAATAACTTTTAGGGCAAACACTTAGGACAAACGACACACTCTTTGGTGAAATACTGAGTATTAGAGTATTTTTTTATAAACCACGATTAATGATAGTAACAGCTATATTTTTGGGTTGTTAAATCATCAAATGAGTCCTCCCACCCAGGGCAGGGCGGGAGATACTATCAGACTTGTATTTACTAAAATCCACGTTGACGCTTTTCTGGTGGTTGCCACTGTTTTTTCTGGATTTCAGGAGTTGCAGTGGTTTGGGAAAAGTGTGGAAGGTTTGTCCGCATAAAAAAATCAAAAATACAAGTTGACGAGCTGTTTCATCTATTTGACCTACAAAGCGCTACCTGCTGCGAAAAATTAGAATAACTTCAAGTTATTCAGGTTTTGCAGTGAAACCTGCCCTAATAATTTTCACTGGTGAAAGAAAACAAACGGAAATTAGATTTGTGACTTTTTTACAGACATGTGACAGTGAAATAAGTCAAGTTGTTAGATCTCGCACATCTTTTAAACTTTGGTTATATTATGACTGTATGAGCCATGCCAATTTTCTTATGACGTTCCAAGAGCAGGAACTTGGCAATATATTTAGACATGCACATAATCCACAACAGCATTATTATATTACAGTGAAATATTTTCAAAACATTTCACCGCCAAGGCTTGACGGAATTATGACAAGGTATGATAAATGTGTTATAAAATATTAATGTCTTACCTATTTTAGATGCGGATGCGGAATTGCGGAGGTATGCCAAGATTTTGGCTGCATTTACTCGCTTCGTTAGCTTAGACAAATGCACTCTCGGAAATCAGATTTTCTCGTTTAATATTCCTGTCATTGTCGTTTCGGTAGTTTGGCTCCTGCAAAACAAGTGTAACTAGAACAATCTAAATTTTTATCTATTATATTCAATGTCCATAGTAACTAAACCTTCTAACCTTTTTTCAATTTTTATTATTTCTTTACGAATCTATACTAATAGTATAAAGCTGAACAGTTTGTTTAGTTGAACGAGCTAATCTCAGGAACTATTTGAAAGATTATTAATTATATGTTTGATAGCCCACTGTCGAGAAAAGCTAGACTATAGGCTATAGGCACGCTACGACTACGAATAAAAAAGACTTTTCACTGTGTCTAAAAAATTTCGAACGCATTTTTTCAATTTGAACCTTTTTTTTATTTTTAATTTCTTATTTTGTTAATTATTAAAAAAAAAAACTAAATACATACTACAATTAAAAGTAAAATTAAAAGTAGAATACTTTTTTTTTATTTAAGTAAAATCGATATAGTAGAATTCGATTTTATTGACAATGTGTATTAGGTTTTATTGACAATATTTATTAGGAATTTGGAGGATGGCGCCAAATTCTATTCCAAATTACAACACGGCCTTCTAACAAAATGAATCAGACACAGGAAAAAAGTATCTCCTTATGTACTCATCAAAAAAATAAGGCCCACAATAACTTACTGACAAAAAGCTGACCTATTTGTTAGCTTCTTTATTAACATGGCAGACAAGTCTTGACCTACCAATACTTTGAATCCTACTAATATTATAAATGCGAAAGTTTATGAGGATGTATGTGTGTATGTAGGTATGTTTGTTACTCTTTCACGCAAAAACCACTGAACGGATTTGGCTAAAATTTGGTACACAGATAGTTTATAATCTGTATTAACACATAGGATAGTTTTATCCCGTTTTTATGTTCCCGTGGGATAATTTTCTAGTTGTAGTGAGTGAAGCCGCTGGCAACAACTAGTCGATAATATAGTTTAGTTTAGTTTAGTTTAGTTTATTTATTAATAATTATAAAAATTACAAGTCAGGTATTGATTGTATAAAGTAAAAACAAAAAACACTAGTCATTACACATTCAAAAGAGATCAAACAAATATACACAATGAAAAAATGGTAACAAATACATTAATTACATCACCTACATTATTTATCCAAACCACTCCTTTAGGTCATATAATACTTGGTCGGTTAGCCAGTCTTTGAGTTTAGTTTTAAAAACATTATCAGACGTCGCGCTCAAGATATACTCTGGTAGCCGATTGTATACCGATGGACCCATCACATGAATCAACTTTCCTGATTTAGAAAGAGTGTGTGGGCATCCAGCTAGTTTGTCTCTACCACGAGTACAGTAATTATGTCTGAATCCGCGTGTATTGTATTCGTTTATATTTTGCCTAACGTATACCGCCGCCTGCAATATCACCATAGCGGGAACAGTCAATATTTTTAACCGTTTAAAAATCGGTCTCGCGGTGGCATCCCATTGTGATCGCGTGATGGCTCTCACCGCACGCTTCTGCATCCTGAAGGCCCGCTCCCAATCGGCAGCTCGGCCCCAGAACTCAACGCCATATTGGAGAACCGAATGTACCAACGCGAAATAGCACTCTCTCATCATTTTACATGGGAGCGTTTGAGCCAATCGTTCCAGAGCGAAGCATGCTCGTCCCAGTTTGCCGCACATTTTATCAATATGCGGCCCCCAAGTGAGAGAACTGTCCAGTTCGAAGCCGAGAAAGGTGGTGACCTGTACCTGCTCGACTACGCTGCTTCCTACCCGAAGCGACAGTGGGGTACACATTCGACCGGAGAGATTGACGTGCATGTAGTGGGTCTTGGTTGTGTTAAGTATCAAGCCATTTATTTTAAACCAGTTGTTAATTTTCTCCACCACTACGTTGAGTCTTTCTTGTAGTTTTTCCATTGAATGCGCGCACACGACCGCAGCCACATCGTCCGCGTACATAAATACATATGCCTCACTTATTGCCGCAGGTAGGTCGTTGAGTAATAAACTGAACATGATGTTAGAGAGGGAGGAACCCTGTGGTACACCCTTAATAATGTTAAGAGGGTCTGACCTAACCTTTCCACCGTCACCCATCACCACCTGCGATCTGCCTTTCAAAAAATCGATTAGTAGCTCTAACGCTTTTCCCTGTATCCCAAGATGCCTCATCTTCAGTGCCAGCACACCGTGGTCCGCGACGTCGAAAGCTTTTGAGAGGTCGCAGAAGAGCACTGCTACCTGCTGTTTTTCCTCCCGAGCTTTCATTACATGGCGGATGACCACACGTGCAAGGGCAGTTGTCGATCGCCCCTTCCTGTAAGCGTATTGTCGGTCGGTGAGGCAGTTAGTCTTTTCAAGAAATCCAAGTAATCGGTCACATAGTCCGTTTTCAAAGACTTTGGCGACTGCTGGAATGATAGACACCGGCCTATAATTGCTCACATCACTCTTCTGGCCTTTGCCCTTATACAGCGGAGACACCTTGATTTTTTTAAATACACTGGGATAGCATCCACTACGCAAACACCTATTGAATAATACCGACAGAACATTTGCAAGCGATGCCGCCGCTGTATTCAATAGTTCCACTGATGTATCATATAGGTCTTTTGTTGGTTTGCGTGCGATCCGTTTAGTAATAATGCGGTACACCTCAATCGGTGAGAAGGGATGTAGCCAAACACACTGACTGGCTGGGGGTCGCGCTTCCAGGAGCGCAGCCATGGCCGTGTTCGGGTCTGCTTTAGGAGCGCCACATGATGTAGCCGCATGGATGAATTTGGTATTGATCATATTTACTAAATCCTTTTTTGTGGAAAAAGACTTACCATCCGCTTGCTTCATATTTTCAGTGTAGTCCGATCTTGATTGATTTTTCCTGCCAGATTCCGCATTAACTACCTGCCACATACTCTTATTCGAGTTATTTGCCGTTTTTATATGGTGTATATAATACTTAGACCTCTTATTTCTAAGCATCTTGGAGTACTTTTCCTGAAGTCGTGTTTATAACACTCACCGCCACCTAACCACGAGACGACGCAACAGCGCGCACGCATGAGTGCACGCAACCTTCCCAACAAATCGATACGACACACTAGTTCCGGAGGGACGGACGAGATGGCGCTGTCCGCAGCTATATAAGCACCGGAGCTTGCCTGACCAGGGGGGACTCTGGAAAAAACTTCTTGTCGTTTACATTGTATTCTAACTGACGACAATTTAAATTCATAACGGTTTTTCAACATAAAAATATTATTTGTAATTAGAAGCAAGTATAGCAATTATAAGTCATTATACCAGGAAGAGTCGCTTTATTTCCCTGAAGAACACACAAACCAAAACATTGGACCTCCGAAGCCGAATAGAAGAAAAGAGGAATCAGCAGTGGGTTGGTCATCCGTATCGTTCCTTCCCTTCTCCCCCTTTTATTTGTGCTAAAACTGTGACTGATTACAGGTAATTCGCCTTGGTTCGCGTAATCACACCGAGGTGTTTGCAGGAAAACCGTGAGTACCCTTATTTTTCATAAATCGCCAGAATGAGTCTAGGTTCGGAAGATTTAGATAAAGTTTCAGTCCGTAGTAAATCTCCTATACCAGTGTTACAAAATGCTAGCGATAAGATTCAAGATTTAAATAGAAAAAGGGGTACAATAAGGGGTAGGTTGACACTTTTTACGAAATTTGTAACTGCCCTGATCAGTGAACCGTTAAACGATAAAAAATTAACGGAATTAAAGTTAAGATCAGATAGTGCTAAATCATTAATGCATGATTTTAACTTAATTCAGAGTTCTATAGAGGAATTAGTTTCGGAGAAAGAATTATCTCAGCAACTAGATATTCGTGAATCCTTTGAAAATTCCTACTATACGGTTTTCACAGAGGTTGACTGTTTATTGCAAAGCATTAGTAACCCTAGTTCTGCTATTAGTGATAAATCTAAGTGCAACTCAAACCCGTTGGTTAAATTGCCCACTATAACTTTGCCTTCATTTGATGGGTCATACAATGCGTGGCTTGGGTTTAGAGATACCTACCTTTCCTTGGTCCATAAATCAACACAACTTGATGAAATTCAAAAGTTTCATTATTTAAAATCTGCTCTAACAGGGAATGCCAGTCAGGTAATAAAATCATTAGAGTTTTCATCAGAAAACTACATGATAGCATGGGATTTGCTTAACCATAGATATAACAACAGCAACTTACTAGTGCATAATCATGTGAAAGCGTTATTTTCTTCACAGTCAATGACAAAAGAATCACCTCATCATATCAGAAAATTAATAGATGTAGTGCTAACGAATTTACGTGCGTTAAAGACGCTCGGGGAACCCACAGAGGGGTGGGATACCCTCATTATTTTTATAGTTGTCTCAAAATTAGATTTAGCTACGGAAAAGGAATGGGAACAACACAAAAGCATTCTAGGTAGTGAGAAATCAAAGTTGTCCCAGTTACTGGAGTTCTTAACGAATAAAGCTAATACGTTGGAGATGGTGCAGGCTAATCATCATCTCCACCCTCCAGGGAATAAGTCAGTCCCTGAGAATAAATCAAACTCGCGAAGAACTCATAGTTTTGCATCAACTAATAACTCCACTCAGAATAAATCTAAGAATAAGCACACTCGTGAGTGTGTTGTGTGTAACGGCAATCATGCGTTATATACGTGCAACCAGTTCTTGAAATTATCAGTGAAAGATAGGTTGGATACCGTGAACAAGAATAGTCTGTGTGCAAATTGTTTACGTAAGGGACACACCCCGAAGGATTGTTATTTTGGTCCGTGTAAGCAATGCAATCTCAAGCATAACAATTTATTGCATGATGAAGGTAGTGATGACAGCGCATTAATATCTGAACCTTCTGATTCATCTGCAGTTCTACATACGCAAACTTATCTATGTTCAGAACGTAATAACGAGTATCCTATCGTGAAGTCGGAATTATTAGATACCGCTTTATTGTCCACTGCAATTATCGAAGTCGCGGGTAAAGACAACAAGTATCATAAGGCACGCGCTTTACTTGACAGTGGTAGTCAGCATAGTCTCATTTCTGAGTCATTACGCAATAAATTAAATTTGAAGTCGATACAGTCCGCTTATCAGATCGTAGGAGTGGGACAGTCGGTCTCACATTCTGCTCAGATATGTGAAATAAAACTCAGATCTTTAAACGACAATAATTATCATACAAATATTAAATGTTTAGTCCTACCCACAATAACTAATATGATACCTACTTTTAAAATTAATTCTAACTCATTAGCTATACCTAACGGATTACGTCTAGCAGACCCCACTTACTGCAATCCGTCCAATATAGATTTATTGTTAGGGGTTGATCATTTTTGGGATTTATTAATCGAAGGCAGAATTCGCTTAAGTAACGGACCTCATCTCCAAAACACCAAGCTAGGGTGGATAGTCGCTGGCCCCATTCACTTTGAACCTAGGCGCATTATTCCGGTTCAATGTAACTTTACTCAAACTTTAGAAATTGGGGAGCAATTAAGAAAATTTTGGGAGATAGAGGAAGTGTCATGCCAAAATAATAACTTCTATTCACAAGAAGAACAAGCCTGTGAGAAGCTATTTATAGATACAACTAAACGTTTAGCCGATGGTCGGTTCTCTGTGCGCATACCGCTTAAAGACTCGATAAATAAGCTCGGTGATAGTTATGAAACTGCTAAAAGCCAGTTTCTGACACTCGAAAGAAAACTTGAACGCAAACCTCAGTACAAACAGATGTATAATGATTTCATGAAAGAATACCTAAGGCTGGGACACATGACTCGTGTTGAACATTGCACAGCACCAACTAATTATTTTCTACCTCATCATGGTGTATTCCGTGAAGATAGTGTCACAACAAAGCTACGCGTAGTGTTTAATGCTAGTCAACCAACGTCATCGGGAAAGTCGCTTAACGACCTCCAGATGACGGGCCCTCCTTTACAAAATGATTTGTTTGCGATTCTATTACGCTTCCGTCAATATAACTACGTTGCGTGTGGTGACATCGAAAAGATGTTCCGACAGGTATTAATACAGGAGGATCAAAGGCATTTACAGATGATCATATGGCGTGAATCCCCATCTGAACCACTTTCTATGTTTAAACTTAATACCGTGACATATGGTACTGCATCGGCACCCTATCTTAGCATGCGATGCGTTAGACAGTTAGGGCATGAATGCACTGATGCAGATATTTCGCGTACACTTTTAAATGACATGTACGTTGATGACTGTATTTTCGGAAATGATGATAAAGCGGAATTAATACGCATTTGTAAGGGTGTGATTGAAGTATGTAAGTCAGGTTGTTTACCGTTACGAAAGTGGGTATTCAATTCAGATGAAATTGCAAAAGAAATCGTTAAAACTGAGGACGGTCAATCGAAACATTTCACACTAGATGAGAATTGTTCAAACAAAACCCTGGGTTTAGGTTGGTTGAACAATCATGATGAATTTCACTTCACTTCTAGAATAAAAGAAATCTCAATTCCGATAACTAAACGCTTAATCTTATCTGTTGTGTCGCAAGTGTACGACCCATTGGGTCTGCTTAGCCCTGTTATCATTAAAGCAAAAATACTATTACAGAAATTGTGGTTATACAAACTAGATTGGGACGACGAAGTACCACCTGACATTAGAGACAAGTGGGAAAAGTTCGTTACTTCATTATCCGCATTACGCGATATTCGAGTTCCTCGTCACATAATATGTACTAACCCTATTCGAACAGAGTTGCATATATTCACTGATGCTAGCGAAAACGCTTATGGCGCGTGTGCATACGGCCGTAGCTTCAGTGAGACCGGTGACGTAACAGTGAGACTGATTTGTTCAAAGAGCCGTGTCGCTCCTGTCAAACCGGTTAGCATACCGCGTTTAGAATTGTGTGGCGCGCTCGTCGGCGCAACTTTATTAGAACGAATAACTAAAGTACTTAAGCTTAAATTTGATAAAATAACTTGCTGGACGGACTCGACTATTGTGCTGGGCTGGTTAAGAATGTCGCCTCAACAGCTAAAGCCCTTTGTTCAAAATCGTGTAGTGCAAATCAGTGAATACAGCAGCGATACAAAATGGCTGCACGTCGATGGAAAACATAATCCAGCCGACTTAGTTTCTCGAGGTACCAGTTTAAACGATTTAATACGAAATAAAACGTGGTGGAACGGTCCTTCCTTTTTATGGAATAGGGTAACGGAGTTTCAATCGTCCATCACACCACATAATTTTCAAGATTGTTTGCCAGAACTAAGAACAAACCAAATAACTGTCATGTCTTGCAACAATAATAATTATTCTTGTGTAGATTTCAAAAGGTTTTCTTCATTTTGCAAACTTCAACGCGCTTACGCATTCGTTCTAAGATTCATTCATAATACTAAATTAAAAAATAAGTCTGAACGTTTGACAGGCCCCTTGTCAGTAAAAGAATTAAATAATTCATTGAATTTTATCACTAAAAGAGTTCAAATAGAATCATTTCCAGACGAACATGACGCCTTAGTAAACAAACGGCCAATTAAATCAACTCGTAACTTACTAAGTTTAACTTTATTTCTAGATGAAAAAGGCATTATCCGAGTGGGAGGTCGATTGTCTAATTCACGTGACTTCTCATATAACAAGAAGCATCCCATGCTATTATGTGGTAAGCACTATGTTACTCAACTTATTTTCGAGCAAGGTCATTTGAGGTTATTACATGCTGGGCCTCAACAGCTGTTAGCTCACATAAGAGAGACCTGGTGGCCCTTATGTGGGAGGAACTTAGCTAGAAAGGTTGTAAAACAATGTAAAATGTGTACTCGCATGAAAGGTGAAACAGTGCAACCAATCATGGGAAACTTGCCACAGGAACGGATAACCATTGATTCTCCTTTCATGAATAGCGGTGTTGATTATGCAGGGCCACTTTATATTTTGAACCGAAAGGGAAGGGGCTCTAAACTTGAGAAGTGTTATCTATGCTTACTTGTTTGCTTCGCCACTAAGGCGTTGCACCTGGAACTTGTCACTAATTTAACATCAGAATACTACATTTTAGCTTTAAAAAGGTTTATCTCCCGTAGAGGAAAACCACATTGCATATTCTCTGACCACGGTAGGAATTTTGTAGGAGCTAAAAGGGAATTTACAACTTTCTTATCTAGGGAGTCTCAACCTATTGTTAATTATGCTTCATCTAATGGTATAGAATTCAAATTTATACCACCTTATGCTCCTCATTTTGGCGGTTTGTGGGAAGCGGGGGTGAAATCCTGCAAACACCACATTACACGGGTGTTAGGCAATAGTCACTTAACCTACGAGGAGTTCAGTACGGTTCTGGCACAAATAGAAGCTGTCCTGAATTCCCGTCCTATGTACTGTTTATCCCCAGATCCATCAGATTACACCCCCCTCACACCTGCACACTTCCTGATTGGCCGACCACTGACCTCACATGCAAGCGAAGACATTGCACTCAGTACTCCACTACATGCACTATCCCGCTACAAGCGTCTGGAACAGCTGAGGCAACACTTCTGGAGGCGATGGTCGGCTGAGTACATTGGAGAGCTACAAACCCGCACAAAATGGAAGGAGACAAGGGGAGTCTTAGCACCTAACACTTTGGTGCTTATAAAGGAGGATAATCTCCCACCGCTGAAGTGGCGGTTGGGAAGAATTTTATCTGTGTTCCCAGGGAAGGATGGTGTGCCACGAGTAGCTAGCATCCAAACAGCTAACGGGATCATCGAGAGGGCATTCTCAAAAATTTGTCCCTTGCCTGCCTCCACAAACGACGAGGATGCAGCAGCAACAGAGCCAGTTCAAAGCCGTTGAGAGCAAGGGAGAAGCTCTCAAGGCCCGCCGGCATGTTTATAACACTCACCGCCACCTAACCACGAGACGACGCAACAGCGCGCACGCATGAGTGCACGCAACCTTCCCAACAAATCGATACGACACACTAGTTCCGGAGGGACGGACGAGATGGCGCTGTCCGCAGCTATATAAGCACCGGAGCTTGCCTGACCAGGGGGGACTCTGGAAAAAACTTCTTGTCGTTTACATTGTATTCTAACTGACGACAATTTAAATTCATAACGGTTTTTCAACATAAAAATATTATTTGTAATTAGAAGCAAGTATAGCAATTATAAGTCATTATACCAGGAAGAGTCGCTTTATTTCCCTGAAGAACACACAAACCAAAACAGTCGATATACAACTTCGTTTAAATATGGGAAGTATGGGTATTTATGTATAATGCCTATAATATCAAACAGCAAACACTTAGTATTCAATATATCTTCATCAATCCACGATATCTCAGCCTTTTTTTGTGCCACGCGTCTCATCGGAAAACAAACATCTACCTTGTTCTGTATTGTTAGTACGATCGAGCGAGCTAAATCGTCCGCACCCTGCCAGCGCGCAGCCACCTCAACCCAGTCAACGCTGGACAGCGATGCGGCGAAGTTGTCCCTATTCATTTTACTATAGTTCCGCGCCATATGTGTCGCCGGCATTTGTGTCTCGACATTACATACGATTTCACCGCGAATTGCAAAGTGATCGCTAATGAGTGTATTTACACAGGAGGTCACAATCGACCCTGGTGACAAATTAGTATACAAGTGGTCTAGACAAGTAGAAGAATTCCCTTGTACCCTCGTAGGAAAGTTAATTTCAATAGAATAGGCATGGGCCGATAGCGTGTCTTTCAGTCTATTTTGGCTAGAATTCATTGAACATATCAAGTCAATATTTATATCACCTAAAATTATGGTTTGTTCGTCATACTTGTTCAGTTCGTCAAGAAGTGTTTCGAAACAATTAAAAAAATCATTTACATTCGTCAAGTTTGATCTATATATACAAATTATTATCACATTGAAGTCTATTAATTTAATCCCTGAGATCTCACACACCTGCTGTACTGATAATTCGGTAATTTTAGGACAATCCTCGAATCTAACGTTACTCTTAACATAAATACACGAACCTCCGTGAGCAACGCTATATCGACAAAAACATGACCCTAGCACATAGTCACTAATGTTCACAACTTTTAGCTCTTGCTCCTTTAGCCAATGTTCTGTCAGGGCCAGCACATCACATTCGAGTTCACTCCGAAGCAGTACTTCCAGTTGCCTCGTCTTGTTATTTAGCGATTGCACATTCTGGTGGCATACAACAAGTGAACGCTCCGTGTATCCACTCGTCGTTACGTCGTCGCGATGCCTTGTTGTTATGTGCGCCCCACTACGCGCGGGGCCGCGTGAGAAACCACTCGGCGAACCGAACTCCTGGAGGCCACACAGTCGGAGTGCATATACAATCATATAGCGATTCTGGGACACCAATCACGAAAGATGCGTGCCGATTTGTCTTAATGTCTCGTTTCTCAACATAATAAAACTCTGATTTTGCAATTTTACTAAGAAATCTGCTAATGTTTTCGACCGTAGTGTCGGGCTTGAAGGACCACGCCTGAATATATTTCATTTTCTCAACGGTCTGTAATTCATTATATCACAAGTCACCAGAAAAAAACAAACAAAATTACATTTGGTACCGAATGTCACGTCACATTCGTGACCGCCGCGGATTGGGGAAAGAGAAATGAGATGTAGAAATATCGGAAGTGAAGTTTCGATATGACCAAATCGGGCATACAGTGAAATTGAACTTTTTTCTTGATATTATTGTGATATTATGTTGAGTAAATTAATGAGTGTTAGGGACCTATCTAACCATTGAAATAAAGCAATGAACTGTAGTTATCTACTATATATATAAAAATAAGTCGGGTTTTCCTTCCTGACGCTATAACTCCAGAACGCACGAACCGATTTCCGCGGTTTTGCATTTATTGGAAAGGTCTCAGGCTCCTTGAGGTTTATAGCAAAGACTGGTGGTGAAACGGAGTTCGCCGGATTTGCTAGTATCAATTATAATATCCAAGTAGGTTTACAATTATAATTCGTAAGTTGAGATATTGCTGATTAACAACTCCATTAAAAATAAGCCCTTTTTAACTTCTTTACTATTGATCTACCCCAATGGTAACTACGGCATGATGGCCTACCCCATTATTTCCGATAAGCATTCGATTTTTATTTTATTACCAGTTAACTTTCAAAGATCCCCGTTAGCATATCCTCCTATATTCTACAATCTGTGTAATCGCTGATAAAGTAATGGTAGCCATACACCATAATGCCTATTTGTCAATTCGGCATAAAATGCCAATTTGCTCAAATAGAATTGAACGTGTATGGGGGTGGAATGCCAATTTGATGGCATGACATGCCAATTTTGATAGGTCATCAAATCGTTTTTGACACAACGTAAAATCGGCAGCAGTGATGCCATCTTAGCAACTTCATAGATAGTTAGCTAATTTTATAAAGGTGCTAGAAAAAAAGCTAAAAAGTGTAACTTGTGGCTAAACTTTTTAGCTACTTTTCTAACACCATTTCAATTCATCATGACATTGAGACTTTCAAAATTAGTCAAGTAGTGTCCCGAGTCAAAAGACAAGATAATGCAACAGTGGCTCATTCTACATATAAATAAGTGGCATTCTGAAGAAATAGTTTAGTTTCGGGTGGAAATAAAAAAAGAAATGAAATTCTTCCGGTGGCAAAATATATTTAAATATACAAGATACCCTGAATATGAATTTTCAATCTTAAGTAAACTGGGAAAGTAAAGCAGACTCTGTAGAGTAAAATACTGCAAAATCTCTGTAACAAATACAGGGATTATTGTCAGCCGACATCACTGAGAAGTCACTAAAATCCGACCACTCATGACTTTCGGAAATTTCTAGGTACTAATTTTTTAATGCATTTGATGTAATGAAATAGACACTAGCGCCATGTCTAAAGGTCAAGGAGTGGTGGCCAGGGCTGGGGTGCGTTTAAATCTTCCGGCGGTATTTCGCCGGAAAAAATTAAACTAGCGAAGGTTCGCTGAACGGAGTCATAAGTTTCTGTCAATGTTAGTTGTCAAATTCAATTGACAGCTCAGTTTATTGAACAAATAATCAATTTGCCGGTTTAATACAAATCCATAATCCACAAATAATATTTACTCTCTAAAATAAAAATAATATTCGTTTTTACTGCGGATATCGAGCAAAACAACAAAACGTAATGTCAGTCTGACAGCAGGATAAAATATTGCGAGGTAAAAAGGTCGCAATATTTTATCAGTAAATTCCATTTAGTAAAAACTTATCCCAGCGAATGACCGTAAACGGGGCAGATTAAATTTTAGTTAGCTTCATTTTTCACGTCGCGGTGTACTTAAACGGGGTGTTTGACATTTAGGCAGTATAAATTTAAACTGGATAAAGGATATAAACGCAGCCCAGAGTCCTGCATATGGGATCGTTCTGAAACTCGACTTTTTGACCAATATTTATTTTTATTTAAAAATAACCAGTACTAATCCAAATTCAGTGACTAAATAAGAAAATAATTGTACAAAAACGTTAATAATATATAATAGAATTGACTAAAAAAAAAAAACAAATATTCTCCGCATTTCGTTTTACATTTAATTTACTAGACAAACGTTTTCGAACGCACCACGTCTAGCATGCGTACCTATCTAGTCTGTGATGCGTACGCAATATAAGACAGTGTTCCCACTTTATAAATATTTTCCCTTTATTTAGGGTACCCCTACCCTCCTTCGGGTCCTTTCAAATGTTGGTCATTTTTTAAGCGAAAAAATTGTAAAATAAATAAATATATGAAGGTCTTTATGAAATTAACTACCCAAAAACCAACCTTCATGCTTTGTGCTCGTGTAACCCTCTAGGAGGCTAATAGCTAAATAATAAAAAGCAACACTTCTCTGCATTATTATAATTTTTATTTTCGACTTCAATTAAAAAAAAGGCAAAATTTTTCAATGTCAAAATAATCGTGTATTGAAAAGGTGATAATAAAAAAAACTTTTTCAAGAAAAATGTAACCGCCTTCTAAAACAACCACAAAAATTGTAAAATAATCTACAAAATAACTTTTCTTTCGGTTGTCGGTGCCTTTGTTTTTTTTTTCTTTTCATTGTCTTTTAGCCACCGACTTCCGAATGAAAAGTAATTTTGTAGATTGTGGTTGTTTTTGAAGGCGGTTACAGTTTTTTGAAAAAAAAATTTTTTTAACTCTTTTTAGTTTAAATATTCAACCCGAATTCTTGTCAAGAACATCATTCTCTTACATGTGCACTAGAATTTTGTAATCCTTCGCACCGGTAATTACATCGCTCATGTACACAATAAGCTAATAAAATTCCATATCTCAAAAATTACTGACCGATTTCTACCGATTCTGATGAAACTTGCAGTGTTCCCTAAGTTAAATGATACCTCGCACACCAAAAAAAAGCATTACTTAAATCGGACTCAAATTCCGGAGATATGCGAACACAAACTAAATCAATCGATGCCTACTCCTTACTGTTAAGGAGTTGTACCTTCCATCATCAGCTCATCCACCTGAAATGATGATTATCAGATGCAAATACTCGAACAGCTTTAGAAAATATATATAATTGGTACTATCTGCCTATAAAATTTGAAGGAACCCTCGCTTTCCCTGGGATCCTATCACCAGAACCTGACCTGAGATTTTTTTTCCAAATCAGTCCAGGCGTCTTCGAGAAATCGGGGAACATACATAAAAATAAAAAAATATTCCGAACTGAGAACCTCCTCCTTTTTTTGAAGTAGGTTAAAAAAAGGTGTCGGAACAGGTAGGTAAGTTAAAACTAAGTATTTATTATACTTACGGGTAAGCCCCGACTCAAACGAGCGTTTTCTTTTGCTGGCACTTTAAAAGCGCTGACGTGTGAACAGATTTTGACTGGCCTGTTGGTCTAGTAGTTAGTGACCCTGACTGCTATGCCGGGGGTCGTGGGTTCGATTCCCACCCAGGACAAATCTTTGTGTGATGAGCATGATCATTTGTTCTGTGTCTGGGTGTAATTTATATATAGTAAGTATGTATTTAAAAATATATAAGTATGTTTTCAGTTGTCTAGTACCCATAACACAAGCCCTGCTTAGCTTGGGACTAAATGGCGTTGTGTGATAGTTGTGGAATATTATTATATTATTATACAAGGGAATGCATTTGTTCTATATCGGCGGTTTTTTAACGCCAGCAGCAAAAAATAAACTTTTGCGCGAATGGCGTCTTAAAAAGTCTAGGTAGGATTAAAAAAACCAGCAACTGCCTGCAGGCACTATTACTACGATTAATGAGTAGTCATTATGACTTTTTTTTCAGATGGGTCTACGAACCAATATCATCAAAATAGTTCAGCGGTTTAGGCGTGAAAGCATAACGAACAAGTGCATTTATACTACACGAATAAGTTAGGATAAAAATGTAAAATCGTTTTATTTTTATTTTTAATACCTTTTTAGTAATATTAAAATACGGGGAAATCTGAAATCAGAGGCTGACAATATGGTTACTATGACAACGAATATTCAAATAAAACAATCGATGTGTATCTAAGTAACAAACATCAAACAAAAATACGTTAGGAAATTCAATAAATTAAATTTTGTGGTTCGTTTCAATAAAATCGAGAAGCGTTTAAAATACCTACCTACCTAAGGGAGATCATCATCATCATCGACGACTTTGCTCTGGAAAAATTATATGGAAAACGCGTGGTCCAATTCTGACCCGACTCAATTTAGATTGCCATCGACATGCTAAGAGGATCAGCACAAAATAATCGCAGAACCTGCCATTCTTCAGACATGAATAAGGTGGAAGATAAAACCAGCTGACACAGTGATATACCTAGTGTGAAACCGCTAGGTATTGTACGAGTATGATCAAAATGTTTCCTTATTATTTCATGCAAACAATTTGATACAGAAAGTTGAGAGCCATTGGATCAATGTGTAATTCTTTATCATGGATTTAGGTACTTCGATTAACAAAAAATGTACAATGGATTTACATCTCAGTGAAGTGAAATATCATATTCCTTATTGTTGTTAGTAATAGTTATTTACTGATTGTGTTTAAATTACAATAATTGTATTTTTCCTATGCTGTTATAACTTACAGAATGTTAATAATATAGGTAAAAGTAAAGTAAGTAAAGTAAAACCAACGACTTTCATTTTGATATGATTTTAATTAAAGCATTTCAAGCAAAGCTAAGCAGCTCTGCCAGAGCAAATATATAAAATATAATTATTTTTGCATGATGTTAGTAAAAAGGTGAGTACTGACTTAATAAGTAGAGAAAAAGAGAAGATTTGATGAATTAGAATAAGGGCAGGAGAACGATGAGACGACGAATCATATGATTTCTAAATAAAATATAACTATTAATATTTCCCTAAGTATTTATTTTAATAATAAGAGGTTGAAACACTATATAGGTATACCTATAATATTAGGTAAACTACCACATATTTTATCATATAATTCAGTGTGTTTTTCTTGCATGATTCACAGAGCAGCAGCGAAATTGAGAATAGGCAATCCTTGCTCTCAGTAGAGTTACTGTCCAAAGATAAAATAATCTGTAAACATGAAGAAATTACCATTAAATTAACCCATTTTTCTAGTCTAAAAGACTTGTAACTAAAATGATACAGCGAAGATGCTGGCTCAGTGATGGCTCTTGCTTGTGAATATTGTAGTTCAGTTAATTTATATTAGTGTGACAGATTCGGACAAAAGTGCACACTATATAGGTATGTTTTTAATCTACCAGTACCTATTAAGGGGTAGAAATGGGTTGTGAGACAGTTTAAACCAATAAACGTAATCAAATTGTTGATTACATTATATGAATTTGTTAGTGATGGTTTTGCATTTAATAGTTGATGTACGTATGTATCATCACATCTTGCATAAACTTATTATAGTAGTAGTAGGTATGGTTAATAATCTTTGGTCATTCCTACCTTATAACTATAGCAAGTCCAAGCTGATAACTGTAGTAGTTTGCTTCTTGGCATACATAAAGTTGGTGGTTTTCTGTTAGTAGAAATCCTGTTTTAAATTCAGTTTTGCACAGATTCAACACATTGAAAGTACTTGGTTGCGTTTATAAAATAATTCGTGCTAAGGGTAAAGGTGTTAAAAAATGAACCGCAGGCATTTCGTGGGCGTACTCGGTATCAAAAACGAAGTCGATTCCAATTTTTTTGTTATTCCACCGGAAGAATTTCATTTTTTTTACTTCAACCCAAAACTGAACTATTGCTTCAGAATTCCACTTATTTATATGTAGAATGAGCCACTGTTGCGTTATGAGTAGGCATCACTGATGCAGATTTGACGTTGTGTCAAATCAATCTTTACGATAGGCATTATGGTGTATGGCGTCTATGGACGAACTGCCGATGTGAAACAATTGCAAGCGTCACATCTATCGTTCACATAGGCAGGATGGTGTATGCCTACTATAAAACAAGGAAAAGTTCGGTATTACATTACGTTCGATTGAGAAGGCGCTAGTGTAGCGAATGAATACATTAACTATATGGAACATGTACCATTAAATAAAGCTAATATGCTGATGCATTCACTGGATATTACGGAGACAGGAAAATACAATTCATTGGTAGAAATCGATTATTATAATTATGAATGGATAGCTATTTTTATTTATTTACACATATTTAAAGTACACCAACAGCAAAACATACAAATGCAGTAATAGAAAAAAAAATTAAACTTATTTACATAAGTTTAAATTTTTGTTTACGCCTATTTCAGATATACGCAACATTTTTTACCATGAAAATGCATAAAGTAACAATTACGAAAATATAATAGATTGGTTGAATTATAGCTTTCTTACCTAAGTTTAGCTAACTTTCTTTTTTTTTAACAAAAGGTTTTAATCATAAAATCGACAAAAAAGCTCTCGCCCTGAGCGAAGTAAAAGGGAATGTCAGACTCGTACTAAGTAAACCATCGTTCCTCTTCAATTGCTCTTTACGTTACAGGGTCACTGTTACTTTAGACATTACCAGGCAGGTGTTTAGCCCTCTATGGGGGCATAGAACTATATTCTCATCATCATCATCATCATCAGCCGGAAGACGTCTACTGCTGAACATAGGCCTCCCCCTTAGACCGCCACGCCGAACGACAATTCACCACTTGCATCCATCGGTTGCCCGCGACCCTCACGATGTCGTCGGTCCACCTAGTGGGAGGCATGCCGACTACGCTGCGTCTTCCGGTCCGTAGTCGCCACTCGAGAACTTTTCTTCCCCATCAGTTGTCAGTTCTACAAGCAATCTGGCCTGCCCATTGCCACTTCAACTTGCAAATTTTATGAGCTATTTCGGTGACTCTGGTTCTTCGCCGACTATCCATGTTCCGGATTTTATCCCACAACGAAACTCCTAGCATAGTTCTTTCCATTGCCCGTTGAGTGATTCTTAGTCTCTCTAAAAGGCTAGCAGTCAAAGAGTTTCAGAGCCAAATATCATCACTGGCAACACATACTGGTAAACACCCTTGTCTTGAGACACTGTGGGATTATCGATCAAAAGATATCCGCGTAGCTTCAAAAATAGCTTTATGCAAGCCTATGTCCAACAAAGAATTGCGATTAGCTCAGTTATTTCGAGTTCGAGTTCATGCAAATACACTTAAACTCTAATATTAACTCGGGTTTGAGTAAAACACTCGACTAACAAAATAACAGTTCACCAAAACCATCTCAAATGCAACATTACCACAAGTGTGTTTAAAACCAAAACTGGTTTACTCAAATAATGTTCGAAATACAAAGTTGGAACGCGTTCGCGCCATATTTCATTAAAGGAGTAAAACCGACTCGGACTTTTCATTTATTTATTATTTTTTAGTACTGGCAAACTTTAGCTACGTTCGCTTTAATACTACTGTGGGGAATAAATGAGTTTTTGCGGTGAATATAAGTGGTTTATGAATTTTTTGAAGTGAGATTCTTTTCATCAAACTTAATTTGGTGGAAATCAGTCAAAGCATGGAAATGTTCAACCACTTTTCGTTTTTTTTTTTCGGAGAATTTGGTATCTGGCATCCACTAAGACCGGACTGGAGTATTTTCCTAAAAAAGTGGTGCAATATGAATAAAACGGTTTTACAAAAATACGGGGGAAATTATAACTCGAGTTTGAGTAACTGCTTTAAAAGCCGCGTACAGACATCGCGAGGCGTGCGACACGAATGGTTCGTCTCGCATGCCTCGGGCTGTGTTGACGTGTGTGCTCACAGTGAGCATTCGCGCCATACGATCGTTGCGAACGCCGCCTCAGTACGAGCCGTGCGCTCCGGACAGGTGTTGTTTGCTTGCTCAGCTTGAGCATGTTTCGTTCGGGACGCACGTATAAATGTACCATCGTATGCCTCAGGTTGAGGCATGCGGGACGAACCATTCGTGTCGCACGCCTCGCGATGTCTGTACGCGGCTTATAATGAATAGTTTTGACGCACTAAATAATGCTCGAAGAGAGCAGTGGTGGCCCAGTGGTATCGGTCCCGACTTACGAGTTGTAGGTCGTGGGTTCGAACCCCGCCAGGCACAAAACGTTGTGTAATTTATTTCATCACCACTGCTCTCAAAATGGTGAAAGAATACATCGTGAGGAAACCGGCATGTCCTAGAACCAAAAATTCGAAGACATGTGACATCCACCAATCCGCACTGGGCCCGCGTGGTGGATTATGGCCCACTCCTCCTCACAGAGAGGAGGCCTCTGTCCCAGCAGTGGGAACATTATAGGCTGATATGATGACTAAATAATACAAACTAACAGTACTTACATTTTTTTTATCGTGGCCAAATCATCAGTCATGAGTCGTCCCACCCAGAAATTGATCCGCTCCGCTCCGTTGAAGGCCAAAGCCTGCCAAGGTCACGGGACCGTCCCATCACGTAGGCAACCATGACCCTGGAACGTGGAGGACTGTAGAAGGATCACCGTGGATTCAAGTAATTTTATATTTACCGATTTTAATTCTGAATAAAGATTTTATTTTATTTATTTTTATTTATTTATTTAAATCAATGCAAGTCTGACAGTTTCTCTCGTCCAGTCAGTTATAACTTTTTGGAACGTAATAATTGTACCATTTATCCGTTTTTACACCTACCAACGAATAGAATATGCAAAATTTCAGGATTATCGATTTGTGGCAGAGGCATGAAAACGTAACAAACAGTTTCACATTTTAATAACGTTATATATTCTTGATAGTTTCCTCTCTAAGTCTTATTTTCCTGATACCAACAAAACAAAGACATAATCACGTAAAAATAAAACGGACATACAAAACACGACATAACGATGTAGGGTCAGAAAAACAAGGGCAGCGCACGGACCATTAATAAAGGGATTAATGACGATAACCTTTTTTGCTGACGCTCACCTATCTGTGACAAAGTGTGTTACGTTGGTATTAATTACTTTTGGGCGCTTAATGTGGTTTCAATGTCAATTGTAATTACTTTGTGGTTTATTAGTAGTTCTATGAACATAAATATAGTTAACTAGCGCGGTTTTGCTCGCATTAATTCAGAATTTGACTTAATTCATAGGGCCGTAATCTGCTTTTGTTATGTCATTATTTAATCATGATTCGTAGGACGCGTAGCGCCATCTATTATCATCAGAAAGTAAATGTTGTTTTTCTCGGGAGCAATAATTAATAATAGAACTTTACTCAAAAATGCATGTAATGTGGTCATTATTTTGACAACCTTGTTTGAGCAAAGTCGCCTTTGCCGGAGTGTTTCAAGGAGCGGCCAGTAATGTTTTTGCTGGCCGCTCTACAGGTCGGCAATACATTGCCGGCCGCTATTTTGACGTTTCAACGTTTTAAAAAAACAAATGCAAAAAGATTTTATTTAAAACACAGGGCTGCGTTTATATCCTTTATCCAGTTTAAATTTATGCTGACTAAATGTCAAACACCCCGTTTAAGTACGCCGTGAGGAGAAAAATGAAGCCAACTAAAATTTAATCTACCCCGTTTACGGTCGTCCGCTGATACAAGTTTTTACTAAATGGAATAAATTTTTGCGACCTTTTTACCACGCAAAATTTTATCCTGCTGTCAGATTGACATTAAGTGTTGTTGTTTTGCTCGATTCGCGCTGTAAAAACGAATATTATTTTTATTTTATAGAGTAAATATTATTTGTGAATTATGGATTTATATGAAACCGGATAATTGATTATTTGTTCAATAAACTGAGCTGTCAATTGAATTTGACAACTAACATTGACAGAAACTTATGACTCCGTTCAGCGAACCCTCGCTAGTTTAATTTTTTTCCGGCGAAATACCGCAGAAGGATTTAAACGCACCCCAGCTGTTTGTATATAAAGAGGTAGGCACAAAAAGATTGTATTCCATATTTAAAAAAAAAATACAAAGAAGTAACAAAAGCGCGGTTCAGCGAAATTTTAATTTTTATTTAGTGACTTTTTTTTTGCTTTAAGTAAGTGAAGAAAATATACCTAACAGTCAAACACCGCATTAAAATTATCGCAAACTATTAGTAAGTAATATGAAACCCGGAAACCCGGTGTTGAATTTTAGTAACTGTACTTTTCATATTGTTATTTTAATTAATTTTCTAGTTAATACCTATATGTATTTTATTTAAATCACTTGCTGGTTTTATTTAGGTTAGGTACTTGCATTTTTGAGTAAAGCACTATACAAGCCTTGGCCCATTATGACTCTTCGCTGGTCACGCTATGATTGCCTCGAGCTAGCCTAGCTACGCTCTAGGCCTTCCAGCTTGGCCATCATGCAGCCCTTGCTGTCCTCACTGTAAAGGCCTCGGCCTCCGGCCTCGGCCTTTATCTCAGCTCGTCCATCAAGTGGTGCATGCTGACCGCGCTGTGTCGGCCTGGAGCTGCGCTAGGCTGCGCTGTCGGCCATCATCAGCGCGACCAGCAAAGTAGCCATTATAGGCCGCGGCAGTAATGTACTATTTCCCCTGTGTTTGCGTTTTGTCCGCTTTAGAATGTGGTTTGAATTATTATACTTTCTATAATAATATAATATGAATTTAATCAATAACTCCTATCTCTGTATCAATACATAAATAAATAAGAACCTGTTTTATAAGATACATTTATCTACTCTCATATCGTAAACTTCGAAATACAAAACTCAAAACGAGTTTATAATGACATACTTTATACCATAGAGTATCGTAATGAAATTAAAAAATTAAATTATAACACTGTTTGTCTAACAAAACAATGTTATAATTTAATTTTTTTTCATTATGATACAGATTACTGATCATAGATACATTTTTTTACTTTTTTATCTGTGGCTGCGCGCGCTTTCTAAGGGAATGTTGGGATTTTGACGTTTGTGTTTCGGTGGATGACATAGTGGATGATTATTAGTGTTTATTAATTTTTATCTTTTATTTGTTAAGTTCGTGTTCAATGAGAGTAGATAAAGTAGTGTATGAAACTGTACATAACTAGGTATTATACCACTCGTGTGATACTATTATAAAACTCGCTTCGCTCGTTTTATAAACTCACACTCGTGTATAATACCCCTCATTATGTACCAGTTACATAAACTACTATTTTAATCGTCTCAAGTAGATACGTTACAATAGTATTAGGTATCACATTCCAAAAACAAACCAAAATTATAGTGACCACTGTTATTTATCATAAAAATATCCATACCAAATACTTTTAGACAAGATCCAAAAGTTTTCAACACATCAGAAAATCCTGTATATTCTAAATAAATAAAAAAACATTACGAATAAAGACTCCATTTTCTAAACCGATTAATGGAATTCCCGCTCAAAAGTTAGCGCTATGCACCGTCAAAATTCGAAGTAAAAACGAATTTCCGTTGCTAGAAATGAAAAATAAACTAGAAAAATGAATACTGGCAACTTCAATACACGATTTGGAGTATTAAGCACAGGTGCCATGGAGGTCAGACTACTATTTCTACCACCCAATAGGATAAGCTGTGAGTTCCTTATTTCAAATCTGTGTTCTCTATGCACGGACCTCGAAAAGAACATCTCTACTTCAACCGATAAAACAAGCAAATGTGAACTTTATTACTAGAGGGTAAAAGTTGTAGCTGAGTGCAAACGTAAATTTGTCCGCATAAAAATCCGCTTAGGAGGTGCGCCAATTCCAATTTTGAAATGATTTTGGCGGAATGGCAGTGGATTTTGTTTATAGGGTACCGTAGAGATGGTAGGCTTTTTGGCACAGACTGAACTGTTGAATAGTATCTGTACCTTTTAAAGAAATCAAAATGGTTTAATGCTCGTGTGTGCAGGGGTGATGTAATGGTCTGTGGTCCAGCAAAGGACGTCTTCCGGCTGATGATGATGACGAGTTTATCATTAGAAGCTCAATAACTCATTCAAGCATCATGTTGTTTACTACATCAAAACGCGAAACAACTACCTACAATACAATAAATATCAAAACTAGGCAACTACGAGTACACCATTGCATGAAATCGAAACTATCAAAACTTTCCGTTCCACCGTCGGTATGCATTCCGGGAAAATCCTCTTTCAGCTTAACAAAAAAAACCTACAGGTCCCAGCACGCTTGATAAAATGCTCGTGCGTTTTTTTCACACAGAGAGGGAGCTAAAAGTTGTTCGCATTCAACTTCGATAGCGAAATAGAAATCGAAGTATCGCTACAGTCTTTTCACTTTTTTATTTTGCTTTTGACAGCTGCAATCTAATACAAATGTTGTGTTAAGAAATTAATATCAATAATTTATCAGAATTATTAGTGATAGAAATCGTTGTGATTTACGATAAATCGGCGGTAAATGATATTTATAGACGGTAAAATAACTGTGTAACTTTAACGTAACTAATTTTTCGAATGCAAAAATGAGTTTGTTCATTTTTTAGACTAATACGCTAAACTGGACCAAGTTGTAGAAACCGTTAAGTTAAGTAAAGTTAAGTTAATAATATTTATGGGTAGAGCGACGTCGAATCGTTACATCAGTAATAACTAGATACACAGACACTAGCATTCACTTAGATTAAAAGCCGACACCAACATAGTTAGAAAAAAGTAAGCCAGATTTTGATATTGGCTTACAGGAATAAAATGCAAAAAGTAAAAAAATTGCCAATAGAAAAATCACGAAAAATTTTAACTCAAATCACCGCAAACCGCCAAGTGACCATGACCAGTGATTTACAATGTTAAAATAGTACAGTGAATGGACTGTAGATGACGCTACTGAGTTAAGCCGACGTCTGAAATACATGAAATAATTTTTCGTTTTCAGTACAAATTCCGTAGTTGATTCGAGGAATAACTTTTACAGGCTGGTTCTTACGATAGCGTTGGAATTATTGGAGAGTATTTATTTTATTTAAGAGTAAGAAGTGAGTTTAAAGTTTTTAAAAAGTAAAATTTTAGAAAAAGGGTTGTTTTTTTTTAAGAACTTTGTTGATGATTATGAACTGTATCGTGGATGAGTTTTCAAACATAAGTAATATAAACTAATTTAAATTAATGAAATAAATATTTTATTTATGATCTTACTTGTACTACAGGAAAGATAACATGAATAGATATAACATCAAATTGATCTTTATCAATAATTTACTCTATAGCTTAAGCAATAGAATATAATATTCAATTTTAAATAATTATTAATGCCAAAGTATGTGTTTCTAAGAATTCCTACTTCAAAGCTGAAAGTTCTAAGCTCCAAGCATTTATTTCATAATTGACCAAAACAACCATTTTTCAAACATCAAAAAATAGCACGTACAAATAAATACAATCACATTTGTCTATTTGACAATTTTTAATAAGCACTTCTGAAAAAAAATATGCATATAACCTATACAAAATGGGGTAGGCCTATGATCAGCAGTGGACGACGTACGGGTTAACCTATAGGTTACTACGGCACTACTGAATATAGGCCTACCCCCTGGCCTATATTCAGTAGTGGACGTCGTACGGCTGGTATGATGAAGCACAATACATTCACAAGGTATTATAAGCAAAGAGGCAAAGTGGAGAAGAACAGGCAAAAAAAATGGCAGAACAACACATCATTGTTTGTCATGTGTTGTTCTGCCATTTTTTTGCCTGTTACAAAATTAACGAGGATTATTCCAGTAGAAAAGTCACCATTTTCGACTTATTAGCCCAATCGGTCGCATAATCGTGTTATAACGCATCACTAAGAATCTGAAGTTAAATGGATGTTTTTTTTCGACCTAACGGGTTGCTTGAACCCTAATTCGGAATGAAAGGGAATTTAAAAGTTTATTTAGAAATTACGTCAAAAAGGTTTCGTGATACAAATCTTCAAAGGTGTGGTGTTATAGGTTAGAAAAACTACAAAAAATGTGGATAAGAAGAGTTTGGTTCCTCTATTAAGACTTTTTTTAGCGTGGTAAAATCATCAAAAAATGTCGAGTCCTCCCACCCCCTTACTGTCAGACTCGTACTGACTAAAATTCACGGTATCCGGTAATGAGATAAGTCCCACGACCCCGGCAGGCTTTGATCCTCTAAAGGGCCCCGTTTTCATGCTGACGCTCTTTGAGGCGCGCGTGGAACACAACGCGCCATCGTCGACCCGAGCGTGATCGGACAGCGAGTTGCCCTTTACTCGCCGCCCGCATGTCCGCGCCTACGGTGGCTGGAGATTGTCTTGCGACGTCTGTCGCCGTGTCCTCTATTAAGATTTGCAGGATTTATATACTCACATATTAAGGTTTGAAAAAAGATTATCTAGGTGCAAGAAAGAATATGTCACCAACGCGTGCTTCACCGTCAACAACATCATTGCAAACCATCGGGGTAGATGGTGGTCCAACGCGAGACTACCATAAAAACAAACACTAAAGATTCACGAGAGATATAAACTTATTTACTTTGAAGCAATAAAGGTAGAGTTATTATCATCTAAATTCATGTAAATACCACTTAAGTTATTGCCGCTCATAAATAAAATATCTATTTTAATCCCTATTAAGTAATCCATTCTTCATACCATCGTAATAATAAATGGGAAAGTAACTCAGTTTTTTTGTCTGTCTGCTACCTACTCACACCTTACCGATGAAGAACACTTATAAATCATAACTTGAGTTGTTTTTAATCCCATTGTCTTGTAGAATAATTTCCAACCTTCATTAGTCTAAAACTGGCAGGCTTATTTCCATCGACCGGGAACAGATTTAGATGCCGTGACTGCTACTGAGAAATCATCCATTTGGATAAAACCACCTGGGAAACGAATCCAAGACCTCACACTCAACAGTCTCGCTTGTGATCACTAGACTAGCGAGTCAGTCAAATAATTTTGTTTTAAATAATCAGCTGTAAGCACACAATAACGTTTATTTATTGGCTATTCTTTTATCAATTTGTGGTCCAAATGTTTGGCAATATTTTTTCTCTTAAAGCTTCCAATCGTGACTGTGAAAACGTAGCGATATTCGTGTTACAGTCAACGGTTTTGACCCTTTATGGTTGTCAAGGAGATACCATTTTCTTTTGATTATCATCAGAGAAATGGCTTAAAGCTGTATTTAATACTTCTTGGAGAATAGCATAGAAAACCAGGTTTTTTTTTTCAAAAGAATAGTAGACTTAATAACTATTCCATTTCATCTATCTGTTATAGCAAACAATAATAGCAATAACTCGTGAATTTACAGGTTGATATACCATAATACAGGTAATAAAATGTAAAAGAGAGCAATGTTTTTAGCTTACTTGTGAACATAAATAACTAAAACAAAAGGGGCGGCGTTACTTAGCACTTCCAAGCGTTTTATATATTACGAACAGCGAAGAAGTGGAACTCTCTGACTGCGTCTGTATTTCCGAATGCATAAAACCGACATTTCTCTTCAAAGTTGACCTTGTTTCCGTCACCCCTGACTTAGACAACGGTCAAGAGCAAATCCATCTTACAAATATATTGTAAGCTTAATAAAAAAGATGCCAAAGTTCATATTGCCATAACCGATCTTTCAAACCGATTCATCTGTTCAACATGTCATTCTACAAAACACACTTCTTAAGGAAAAGGAACAAAAAAATTTGATAGCATCAAATGCAGTGACCTTTCTGGAACACTCGCCATCTGCTAAGGCGTTTACTCTAAATAACGTCGTAGAAGACACGCCGCAAATTTATTGCATTCGACGGCTTTGAACAAAAACCTCTTTAATGATATTGATTTCGACGTACGTATGAGATATAAAAGATGGAAAAAGGGCTGGTTAAACTGAGAGTTAAAAAAAAGAGTTAGGCAACGGAAGTGTCCGTCCTTACGTCTTTGGGATGCATTGACGCATGCCTACAGGTGTGCGTCCACAGGTCGGCATCGCACGTATCGGACGTATCGTACGTAACGGATTTTAGTTTGCCTTGTATGAAAACTCATACAACTGCGTCCACTGATCCGCATCGTGCGGAGGGCTCATCGGCAATGCCTTAATGCGATGCGTACCGATGACGTCATACAGAATGCCTATCAGTGGAAGCGATGAAGGTGGCATCGGCAATCCAATAGCTGATACTCGCGTCGGCAATCCGATCACGGCTGACACAGAAATCCGTTTGATGCGATGCGTCCATGAACCTATAAGGATTTTTATTGTGGTAGTCACCTGGATTCCAAAATCGTAAGGTATCGGAGACTTACGTGTACTAAGTAGCTTAGATGAAAGTGTAGGATGATAATGTTAGATGTCGCTAGGACCATCGTCTATCTCTATGGTTTTATGATTTTATTTTTTAGGCCTCGTATCAATACACAGCTTAAGCATAATCAAGCCTATAATGTTCCCACTAAAGCGAAACAGGCCTCCTCACCACGCGGGTCTGGTGCGTGTTTGTAAAGGTAATCTTCGATGTTTTGGTTCTAGGACATGACATTTTTATAAATTGTTTTCCACAGTTTTGATGAGGAATAAGGATGAAAGCAGACTAGTGACGATAAAACAAATTGCTGCTGTTCGAACCTACGACATATGACTCGTAAGGTAAGATTCACACCAACCAGCCGGACTCGGCGGCATTTTACAATGTACTTTACCGCATTGTAAAATGCCGCCGGATCCGGTCGGTTGGTGTGAATCTTACCTAATTTGATACTGTTGCTATTGAAGCAACACTGCTCTATCAATGTACAGTTTCAATATTATTTTTACATGTATGTTTTTGTCTGTTAAAAATAAATATTAAGTAGTAGTTTCAAAAGAAACGCTCCACTAGGCGGGTGCCAATCTAAATCCTTATATTTCTGGGCCATATATCGTGTCTATGTCCAAAAGATCAGGGTCCCATATGCATAAAGTTTGTGTTTTAATAGCCGATTCTGCTGAAAAGGGTTCGAGGAAATTTTTCGCTTGATAGCTTTTGGAGTTTGGCGTGAGTCATAGGAGAAAGATTATGACTAACACTAAATAATTATTGGAATGAAAAGATTTATCAAAACGTGTTCATCATAATCAGATCTACACACAGAGATAAAAAACTCAAGTTGTTTATCAGTTATTACTAAGAAATTGCTAAAGTCTTACAGACCTATAAAATTAAGTCCACAATTGCTTAAAACACCTAGAAACATATTTTTTTGAGTGGTGAAATCACGAAATGACTCTCTCCACCCTGGATTGCGCGGAAGAGACGGACTTTGGACTCGTACTGACTAAAATCCATCATGTACGTTCAAAAGCGCTTTACCTTTCAGGTTCACGGTTATACGTTTGTTTGTTAAATTGCATTCGAAATTTATTTTCATGGGAAATTAATAGCATTCCTATCTTACTAATAGATATGCAAAATTTCTTTAAAACATTTTCTTCCTCCCTCACAGTTTCGCAATCTCATATTTTTAAACTTTAATTTTAGTATTTTTTCTCGCCACCGCTCATCACTTGAGCCATACACCAAGTCAACATATGGGACAGTAAGGGTACCTCGTCTTCATGACTTTCTAACATGGTTTTAGATTTTCACGTACAGTTGACCATCCCAGGCGTCTCTATGCCAAAGATCCTTCTATTATGTAACTTTTCTAAGAAAAGCAAATTCTTCCGTAAAGGAAGAATTTGCTTGAAAGAGGTATCTTTCTAAAAACATATCCTATGATGACGATAAAGGATGGATACTCTCTAAAAAACGTTTCCCTATAGACAAACTCTCATGAAGACATGAAACAGGAGAAAATGCTAGTGTGAATCAATTTTTTTCAATAAAATCGTTGATGATAAATAATATCAATAAATTTATTTTATTTCAGATAAAAATCCATAATAATTAAGTAAACATATAGGTATATAAATAAAATAATATTCAAAATGAAATTAAAATATAAAATCAAAATAAAATTTAAATACAGAATCATAATTAAATTAAAATATGAAATCAAAATATAATTATCTCTACATTTTTGGGTGTACCCGCGATATTTACGATGTTGTCCGTCCACATAAAATAAACAAATTTTTGCAACGCTAAACAAATTGTAGAAATTAAAACCACGCTTTTTTCAAGTTTTACAAGTAACAAGGTAACTTGAGTTTGGTCTATTTATACCACGTAATATTTTTAGATCGTGATTTATAAGTAGGCAATCAGAATTTTGTCGACTATCGTTAGCAAAAAGGTCAAGAAATTCTTCATTTACTAATTACTCTTTTATAATCCACGTAGGTCCTATAATCCTTCTAAATTCGTCCCTAGAGACAGTAATTTAGTAATGGTCTTTACTTGAAGTACCAATTGCCAATAGTATTTTTTTCTAGTCACTAATTATTGCGTAGTGCTGTAATTATCATTTAGACCGATTTTCTATTTATGTCTTTTTATAAATAGTTTAGTATTGATAAATATGAAATCATTCATTCGCAATAATTCACCAGTAATAGTTCAGTAGTCGCCAATTTTTATTATCATATTTTAAAAATATTAAAAAAGTTTATATCTATTAATATTATCATGGAATCTACACCTGAAAGTACTCGTTCTTCATGTCGTTGTGATTTTGTAAGTTGTTATTATCCATTTTTTTTTAGTTTTTTTTTTAAATATGACTAATGACTGAAAAAAATATTTTGTAAATTCAACAACCGCCCCGTCGCGTTATGTCATCGTTGATGCAGTGGCTGAATGATTCGCTGCTGGGCTGCGTACCGCGGGTTCGATCCCCGTTCGGAATAAATATTTTTGTATGTCAAAGAAAAAAATCTCGTACAGCAGAAGACGGAAAACAAGCTTACTAAAGCGAGAGATCTGATTTTCATATCTTTCCAACTGAAATACACCCATAATGTGACTTTTATAAAATTCACTGCGCAAAATCAAAGATATTTTTGAAAGAAATGTCTGCCACACCTAAAGTTATTTAACATCAAGAACAAGGTGACCAACGTTAACAAGAAGTTTAAAACAATAAAATATATGACTCTAACTCATCTTTTCTTTCAGGTAAACCGCTGGCTAGATCAACATGCAAAATACTTCGTACGTACAACCTACGAGTACGTACCAGAACAGACCACGTTCTCCCAATACGTATATGGGACGTCTACACCCAAATACGTAGTGCCACTATTGCCATTAAGCCACCAAATCGAACCTACACCTGGCACTTCTACTCAAAGATTGCCATCTTTTAAACCGATCTACGATGAGGAGTTTAATTTAAAGTGGAAAGAGTATCTAAAAGTAACAGAAAAATAAAAGTGTTGTCATTTCTCTGTATCGTTAAGATGTACTGTCATGTTTCTAGTATTTATTGTAATAAAGTTTTTAATTGTACCTATACCTTTTTGTTTTGTTCCTCATATCATTTATGCCAAACTACAAATTAATTATCATCCATGCTCATGCCATTCGACTTGAAAATGGTGGAATACGATTTTTTTACCATTGACCTCTGTCCAATATCGCAGCATCATTTACTCCTTTTTCTATCACATCATTCAAAATCAGAGCTGTATGCTTAGTGCGAGTTTTTTTTACGTTGACGCGATAGTAACGTTTAACCGCGTTTGGCGCTCTCATTGGTTGAGAGTTCTCACGACCTTGCAGCGGGCCAATAGGAGCGCCAAACGCGGTTAAACGTTACTATAACGTCAACGTAAAAAAACTCGCACTGAGCACACTGATGCTCATGTTCATGAAGCTATATTTCTAATCACAAGACAAAATAACTGTGAAAGTATACTGTAGTTATCTATGCCAAAGCATCGATATCAATGAAGAAAAAGCTCCATGAGCAGTCTTTTTTTTAGAAAACGATTGCGAAGAAAGATTAAACTGATTAATAGTTTGAGAAAACTGCATCGCCTGCCATTCGCAAACTAACGGGACCTGACAAAAGTGCCTAATGCCTAGCAAGGTCATTTACTCGTAAGAGCTTACTGCAGCTTGGAACACAAAGGCTACTGAAGAAGGTCTGACAGGCTAAACAGTACCTTCCGCTCCACCAATGTTTTATCTACCAAAGTTAAATAACTTTATCAGAAAACACGGTTATTTTATCAAGTACTCAAAAGTAAAGGACGCTATAGAACCTCAAAGTTTTTCTCAGATTTCACCCGTGTGCGATAACAATAATTTCGTCAGACCATTAATTTAATAATGATCCTAAAGTAGAAAATCAAAGGAATTCAATGAATTTCGTCATCTACTCATTCCTATTTTCTAATCCACTTAGGTACCGTAATACTACTAAATTCGTTTCTAGGGACAGCAATTAAGTAATGGCAGTCTTAACTTTAAGTACCTACTCAATAGTACTTAGGGTTCCGTACGTCCCATTGAAGAAACAGAACCACACGTGGGTAAAAACTTAATTATGTGCTGTAGAAATGCTGGTAAGAGTAGAACTTGTTTTACTACATCGTCGTTAAGTAGTTTTGAGTAAAAATATAATTTTATGATTATGTGTATTTATGTTCGGAACCCTCTCCACGCTAGTCCGACTCGCTCTTGTCCGGTTTTTTTTCAAAGTCGTTATTAATTGCTTAATACAATAATTATTACTATCGTTAAGACTGATTTATGTAAATGACTCTTTGCATATAATTGTCGATTACCGATCAATAATTTCATTCGCAAAAACTCTCGCAAGTAGACGACTGTTATTTTCTGTTATTAAAATAACCATAGATTAAAATTCCGGTGTGACAAAATTCTCAACATGCCTTTGTGAACTTGTAAGTTTCTTTTCGTATAATTTTATAATCGTTATTTTATATATAATATAATCGTCAGGATAAAATAGAAAGGTTTACGGACTAAAGCAACTCTTTAAATAATATCCAAGTTCCTGAATTAACCATCCACTATTAGCAATATTAAAATAGTCAACAGTAAATAATAATAAGACCTATGTCTGCGTAAAGTTAAATATGATTATTATTACTTTATTCTAATTAATGTCTCACTTATTTCAGATCAAACGCTGGCTGGAAATAATAGGATTTTTTTATTACATACAGAACTTGACATTTTGAAAATGACAACAGTCACAAAACACCAGCATTGGAGATTCTCGTCACGACACCGAATGAAAAGAAGAGACGAAACCACCAATGAAGAGATTATCCGTATACACCAACTAATTGTAAAAATAATGTTTGTTAAATTATTAAAATTAGATTTGACGTTTATTATGTAGACTGTTGTTTCCTTTCTATGTTTTCCCATACACAAAACCCCGACCTCCACTTTGGCAGAAAACCCACAATTCCTAATGGTTACTGCGCCACTGGAATTCAAAGAAAAACTGAATGAAAAAGGGTGGTTTTTATTCAGTCATGTCTGACAGTTCTTTGTGCTTCATTCAAAGTGGCAGGATATACCAAACACACAAAAAGTAATACATAAAAATTATCATCACCGTCGACCACATCTTCGCTTACCATCAGGCGAGATAGTGGTGAAACGCGAACCTATCTTTATATAAAAAAAATAAAAAATGTCAATGCATACCTAACATTCAGAATCGTTAGATTTTGTCAGGTGAAAAATACATCTGTATGAATTGACGATTTGAATGATTGTTAATTTCCTTTCCGAAATAACGCAGTGAATTGAGACAGAAGTCCTCATATTAGTTTAAAAAAAATTGACATGTAAAAAACTTGCTGTAGCCTTTTTTCAAAATAAATTAACATTTACAACTACAGTGAAAAATAAATTACTCTGATTCCAATGTCTAACAACGATATTACAATTTGGTAAGAATCTAGTGGCAGTTACCTAAGATTCCAATCGATATAACTTATCGATTTTTCCAATGCTTTTAATACCATACATCACGAAGTATTTTTATCCATCTTTTTGTATCTCGTGGTCTCTCACGAATGATGTCTGCGTTTCATTTTACGCTGATGGTTTTAAGTTATATTGTCAGGCAAGTATTGACTACAAATTGAGGAACTGTTCCACCGTTTAGGAATTGTTGAAAAATCCAGTCTGGTGGCCTACCAAGAACTCTTAACGCGATCCAACTTAGGCTGTTGGAAAGAGATGGTGCTAGACGACTTGTATATTGTCACAGCCTAAACTGCATCGCGTTAAGAGCTCGTGTTAGGGCTCCTGGTCGTTTCGGTGTGACGGTTAACCCAACCAGGCATCTGTGTATTATTATAGGAAGCCTCTAACTTCAGTTTACGAAAACTGAATAGGATACCGATGCCATTGATAAAATTATGGTGAACTTTTATGAAACTGTTGTAAGG
The DNA here is from genome assembly GCA_036375495.1 of Agrotis segetum. Lineage (NCBI taxonomy): Eukaryota > Metazoa > Arthropoda > Insecta > Lepidoptera > Noctuidae > Agrotis > Agrotis segetum. The sequence goes on from JAQSVV010000136.1 coordinate 1,460,145, forward strand.
ATTTAAGAACTATATTGTTTTATAAGGATTATTTGAAAAGAAATGGCTCTTGGAATTACTTACAATGCAGTTATTTATCAATTATTTAAAACGTTGAGGACATCCATATAACCTGCACTTATCATCAAGGTTATCCAGCTATGATAACAGTAATGTCGTCAAAATAATAATTTTGAAATAGACAATGAAATGTAGAGAAAGGAATTCTTCATTTAAAAATGTTCTTTTTAAAATTCACTTAGTTTCTGTAATCCTTCTAAATCAATTCTAGGGACATTCATTTAGTAATGACGTCCTGTCATTTAATTTTTCAAGTCATTACTGATATGTAGTACAGTAATAATAATTATCATTAAGACTTGTCTGCTCATGACTTTTTTGTATATAAATCGAGTGCGACAAATTTTTAGTCATTCACATCAATTGTGTTGTACCAGTAAGACAGCGCTTATTGTTTTTACTTTTTGTGTTTTAATTACCTTTATTTAATCTTGAAAACCATGAATTCTCGTTCTTATGTGTCACCATCCGTTGCCAGCCGTTGTGAAGCTGTAAGTAATCTCGTTGATTTATTAATTTAATATTTGTGTGATTTTGCCCAAATCATATTTATCTTCTAAATTTGATTTCGGACTGGGCTGATGATGCTGAAAGATCGGCAAATACTCTGTAAGGTAAAGGGAGTTATTTGGTGAGACAGGCAACTCAGTGATAGAGTCTTAAGTCTCTCAAAACGTTACCTATGCATGCTGTAATTCGAAATCTACACATTTTGTCCACTTTAGTGGTGAACTAGTTGCATCATTTCGCATTACTGCATGCATAGGTAACGATTTGAGATACTTTTAAGACTCTACCACTTAGTTGTCTGTCTCACTATATAAAATCCTTTACCCTTTATCACGAGTACGATTCCCACACGGACAGTTTGTGTAATCTACAAAATTAGTTGTTCCATGGTGTTTGTGAAATTGAGTTTCATCATCATCATCAGTCAATAATGTTCGCACTGCTTTAACACGGGTTTCCTCTCTGTGAGAGGGAGTGGGTCATAATCCACCACTTCGGCCACATGTCTTCGATATTTCGGTTTCAAGTCTTGCAAGTTCCCTCACGATGTTTTCCTTCACAAAGTTTATAAACGCATCTACGAAAAGGGAGAAATTACTTCTAAACTGCAACTTTTTTTTTAATGAATAAATCTCTTCAAAGTTAGAGTGAACAGGCTTCTTCCGGGTAAGCTCACTCCATCGTCGAACTTGTCTTAATCACTCCCGAACTAGACTTAGGTCAGGAGCAAACCCATTACGCATAAAAAAAGAAAATATTTTAAATTAACATTCTAAGCATACTGTTAAGTAAGGAATTATCATAACCTCAATCTAACTAACTAATGCTTCATATTTTCAGGTCAAACGCGTGCTGTTAGAGAAGTATCCTTTACGCTTCTCCGATGCACCTCAAGTGACAACTATCCCGCAAAATGTCTATTTATCAATAAGACGAAACCAAGAGAGGTGCCAGGAGGAGAGACAGTTCGTTCCAGGCATTTATATGCCTTACAATGCGCGTCGCTAGCTGTTAAGCTAAGCACGTGTAATATGCCTTTGATGACTGAACTAGAACTGCCTGTCTCACTCGAAGGGGTTTCGTGGAGAAAGCATAGCCAGGAGACAGCGAGTTGGCGCGCCTGCACATAATTACATAGCAAAAGTTCATTTTGACACGCGTGCATTACGCGCGTCGTTGGGCCTACAGTCGCCTTGTTGTGCCTGGAGAAGAAGTCAGTCTTATTCTAGCTAAACATAGAAGCGAACCCAAGTGAACTACAAGTATAATGGGGCCTCCCTTATGATAGGGCCCCCCTATAAAGGTTAGAGGGCCAAAGTCTGCCGGGGTTGCGGACTTACGAATTACCGTGACCCCGGAATGTAAAGGGCTATTGAAAGTTACACCGTGGATTTTAGTCAGTACGAGTCTGACAGTCCCTCCCACTCTTCCCTGGGGGGAGAACTCATTTGATGATTTTTCCACGATATAAAAAAGTGAACTACAAGTGCGATATTTTAGAGACGAGCCAATTTGTAATCTTGTTTTTTTATAATTGTTTGTTAAAGATTTATTTTGTGAGCAATAAAGAAAATTGATGTTTAAATGTTGATGTTTTGATTTATCCTCCCATAGGACCCTTAAAATTATAGTAGACACTTACAGCACGCGTAGCATGGCGATTCTATCTCTATTCTACCAAGAAAAGACAGTTACTTCATCGTTATTCCTATACAAATCGCCTGTTGTTTTTGCACAAGCATGACACGATTCGTACACCCTTATAGAATAGACACATTCTACATACATTTAAAACATTGCTATGCTTAAATCGATAAAAATCTTTTACGTTCTGTCTTCTTGTCTATTCTCGCGTCGACAAAACCCGTTTCTACGGCGCCATGCTACGCGTGCTGTAACAAGGTACAATAAGGAAAAGTAAGGTAAGGTGACTTTTCTTGTCCGACCGGAGCATCCATACTTTTGGAGGAGCTTTACATCCTGTAGCCAAACCCACATACCAACGACGATATAATACTAGACTCCGCATGCACGATCTAAAGAACAAAAACTATTCTGTCAACTTGCTAAGGTACTACGTAAGCGAGGGGGACGGGGTACTGCGTTGTGATTGATCGAAATGAGACGAATATAAGACTTTTTTGCCTAATGTGTTGACAGACATCGGTCGCCTACTAATAGGAGTCTAGTATTGTATCGTCGTTGCCACATACACAAACAGCTAGATCCAGAACAACTACTCGTATGTACTTATAAGCCATTTTTTTCCGAGAGCTCGCGACCTTGCGTCTAATGTTCCATCATTTAATATATCTCAATACCATCTCAATACGCATGAAAAGCAAAAAAACAATTAACAACCTAAATAACATTAGAAACTCAATAAATATTCAAAATGAAAATAATATCGTCACTTTACGCCTCCGATGTCCATTCATAGTAGACTTGCTGCTACGTCGGCATATAAATTGAACCAATTAATATACAAAACGATTAATTTAACAAGTACTTTGATTTATGTGGGTAGATGTTAGATCGTGATATCGAATGAGGGAAAATTATGCATTGATAAACTTATTCGAACTTAGGTAGTTTTTTTTTTTATCATTGCCCCGCACTTGGAATTTCTTCCTATATCGTGGGTACGTTTACAAACATATAAAGTCACATACACAAATGCCGAGACCCGAAACAACTACTTGTAGATCTAACAAATATTTGCTCCGTGCGGGAATCGAACCCGCGACACGCAGCGCAGCAGTCCAGTCGCTTAGCTACTGCGCTAATCGCGCCTTCAAAAAAATTGTATAAATGAAAGTCAAACGTCGCAATCATACCTTACCTTCATACATCCTAACAAACTGTCGCATTTATATTATTAGTAAGATAGTTATTAAGACTAGGTATTGCCAGAGGCTTCGCCCGCTACGACTCGAACCAACCGTATACCACGGGAAAATAAAATCAGGACTATTCTAGAACTATCCTATTCCAGGTTATAAACAATCTGTGTGCCAAATTTCATCCAAATCTATACAGTAGTATTTACGTGAAAGAGTTACAAACCTCCATCCATCCATACAGAGTATCAACAGAGTACGTTTATAATATTAGAAGCAAGGAAGTAGAATTTAGAAAGTAAGAAAAAACAAAAATAAGATACAAACTCAGTCAAATACAAGCCAAGAACCCTCCTAACCAGCAAAGAGCATATTTCCAACAAGTGGTACTCGAGCAAAAGCGGCCAACTCGCATGAATTACTATATGTGCATCTCAGAAAGTGCTTATGACTCTCAATTGAACTTCAAGGAGTAGGAGTGAGAGACTGCTGTAAATGTCTAAATAACGTGGACGCCGTACAGCATTTCTTAAAAAAAACATTTGCTTATTATACGAAATAAATAATATCATAATAGTGACCCAGGCCTCCTTTTTGTGAGAGGGAGTCACCTTGCGGACCCAGTGCGGTTTTGTAGATGCCACATGATTTCGAATTTTTGGTTCTAAGTGGTTTCAAGAGTTGGGCAGGACATCTGGAAAGCTGTGACAGAGTGGTGTCCAAGAAATGGAAAGAGAAGGGTTGGTCGTCCGGCGGCGAGATGGGCAGACGACATTGTTGCCATTGTGGGAGTGTCCTGGATGAGGCTAGCGCAACATCGTGGAGCTTGACACAAGCAGAGAGATGCCTATACCCAGCAGTGGGTGAAGACGGGCTGTGGATGTTGATGATGATGAAGTGGTTTCTTCAAGATGTTTCCTTCACCAATTGAGAGCTGTATTAGTGATGAAATACATTACACAAAGTAGTGCCTGGCTGGTTTCGAACTCGTAAATCGGAGCCGATACCACTCGGTTTAGGCTCAGTCTGTATATTTTTTTTAATATCAATAATTTTGCTGACTAACACCGAGCAGATTACGCCTAGCAGATTCCTTTCTCATTTTGTAGACCAGGTAAGTTCCTTATAAAAAAGTCTTCCGTTGATTCTTAGAAAAGATTAAACTAAATATAGAAGTGATTTTCCAAGCCACTGGTGTTTGCCGTCGTAATGAGATTCGATGTTAATTCGAAAGACGCCCCGAACAAGGGACGAAATATTGGGTAAGAAATAGGTACCTGAAGTTGACTTAGAAATAAATTTGCTAAAGGTCAGTTTGTTACTGAAGTTGACTTGAAAATAAGTAATATTTTTAACTTTATATTGAATTGTATCGAAGGGTTTTTCATCATGGGAAAATCATCAAATGAGGCCTCCCACCCAGGGCGGGACGGGAGGGATTGGTTCGTACCGACTAAAATTCACGGTCCTTTAAAAGTAAAGGGCCATGCCCTTTACGTTCCGGGGTCATGTTAACTGATTGAACAGTCCCGCAACCTTCGTGGAAAGGGTGACATAGAAATGTACTTTAATAATATCTAGATTTCATAGTCTTTAGTTTATTATTCCTAGTGAGGTGCAACAATTTTATAATGACCTGTATTGACCTCCAAGCGGTCGAGAGATAATTATTTACAAAAAAACTGTTTTTTGTGACCTTTTTTTTTCATCTTGATAACTTTTTTTGCCGTCACGAGAATATAATGTATACGTATTTTATACCTAATGTCGACTTTTCACATCATCATTACAATGCCGCTATAAAGGTTTAAAATGCCTTAGATGACTGGGTTTTAGGTATTTTAAAATGTCAGCATGTATGTTTACGGCGCCTTCCTACCACGCCTTATAGCTCTAGGGGGTGCCTATTAAACTGTTGCAGACATAATCATCTACGAAAAAAGCAACTTAGCGCTATATATGCAGCGACGGAGGAACTAAACATCGCGCAAGCAAAATTATCTTCGAGCTTAGAAGACAGATCATTTTCGACAATCATTGTCGAGCAGAAAGGCGTCTATCTTGGTATGGACATGTGATGAGGAGGGATGACAGTCATGTGACTAAGAGAGTGATGAGTATGAATGTTGATGGATGGAGAGGAAGAGGAAGGCCAAAGAAGAGATGGATGGATTGTCTAAGGAATGATATGAAAGAAAAAGGAGTAGATGATACTATGACGTGTGATAGGGGAGAATGGAAGAAAAAAACGTGTTGCGCCGACCCCAAGTAAAATGGGATAAGGGCAGGAAGATGATGATTGTCGAGCAGAAAGCTCACCAGACACTACACCCGTCTGGTCGGAAGGTACCTTCCTTTTCCAGGGTATCGAGGTAGTTTCCCCTCTGTTCCTCCTACCCCCAAAAACAATCCTAATGATTGAAAAGCTCTTTGAATTTGCATGCCTTGTATTTTTTTTACGAGGCGACTCCGAAGTTTTGGGTGGAAAATCAAATTCCTTGTGTAAGTACGGTATCTGAAGAATATGGACTCCGACAAGGTTCAATAAAGGTCAACCTCCTTCAGTGAGTCTTAAGAATATTATTAGATTAAAAACTCGTTCGGCATTTTGTAATAAATCATGTCACTTGACATGAGGTCAGAAAGGTTGAACGTGTCAAAAAGACACGATAGACGCAACGACGCAACTCATACACGCCTTTAATTAAACGCATGAAGGTTTTAAACACAAATCTTTGGATTTTTCCTACACGGAAAAATTTAAGTCCAGTCAATGAAGACAAAAAGAGGTATTGCCTTGCATTAGGTGGTGTAGTTTTTTTTGGCTTATGTTTAACTTACCACCAGATATAGTACCTAACATATACATAACAGACAAAAATAGTAAATGACCACCAAAATGAAACCCGCATTTTAATGTAAAATTAAAACCAGTTTTAACATTTCGCTATCCTATTTAATCAAAATGACTCCAAATAAATCATTGTCAACCCAAAATAGTAAATGATTACCAAAACAAAATAAAAATAAAATATGTCATAACGAGGTGTAATAAAAAAAAATCTACCTAAGCAGGGTGGACGAAGCCCCGCTCCGCGGGGCTTCTATTTCTGTGTACAAGGTTTAAAGGAACCTAACCAAACCGAACTTCGGGGTGTCCCTGAAATCAAGCGAGTTTTAGATTTGGTGCACATTCATTCAGTATAGATTTGGTGACCATTTACTTTATTTGGTGTTTGAATACAATTTGAAGTGTAGTAGCTAAGGGTATCAAACCATTTTATGGTGTAATTCGTAAATGTAATTCATCCGATAAAAGTCATAATTCGTCCGATGTAAGTCATAAATCGTCCGATGTAAGTCGTAATTCGTCCGATGTAAGTCGTAAATCGTCCGATGTAAGTCGTAATTCGTCAGACGTAAGTCATAAATCGTCCGATGTAAGTCGTAAATCGTCCGATGTAAGTCGTAATTCGTCAGACGTAAGTCATAAATCGTCCGATGTTAGTCATAATTCGTCCGATGTAAGTCGTAAATCGTCCGATGTAAGTCGTAAATCGTCCGATGTAAGTCATAAATCGTCCGATGTAAGTCGTAATTCGTCCGATGTAAGTCTTAAATCGTCCGATGTAAGTCGTAATTCGTCAGACGTAAGTCATAAATCGTCCGATGTAAGTCGTAAATCGTCCGATGTAAGTCGTAATTCGTCAGACGTAAGTCATAAATCGTCCGATGTTTGTCGTAAATTGTCCGATGTAAGTCGTAAATCGTCAGACGTAAGTCATAAATCGTCCGATGTAAGTCGTAAATCGTCCGGTGTAAGTCATAAATCGTCCGATGTAAGTCGTAAATCATCCGATGTAAGTCGTAAATCGTCCGATGTAAGTCGTAAAACGTCTGATGTAAGTCGTAAGTCGTCCGATGTAAGTCATAAAACGTCCGATGTAAGTCGTAAGTCGTAAGAAGTAAGTCATAAATTGTCCGATGTAAGTCGTAAATCGTCCGGTGTAAGTCGTAATTCGTCCGATGTAAGTCGTAAGTCGTCCGATTTAAGTCATAAAACGTCCGATGTAAGTCGTAAGTCGTCAGAAGTAAGTCATAAATTGTCCGATGTAAGTCGTAAATCGTCCGGTATAAGTCATAAATCGTCCGATGTAAGTCGTAAGTCGTCAAACGTGAGTCATAAAACGTCCGATGTAAGTCATAATTCGTCCGATGTAAGTCGTAAGTCGTCAGAAGTAAGTCATAAATTGTCCGATGTAAGTTGTAAATCGTCAGTCGTATAAGTCATAAATCGTCCAATGTAAGTCGTATATCGTCCGGTGTAAGTCATAAATCGTCCGATGTAAGTCGTAAATCATCCGATGTAAGTCGTAAATCGTCCGATGTAAGTCGTAAAACGTCCGATATAAGTCGAAATTCGTCAGACGTAAGTCATAAATCGTCCGATGTAAGTCGTAATTCGTCAGACGTAAGTAGGCTTGTGCGCCACGCCGCCACGCCGCCGCCGCCGGTGGTGCTGACGCACGCCGCCGCCGCCGGTCACGGGGCCGGCGTGAAATCGGCAAGATACGCCGATTTAAGTTTATTTCATTGGCAAGTAAAAGCCTAATAACATTTTAGTAGCAATGGGTCAAAAGCAATATCGTAAGATTAACTCTGCTAGAAAGCCTGTACAATTAGTGTAACACGAGTTCCGGTTTATAATCTTTTAGGAAAAGTTAGCAAGCCTGAACTAAGATTCGAAGACAACGACTGGAAACCTCTCGGAGCCCTCGTACGATTCCTTAACACTTTCTTAGATGCAACTAAAATTCTGAGCGCAGCAAAGACGTCTACGATCAATGTTGCTCTTTTATATAGATCCGAAATTAAATCTAATTTGCTGCAAATAGCCGGAAACGAATATTTAACAATCACTAAACTAAAAAAATAATATGTTACAACAACAAAACCATCGTTTGCCATTGAATAGAATGATTGTGTCAGCTTCTCTTCTTGATCCTAGGTTTCAGGGGCTACATGAAATTGATATTTACCTAGAAACAATTGGCCAAACCAGAGTCTCATATGTGTCGCGAGAAATCCGGAATAATCTTAAAGATTCTGATCTAAAATGCACGAATTCTGAACAGCAAACAGAAGATCTGTTTGCTGTTCAGATTTCGTGCATTTTCCCAAGAATTCCAAAAACGAAATGCCATCTGAACCTCAGCTTCTTCAATTGTCCAAAAAACATTCTTCCACGTCTTCTAGTACAGATGCTGTTACGAATCCAATTGAAACAGAATGTTGTAAATACTTAGCGGTAGTGGATGCTGGAGATCTTCTGATGGAGATCTTCTCAATTACTGGCGTGAACGAAGAGTACCTTTCCCTTATTTAAGCACATACGCGCAGTCTATCTTGTGTGTTCAAGTGAGAGTGTTTTCGGTAGCCGGATTAATCCTTAATGCGTAGCAAGTTATATCCAAATAATGTTTATAAAATTATATTTTTACATTATAATTACAATCCAAAGATTTTGAATAATAATTGTATTATTAATGTAACTGCAGTTTTTTTCTAAAAATAAAAGGTATTTAGAATCCGAATTACTATTGCCCTCACTGAAGTCTCTATCAAAAGTCCTGACGCCGATTTCACGCCGGTTACGCCGCCGCCGCCGTCTAAATTTTGGTATTACGCCGCCGCCGATCAAAATGAAATCGGCGCACATCTCTAGACGTAAGTCATAAATCGTCCGATGTTAGTCATAATTCGTCCGATGTAAGACGTAAATCGTCCGATGTAAGTCGTAAATCGTCCGATGTAAGTCGTAATTCGTCAGACGTAAGTCATAAATCGTCCGATGTAAGTCGTAATTCGTCAGACGTAAGTCATAAATCGTCCGATGTAAGTCGTAAATCGTCCGATGTAAGTCGTAATTCGTCAGACGTAAGTCATAAATCGTCCGATGTTAGTCATAATTCGTCCGATGTAAGTCGTAAATCGTCCGATGTAAGTCGTAAATCGTCCGATGTAAGTCATAAATCGTCCGATGTAAGTCGTAATTCGTCCGATGTAAGTCGTAAATCGTCCGATGTAAGTCGTAATTCGTCAGACGTAAGTCATAAATCGTCCGATGTAAGTCGTAAATCGTCCGATGTAAGTCGTAAATCATCCGATGTAAGTCGTAAATCGTCCGATGTAAGTCGTAAAACGTCTGATGTAAGTCGTAAATCGTCCGATGTAAGTCGTAAATCGTCCGATGTAAGTCGTAAAACGTCTGATGTAAGTCGTAAATCGTCCGATGTAAGTCGTAAACCGTCCGGTGTAAGTCATAAATCGTCCGATGTAAGTCGTAAATCATCCGATGTAAGTCATAAATCGTCCGATGTTAGTCATAATTCGTCCGATGTAAGTCGTAAATCGTCCGATGTAAGTCGTAAATCGTCCGATGTAAGTCATAAATCGTCCGATGTAAGTCGTAATTCGTCCGATGTAAGTCGTAAATCGTCCGATGTAAGTCGTAATTCGTCAGACGTAAGTCATAAATCGTCCGATGTAAGTCGTAAATCGTCCGATGTGTGTCGTAATTCGTCAGACGTAAGTCATAAATCGTCCGATGTTTGTCGTAAATTGTCCGATGTAAGTCGTAAATCGTCAGACGTAAGTCGTAAATCGTCCGATGTAAGTCGTAATTCGTCAGACGTAAGTCATAAATCGTCCGATGTAAGTCGTAAATCGTCCGATGTAAGTCGTAATTCGTCAGACGTAAGTCATAAATCGTCCGATGTTTGTCGTAAATTGTCCGATGTAAGTCGTAAATCGTCAGACGTAAGTCATAAATCGTCCGATGTAAGTCGTAAATCGTCCGGTGTAAGTCATAAATCGTCCGATGTAAGTCGTAAATCATCCGATGTAAGTCGTAAATCGTCCGATGTAAGTCGTAAAACGTCTGATGTAAGTCGTAAGTCGTCCGATGTAAGTCATAAAAATGTAAGTCGTAGGTCGTAAGAAGTAAGTCATAAATTGTCCGATGTAAGTCGTAAATCGTCCGGTGTAAGTCGTAATTCGTCCGATGTAAGTCGTAAGTCGTCCGATTTAAGTCATAAAACGTCCGATGTAAGTCGTAAGTCGTCAGAAGTAAGTCATAAATTGTCCGATGTAAGTCGTAAATCGTCCGGTGTAAGTCATAAATCGTCCGATGTAAGTCGTAAGTCGTCAAACGTGAGTCATAAAACGTCCGATGTTAGTCATAATTCGTCCGATGTAAGTCGTAAGTCGTCAGAAAAAAGTCATAAATTGTCCGATGTAAGTCGTAAATCGTCAGTCGTAAGTCATAAATCGTCCAATGTAAGTCGTAAATCGTCCGGTGTAAGTCATAAATCGTCCGATGTAAGTCGTAAATCATCCGATGTAAGTCGTAAATCGTCCGATGTAAGTCGTAAAACGTCCGATATAAGTCGAAATTCGTCAGACGTAAGTCATAAATCGTCCGATGTAAGTCGTAATTCGTCAGACGTAAGTCATAAATCGTCCGATGTAAGTCGTAAATCATCCGATGTAAGTCGTAAATCGTCCGATGTAAGTCGTAAAACGTCCGATATAAGTCGAAATTCGTCAGACGTAAGTCATAAATCGTCCGATGTAAGTCGTAATTCGTCAGACGTAAGTCATAAATCGTCCGATGTTAGTCATAATTCGTCCGATGTAAGTCGTAAATCGTCCGATGTAAGTCGTAAAACGTCCGATATAAGTCGAAATTCGTCAGACGTAAGTCATAAATCGTCCGATGTAAGTCGTAATTCGTCAGACGTAAGTCATAAATCGTCCGATGTTAGTCATAATTCGTCCGATGTAAGACGTAAATCGTCCGATGTAAGTCGTAAATCGTCCGATGTAAGTCGTAATTCGTCAGACGTAAGTCATAAATCGTCCGATGTAAGTCGTAATTCGTCAGACGTAAGTCATAAATCGTCCGATGTAAGTCGTAAATCGTCCGATGTAAGTCGTAATTCGTCAGACGTAAGTCATAAATCGTCCGATGTTAGTCATAATTCGTCCGATGTAAGTCGTAAATCGTCCGATGTAAGTCGTAAATCGTCCGATGTAAGTCATAAATCGTCCGATGTAAGTCGTAATTCGTCCGATGTAAGTCGTAAATCGTCCGATGTAAGTCGTAATTCGTCAGACGTAAGTCATAAATCGTCCGATGTAAGTCGTAAATCGTCCGATGTAAGTCTTAATTCGTCAGACGTAAGTCATAAATCGTCCGATGTTTGTCGTAAATCATCCGATGTAAGTCATAAATCGTCCGATGTTAGTCATAATTCGTCCGATGTAAGTCGTAAATCGTCCGATGTAAGTCGTAAATCGTCCGATGTAAGTCATAAATCGTCCGATGTAAGTCGTAATTCGTCCGATGTAAGTCGTAAATCGTCCGATGTAAGTCGTAATTCGTCAGACGTAAGTCATAAATCGTCCGATGTTTGTCGTAAATTGTCCGATGTAAGTCGTAAATCGTCAGACGTAAGTCGTAAATCGTCCGATGTAAGTCGTAATTCGTCAGACGTAAGTCATAAATCGTCCGATGTAAGTCGTAAATCGTCCGATGTAAGTCGTAATTCGTCAGACGTAAGTCATAAATCGTCCGATGTTTGTCGTAAATTGTCCGATGTAAGTCGTAAATCGTCAGACGTAAGTCATAAATCGTCCGATGTAAGTCGTAAATCGTCCGGTGTAAGTCATAAATCGTCCGATGTAAGTCGTAAATCATCCGATGTAAGTCGTAAATCGTCCGATGTAAGTCGTAAAACGTCTGATGTAAGTCGTAAGTCGTCCGATGTAAGTCATAAAAATGTAAGTCGTAGGTGGTAAGAAGTAAGTCATAAATTGTCCGATGTAAGTCGTAAATCGTCCGGTGTAAGTCGTAATTCGTCCGATGTAAGTCGTAAGTCGTCCGATTTAAGTCATAAAACGTCCGATGTAAGTCGTAAGTCGTCAGAAGTAAGTCATAAATTGTCCGATGTAAGTCGTAAATCGTCCGGTGTAAGTCATAAATCGTCCGATGTAAGTCGTAAGTCGTCAAACGTGAGTCATAAAACGTCCGATGTTAGTCATAATTCGTCCAATGTAAGTCGTAAGTCGTCAGAAAAAAGTCATAAATTGTCCGATGTAAGTCGTAAATCGTCAGTCGTAAGTCATAAATCGTCCAATGTAAGTCGTAAATCGTCCGGTGTAAGTCACAAATCGTCCGATGTAAGTCGTAAATCATCCGATGTAAGTCGTAAATCGTCCGATGTAAGTCGTAAAACGTCCGATATAAGTCGAAATTCGTCAGACGTAAGTCATAAATCGTCCGATGTAAGTCGTAAATCGTCCGATGTAAGTCGTAATTCGTCAGACGTAAGTCATAAATCGTCCGATGTTTGTCGTAAATTGTCCGATGTAAGTCGTAAATCGTCAGACGTAAGTCATAAATCGTCCGATGTAAGTCGTAAGTCGTCCGGTGTAAGTCATAAATCGTCCGATGTAAGTCGTAAATCATCCGATGTAAGTCGTAAATCGTCCGATGTAAGTCGTAAAACGTCTGATGTAAGTCGTAAGTCGTCCGATGTAAGTCATAAAACGTCCGATGTAAGTCGTAAGTCGTAAGAAGTAAGTCATAAATTGTCCGATGTAAGTCGTAAATCGTCCGGTGTAAGTCGTAATTCGTCCGATGTAAGTCGTAAGTCGTCCGATTAAGTCATAAAACGTCCGATGTAAGTCGTAAGTCGTCAGAAGTAAGTCATAAATTGTCCGATGTAAGTCGTAAGTCGTCCGGTGTAAGTCGTAAATCGTCCGATGTAAGTCGTAAGTCGTCAAACGTGAGTCATAAAACGTCCGATGTAAGTCATAATTCGTCCGATGTAAGTCGTAAGTCGTCAGAAAAAAGTCATAAATTGTCCGATGTAAGTCGTAAATCGTCAGTCGTAAGTCATAAATAGTCCAATGTAAGTCGTAAATCGTCCGGTGTAAGTCATAAATCGTCCGATGTAAGTCGTAAATCATCCGATGTAAGTCGTAAATCGTCCGATGTAAGTCGTAAAACGTCCGATATAAGTCGAAATTCGTCAGACGTAAGTCATAAATCGTCCGATGTAAGTCGTAAATCGTCTGATGTAAGTCGTAATTCGTCTGATGTAAGTCGTAATTCGTCCGATGTAAGTCGTAAATCGTCAGACGTAAGTCATAAATCGTCCGATGTAAGTCGTAATTCGTCCGATGTAAGACAAAATTCGTCCGATGTAAGTCAAAATTCGTCCGATGTAAGTCGTAAATCATCCGATGTAAGTCGTAAATCGTCCGATGTAAGTCGTAAGTCATCGGACGCAAGTCATAAAACGTCCGACACAAGTAGTAAGTCGTCAGACGTGAGTCATAAAACGTCCGATGTAAGTCGTAAATCGACCGATGTGAGTCGTAAGTCGTCAGACGTAAGTCATAAATCGTCCGATGTAAGTCGTAAATCGTCCGGTGTAAGTCATAAATCGTCCGATGTAAGTTGTAAGTCATCGGACGCAAGTCATAAAACGTCCGATGTAAGTCGTTATTCGTCAGAAGTAAGTCATAAATCTTCCGATGTAAGTCGTAAGTCGTCAGACGTAAGTCATAAATCGTCCGACGTAAGTCGTAAATCGTCCGATTTAAGAAGTAAATCGTCCAATGTTAGTCATAAATCGTCCGATGTATGTCGTAAATCGTCCGATGTAAGTCGTAAGTCGTCAGACGTAAGTCATAAATCGTCCGATGTATGTCGTAAATTGTCCTATGTAAGTCGTAAATCGCCCGATGTAAGTCGTAAATCGTCCGATTTAAGACGTAAATCGTCCGATGTAAGTCATAAATCGTCCGATGTATGTCGTAAATCGTCCGACGTAAGTAGTAAGTCGTCAGACGTGAGTCATAAAACGTCCGATGTAAGTCGTAAATCGACCGATGTAAGTCGTAAGTCGTCAGACGTAAGTCATAAATCGTCCGATGTAAGTCGTAAATCGTCCGGTGTAAGTCATAAATCGTCCGATGTAAGTCGTAAGTCATCGGACGCAAGTCATAAAACGTCCGATGTAAGTCGTTATTCGTCAGAAGTAAGTCATAAATCGTCCGACGTAAGTCGTAAATCGTCCGATTTAAGAAGTAAATCGTCCAATGTAAGTCATAAATCGTCCGATGTATGTCGTAAATCGTCCGATGTAAGTCGTAAGTCGTCAGACGTAAGTCATAAATCGTCCGATGTATGTCGTAAATTGTCCTATGTAAGTCGTAAATCGCCCGATGTAAGTCGTAAATCGTCCGATTTAAGACGTAAATCGTCCGATGTAAGTCATAAATCGTCCGATGTATGTCGTAAATCGTCCGATGTAAGTCATAAATCGTCCGATGTATGTCGTAAATTGTCCGATGGAAACGTAAACCGTCAGATGTAAGTCATAAATCGTCCGAATTAAGTCGTTAGTCGTCAGACGTAAGTCATAAATCGTCCGATGCAAGACGTAAGTCCGACGTAAGTCATAAATCGTCCGATGTACCTAAGTCGTAAGTCGTCATTTATATAATAAATTACTAATAATTACGTATTCATGACATTCAGACACGTTCATGACTGTGTTGGCATGGGCACATCAAAAATCAATTTAAAAAAAATAATATCACAACATTACGTATTTGTAAAAAGGTGAATTAATCTGGGTCCTAAGCATGAGACAGGTTTTAGATTTAAACTCGTGGTAGTAGCTGTACATGACTAAAAATCAACCGACGATGTGACTTTTTATTTACATGAAAAACACGGACGGCAACGACGCAACTGAAAGATTTAGCAACATTTCCCTTGCAAGTCCAAAAATCGCGTTTTCTTTGAATGCGGATCTAAAAAAGCTTCGGTATTAATCCAGGCCGGGCAAGGCCGGGTATAAATTGCGGTGACCGGGTAAAATCACGGGAAACCCGGATGTTTTGTACATACCGGTCTCAACCGGGATTATTTTCAATGTTTGGTTGTGAACCTATATGGTTTCATTCTTTATTTTGTGTTTCTTTTTTAACAAAGGAAGGTGAGATTTTGCTTGTTTTGGAAGGAAAATAAGAGTTCCTTTTGGATACGGTTGAAAAAGTATGTGGAGCATTTTACTTTGAATGAAATTAATCGAATCGGGGGCGTCGGCCACAGGCGCGTCGACCGCTGGGGGCCTAAGCCACGGACCCTGATCTTTTTGATGACACAGAGACTGAGTGTTTGACTGGTGCGCTGCCGAGTCTGGCTAGTTGTGTTTCTAACTTTTACACCCACCCTAAACGAAAAAATCTAGTGTGTGGGCACGTTTTTTAAAAATAAAACTGAATGTAAAATAACTCCCTTTGTTTTTTTTTTTTTTTTTTTGTTAAACGTCGCCTCACACTTTTTTAAGTGTTGTAACGTTGTGGATAACCAACGTTGCATTTCAAAACTATAAATAGTTCATTAACACTTTCACTGTCCGCGCAGCAGACACAATACCTAAACAATAGTCGTGAGTCACATGTGATTCATCGGACAGGGAAGTGGTTAATATAAATTTGTAGGTATCTAGTAAATATTCTTGAATTACGTCGAGACAAAAAGTAATTTATAAGTGGGTAGTTCTAAACTGGTAGTAACATTTGACAGTTCTGTAGTGACAGAACTGTGGAATGTTCTAGCATGCGGATAAGTGAGTCGCAATGCTTATGCTGTCTAATTCTCACAGTGCAAAGTCCAATTCCCCTTCTCTTTGAGCGAGGCATTTTGTAGCAATCAGCTGGGACTTGAGCCAGTACATTTAAAAAACCGACAGGGGTTATCGCAGCAAGCGGTATCTCCCTACATTAGATACTACCTATAACTGTCGGTTCCGGTTATTATTTTGATAGATTTATAAATTGATAATTAATAAATCATGTTAATTCAACTGTTGAAGTGTACCTACATCCTCGTGAAGGGTAAGCTTGCCAAACCAAATCTTTATAACTGCTAGCTATTGTGTTTCTATCTTTTTGTATTGAGCAGTTACCTACAGACTTATTATTTTGTGTTCTAATTTTTCTTTGTTAGGTTTTTATTTTGTTAAGCCTCGAATGTTCCATACGCCGAAGGCCTATAAATAATGATTGTGACATTAGATGCTTCACGCTAATTTAATATTGTGTACCTGCCATGTAAACTCCGTTCTGATGTTGACCAAACTCACAAACGCCTCAAGCGCTTTACGTCCTAGGCTTTCGCTTACGCTACGAGGTCATCATCAGAGAGGATTTGCAGTGGACCTTTTATTTACCGCTGGACGTTGATTCCAGGGAACAAGATTGGGGTTTGAAATACCCATCCTCAACGTTCGTTGAGTTCGACAGCTGACTCACGCTACCGAACGTTCGAGGCCTGCGCACACAGCACCTAGCCGCACACAGCTGACCAGCCGGCGCATCCACCATCCTGTCCCTGGGGTCTCTCTCACCTCGGGACAACTCCTCGCCCATCGCGTCTCTGCACTACGCGATAAGCCAGGACAGTATTTAGTGCGCCTACTTCCACGGAACGATTAAATACCAAGTGACGGCTGTGAACCACGACCTATAATAAATTTATTGTAAACGTTGGTGAGTTCTTTTATTCCAACTCACCCGCTAACCGTTACAGTGTGAGGCGGCGTAATGTGGTAAAATCATCAAATGAGTTTTCCCACCCAGGGATGGGCAGGAAGGACTGTCATGTACCTACTGACTAAAATCCTGCACGGTGTCCTTCATTAGCATTTTAAGTTTTCAGGGTCTCGGTAATGGAATAAGTCCCGCGATCTTCAATACGATCCTTACACTTTATTTAACCGATTTCCAAAAGGAGGAGGTTCTCAATTCGTATGCTTGTTTTTTTTTTGTTCGGGCGTAACTCCGTCGTTTTCGTATCACTAGTTTTCTCAAAATACCTACTTATTTCATTTTTTTTTAACTCTGGATGTGTCCTTATTAAAAGAAATAATTTAATTTAAAACGAAAACGAATCTGCCTAACTGTTATCGGCTAAACGCTAATAATTTCATTACCATTATCTTGAAAGCATTAAGAAAATGGGTAGGACTATCGAGATATTTTAAGTCTTTTGAGAAAATTCAGTGATTGGAAATTCTTAGAAATTGCTATTTTCGTACAATAATGTAAGCCAGTGGAAACGACCGTGATTTTTACGTCAATGTTCACTTTATTGCTGGGTCATAGGCTCTTTGGGAGAGGGAGCAGGCTTCATCTACGAAATGGACCCAGTCCCATTCTAGGTTTGCTAGTTTTCACATCGTCACGATGTATTTTGAGAGCAATATTTAAGAAGAGTAACCATGGAGTTTTTTGCCGGTTCTTCTCCATGGAAACGACCAACCCGAACCGTGCCATTTTTTTTTTCTCTTCTCTACTTTTTATAAGAGTCCATTGAGGCCCATGTAAAATAAAAATATTTTGATTTTGAAGTCTGGGTCGTGGGTACTGGACTAGTAGGACATGTTTTTTATGTAAATATCGTTTCCCTTCACTCAGAATTTCTCCTGTATCGTGGGTGCTTTTGCAAACGGAGAAACTCGCATACACAAACACCCAGACCCGAAACAACTACAGTACTAGTAGGTCATACAAATAATTTTTCTGTTCGGGGATCGATCCTGCGACAGTGGATGGATCAGCCGCTGCGAAAACCGTGCCGTCAAATGGATGGTTGGCGTTTTTTGGGGTTTAAACAGCAGTAATTGACTGAAGAGTGTTGAGACTTTAAGACATTTCAATTTTATTATTACTGTTCAGCTGCCTATGTTTTCTAAAGGTACTCGTACTTACCACGACCCAGTCATGTGTAGAATCTGAAATGAACCGACAAATACAATTTCACCCACGAAATAATGTCCGTCATAGTACCTCCAAACTATACCTACTTTAATGATAAGGATAACCACGTACTAACGATTGGGTATTCCCAAAAGGTTTTTAATCAAAGCTCTGAGAGCCCTGCCAATAAAATATGGGCCCATTTAAATTTTACGTGCCCTATAAAAGGAATTATACGACCAATCTGTTAGTAAAACGGCGAGATTTCAGAATCGAGGATTAACATGTAGTTAAGGGTAATTTTTATTGTTTGTATACCTTAAAGTGGTGTTTAATTAAGTAGTCTTGCTATTACTTTTCTGATTTTTAAAGTAACACTAAAAAGTCGTCAAAGTAAAGCAGTTTAATCGACTACTTCTCGTTCCCAACTATGACCGACCCTAGATCGTTTTCTATTTGAATTAGTTCCTTATACTTTTCTACCTTTTTAAATGAAAAAAGGTTTTAGTTTTTATCTTAACTTTCTTTCTATTTGGGAAAGAAAAAATCGGTTACGAGGGAGACTTCGATTTTGAAGATATTCCCTTAAGTAACTTTACTATTTGTAATTGTAATCACGCAGTCTTCAAGTGCGTGATCTTATAATTTATAATATTCTCTAGCTAACAGTTTGAGTATTCTGACACACCTGAGTATTCCCCCTTGAATAAAATTAGGGACCTACTCCCCCTGAAGAAATGATGTTGCTAAAAAAATTATTTATTTAAACATACAAGGCTCGCTCCCACTTCTGATGGCCTCTCCTGGGCCACCTAGCTGGCGATCAACATCCTGCCGGAGTAAGGCGTCAATAGGTGCATCCACATAAAGCGCGAAGCAGCTCTGTTAGTGTGGACGTTTCGAACGAGCGACCGAGTCATCCAGTGTCGGCTTTTTGTTTTGCTCACGTATATTGTTTCGTGCCTGGGTTGAGAAACAAAAGGCGCGTACACTGAACAAGAAGCCTCGCGAGCAAGTTTGCTCGCGCGGCAAATGCCTCGCGAGGCTACTCGCTCTGTGTGGACGCACCTATCAAGTTTTTTTTTTTTCTGTTCTGTCTCTTTCGCACACGTCGACATTCGTGTGGCGACAGTTCTGGGTGAGCTAGCTCCATTTAAGGTCTCATCTTTGCTTCTACACTAAATTATGGCCAAGAGCTAACCAATTGAAATATAACACTTTTAAAACCAGTGATGCGTCTATCAGTGTGTTATTTTAATTAAAAACTTTCACTTCATTAAACAAAACAATAAAACAAACTTTTTAGAATTATATGAGCAGACGCCTAAACCTAAAATACTTTTGGAATATTTCAAAAACCTCGTTACAAAACTTAGGTCGACTTCTTATCTCGACCGCTTTAATCTTGCAATAAATATAAGGATTTTAACTGAGAACAGAACTTTTCTCGCTTAAATTATAAGATAAAAACTAACTTTTATAATTTAGGTATGTTATTATATCCACTGCAGCTTCCAGCTTTAGATTTTATGTCAAAATAGAATAAACGGATCTGGGAAACTACTTTCTAAGCGTGAAACCCGTAGTTTCGGCCGAAATGTCAAGCGTTTTCTACTAGCTATATATCACTACTCCAAATTCCATGTCACAGACATTTATTTATTTATTTATTTATTTATCACAAACACAACTATCATTACAGGCAATAATCCTAATGCGGTAGCGTGGCCTGTGTTACAATATTAATTATTGTTATTTTTATATATTAGAATAACATAATACAAACAATGTTGCCTTTGTGAATTCATTCAGAGAGCAGTTAAATAAATCTATCCTATCAGCAGTGTCATTCAGTGTATGCAAGGCTCGTGTGAGGGACATAGGTAATACTAAAAATGATTGAAGATACGAATGGACAGTAATTGTCCCCACTTTCGGATTTGCTCTAAACTAGTTACTTTCGTTCGGGCTCGTATATCATTTGAATTTAAAGAGTAGACCAGGGTATCCTTCAATAAATAAGAGCAACCTCGTTATTGAGCTAGAATTTTAACCCATTAAGCGACGAAGTAAAACTACTAGTACTCGTATTAATACTCGTAATTTCAAAGATATAATATTTTTATCAAACACAGAAAAAGAAAAAAAATGTTGGACTTGTAGGTTTAAGATCGTATACCCAACAGGGTACAATGGGCAAATAATGGATGCAAATATTCTATAAAAAAAAATAATTTAACTAATATGTTTTCAAGCATTCCTGCATTGCTCGCGAATTTTTGCATGACATATAATTACACATCACAATTATTTCTTCTCGAATTTTTATAAAAGTTTACCAAGCGATTTTGCGATAGATAGCCCTTCCTTTTCTGAGGAGAAAGTTTGCCTTTGGTTCGAATTGTTTGACGTAAATAATGTCTTGCAAGCTTACGCCTAAACAATAGCTCATACACAAATGATCCTAATGTCTATCATTTAGGTGAAGAGATCCTACCATCATTATTTTCTTACATACTCAGCAAGCAAGCAATCCTGAAAAGTTGTGTAGATTGGTCAAGTTCATCAACTTGGGTCTTTGTTAAAATTAAAAAAAAAAAGGCAAAATTCTGATCAGCAATCGAGTCCTTAAGTGCGTCTTTGACAGATTTTATTTGGTCTTTTTCTGGTTTAGAATAATACAGGTGTTCATACTTACACCAAGTTGAAATTGTTTGCTGCAGATGTTAAAAATTAAAAATGTTTTGCGGCCAACGACATAATATCATCTTTGCTATCGTCATTACTGACATCTAGAAGTTACACCATTAAAACATTCGTAGTTGATGATAAACTTTCCAGTGGTGTCGGTCCCGATTTACGAATCAGATCATCGGAGGTCGTGAGTTCGAACCCCGCCAGGCGCATTACTTTGTGTAATTTATTTCATCACCACTGCTCTCAAAACGGTGAAGGAAAACATCGTGAAGAAACCGGCATGTCCTAGAACAAAAAAATCGAAGACATGTGACATCTACCAACCCGCTCTGGGCCCGCGTGGTGGATTATGGCCACTCCCTCTCACAGAGACGAGGCCTGTGTCCCAGCAGTGGGAACATTATAGATGATGATAAGCTTTCACAACTATGGATTCTCACAACTGTTTTAAGGTTTATTGAAATAAAACACAAAATATAATCAGCAGTAATATTTTAAATTGCTTTGAATCACAATTTTGTAGTGTTTATAGATTATAATAATTACAAAGGAAGATTATTTTTTGTTCAAAGTACACATAACCAACAGATCGGCGACATGCACTCTCGTGTCCATCATCTCAGAATATTTTACAAAAAGATTTAAACAATATTTCTCATTTAAACACTAAAATAAAAATAATAAAAACTTAACCTTTTTACCAAATGATAGGTAACCTTATTCTGATAACATTTTGAATTCATTTTAAAATTATAACCCTTTCTTTCCAAAAATCATTTTTTGAAAATGTTAACTTAGACTAAAAATACACGTATATTTCTTAGAAATAAAAATGAAAAAAATCTTTGAAATTAATAATCATTCACAAAATTATTATGACATATTGAATACATTCATAAGAAATAATTACATGATTAATTACGATTATAAATACTTAGGAACAATATTGTTTATTTACAGTTCACACAAAATACTTACAAAATTAAAAATAATAAAGAAAACCCATGACTAAAAAAAATATTTGACAACAACATCTTTATTTTTAGAAATTATTTACAACTCATTTTCAAGTTCATTACCTATTTAAAAATAGATGTCAAAAATACCGTTCACGTAATTATTTAATCCAATTATAATTCATACAACATTTTTTACGAAAGATGAACTATAAAAAGAGATTCTAAGCTGTTCTTTGGACAGTCCTCATTCATTCGTCCCTCCATAATTTTGGTGTCTTAGAAACCTTGAAACTGGCAGTACGTAACAATTTCTTACATTCGCTAAATATTAAAATTAAAGAAAAATTTACAAACAACGCTTAAGTTTGCATATAAATAATTATATTAATTAAAAAATTAAATAACATCATAAAATTCGCTATCAAACGCTCGTTTTCTATATCAATTTGTTTATAAAGCAATAATACTAGTAGCTAGCTATAAAAATATAGGATTGTAATGATTTTTGAAAAATAAATCTTACATATTTTTGCTACAACAAAATGACTAGGGTTTAGATAACCAAACATTTTATTTTCTGGCTTTTTGACTATTGTATGACTAAATCAGGCACTATTGTATGTATGTTTAATTAATTAAATTAGTTATTTATATTTTAAGAAGAGCCCCAACATACTATATGTTTGTTGGCTAAATTATTTAAAATACTAAAATGCACTTCAAAATTTATTACAATCCTACTAAAGGATTTAGCAGCTAAAATATTTTAATAATTAATAAAAGAATTTCTAGTGATCTAGCATTTCGTAAAAAAAAAAAAACTAATATCATACGCGAGTGTCGAAAACGTCAAAGTTATAATTAAGTAAGTATCTAAGTGATATGCAATATACTTTAGGCAGGCTCATTTTGATAAGAAAAAAAAAACATTTTTTTATACAGAGGTGATCAAAATTAGTTTTAGCCATTCTTCTAGAATTAACAATTTAGTAAACAAAAAATGGATTTCTTTTTTAAAAAAAAAGAAGATAGAAATGACTAAAACTAAAATAATGCGCCTCTATAAAGTATACGCAAGCTACTGCGAATTAACTCACTAGGTACCATAAATCGCATAAACAACAAACGTACGTAACTTAGAACTATGTATTTTTAAAATGATATATGCTAAAAAACAATACCTTTTGCAATCTTTTTTATCACATTTTCGTCAAAAGAAACGTGCCTACGGCATAATAAATTCATAAAGCTCAACTAGTTACAGCCCACCCTAAAAGATAAAAAAAAAATCCAACCATAGTCTCACTAATCTCACTCCAATACCAGTTAGTAACAATTTCTATCTTTTAGTCTTAGGAATACTTACTAAATATGAAGTTAAAATGTGTGAACAAGCTTCTTATAATATAATAATAAAAAGTATTAGTTAAACTTTTAGTTTTAAATTCTATGTATAGATTTCAAGTTTTTTTTTTATTATTTCATATAATAGTAATTTATCTAACTATATCTACTTCTAGTGCACTATCTTTTAGCTGTGGTCAATTACTAAGCCTCGCCGGAAGTGTGTCACTTTTATTATCCTCAAAATGTTTATTGCTTTCGTTATTTTGTAAACTTGAAAAAAAACATTGTAAATTATGTTAACGAGTGTGTTTCATATTTTTTTTTACAAAAATGAATTATTTTTTTTTTTACTATTTTATGTAATTGACATTTCTTTTATAAAAAGACGACAAAATAAGTTAATACTTTTTTTTGGTAAGTTTTTGGCATTTTTCCAAATTAATTTTCACATTTCACTTAAAAAGATAGGATATTAAAAAAGACACAGTTACCAGTGGCACTAAGAAGCGTCTATATTTCAACTGTAATGTGACGATCGCGTGGATATTAAAATACTCTCTCTTTACAAATCGGAGTTTATTCCACCACAAAAATATTATTGCTTTCAGAGGTTCTGCGTTACTGAGAAAAATATTTTTTTTATTTACTTTTTTTCATAATTCCACTCGTTTCGCATTTTTATTATCAGCGCTCCAGAAGCAATCGTGCACGCTATCTAAAAATATAGGTATACGCATGACCACTAGCTAAACGAACTATTTGTTCGAAAATTAAGACAGAAATGATAGAATAACTTTTATGGAAAATTAATACATCAAAACTTTTGGCGCAATACATCTCGAAATACTGGTATCGTACCCGCCATTACTACATATACATATATAAATATAACATCTTAAAATTAGCGATCCAAAAATATGAAATATACGTGTTGTATTAGTGCCCCCCCGGCCGCCGTGCGCTCGCGAGTCGTGCCGTGCCGAGCACCGAGTGCTCGCGAACTCGCGATATTCGCATTTTGCCGTTCGCTGCCGGAGGGTGCAAAAGCCGCCACAACTGGACGGTTTTTCTCAATCCTCGTCGCGTGTTTATTTTTCCTCTAATCGAAAAACGCTGGTTTATTCCCAACAAAACACCGCTCGACATCGAACGGCGAAATATTGAAACTTCTGTTGCGAATCAACCAACGCCTTTTACCTACATTTTTCAACTCTGGGCCTCTCAAAATCTAAATGAACAGGAATATATCGGAATATACGAACAGTTGAATTCATAATTTAAGAAAGTTTAGAATTTTCAAGAAAACTAAGTCTGAAATCTAATTAAAACATCATAAAACTGAATATAATAAAGAAAGTGAAATGAGTTAGTAGAAGTAAGTTTGATAACTCAAAGTACCAGGGCCCTGCTCAAGCAAAGCGTCCTTATTCGTTCGAAACTTTTGCTTTATAAAAATACGAATCGAAAATATCTCGACTGTAGCACGTCTTCTTATGGTTAAGCTATGATTATTCTATTATTTCTTATACTATAAAACTTTACTATGTTTACTACGTTAAAATATCAGAGAATTCAGAAAAAGGGAATATTTAGGTTTTTATTTTCTATATTTAAGTGGTGCACAACCTTATTTCTTCATGAACGCTAGGTAAGTATGGCGTTAGCATAACGAGGATCTAAAACAAAAGTTCACTATCTAAAGAACTAATAGTAGACGTAGGTAGTTGATGAAAATTCATATTAGGGATCCGCGCTTATTGGAATAGGAACTAGGGGAGGAGGAATACGAACTTAATGGTAGAGTGGCGAAAGGAGAAGACGAACAACGAATAGAAAAGAAACCATGGATAACACGGTCGAAGGTAATTCTCGTAAGTTTAGATCTAATCTAAAAGGAGTCTGTAAGATCGTAAATCATGTTCGATGATATCTAAGGCTTCATCGTCACTGCATAGACTAAAAGAATTAAAACTATTTAGGCTGGAATGAAACCTATTGTAAACTTTCGACCGAAACTAACCGCGTAATTACTTTTATTTCTCTTAAATACGATAAAATCTCAAAATACTCACAGCTCGTCGGGTTTATTGTATTATACGCTAAGTGCATCTACTTTATAAGAACAGTGGCTTTTTAATAATTTGAATTTGTACTTAACCTACATATTTTAAACTCCATTGCTGAAATCATTCATAGAATAGAATTCAAGTTTTGACTCGATCTAAAGTTCGAAGCAAATAAACCAACTTAATGTTTCACATTAAAATTCATTATCAAATCGTTTGCAATTGACGTGAACCGCAAAAGCCAAACGTTACGCAACCATTTTTGTAGACATTTTATCATGAATTTTCAAAATTTTTGCGTCAAGTCTTAACGAATTTTTTCAGCCAATACGTTTGATGTTCTAGGTTTAATTACTTTACATTCAATTTAGAGCTTTCAAAAATATGATTCCAATAAATGTTCTAAACAAATATCTCAAAAATACATTATGAAAATATAATACAAATACGATAAAATTTATACTAAATATAACCCTGTCTATGACCTGAAGAGTTTAAAATAAAGAATAAATCGAAATCTAAACTCTGAACAAGTCATTTCTAAGGAGAACATAATTACTTCCTAGAGTCACACGCGTTGCTATAATCCGTTTACATACACGCAGATGGAACTGCGGATATTTTACATTAGATGAACGAATACTACGACTCACATCATACAAGACCGATCAATCAATTGAAACGGTATCGAATCATAACGTGGTGTTTATTTTAAAAAATAAAACGGCGAAACGTGTCTGTCAAAACTTTTCGTATCGTCTATAATGAAATACAATATACAAAACAATTATTAAAACATTTCAAATAGACAAGGCCTGAGTCAGTTCACAACTCCGATAAGAAACCTGTTTTTGTGAAAGTAGCTTAAGTTACATCAGACAGTTATAATGTGTCAGATAATGTGAAAGGCATTTGGTGATAACGCGTAATTTGAAATACTAAAAGTATCGGAACATAGAACTTCAACAGAAAATTTCGACTTGTAACTTATTGATAAAGAAAAACCTCCGGGTGAAGGTTAAATGGAAATAAACATAGTTTAAGGAATGGATAGTGTCCGTTGAATAACTGCCGTTGTCAGATTTTAAAAAGAAGCTCTAGTAGAAGATCTTCATCCACGTTCATTGGTGATTCAGGAGCAAGGTAATCAACGATCCTAGAAAATTTAAACTGACATTACGGTATTGCAATTTTTGGTAAAACATAACACATTTTGAATGAAAGTCAACACATAAAATAAAAACGATGAAGAAAAAGAAAGAAGAAAAATTTGCAAGGACTGACACAAAGATTTCAACCATATTGAATAAAAAATAATTTAAATCAAAATTACGTTTTTATTCAAGCCAATCAAGTTTATTTTTTATCTATGTTTTCTTGATTGTATAAAGTAAATGATGATGTTGTTGATGATAGTATTCTGCAGTACTTTGTTGATGAAGCTCACCTATTGGGCGTGGGTGGTGTACTGGTGATGCGCGGCAGCGAGCTTTGGCGGGCATCCGGCGATCGCCGGGCCCCCCTCACGCTTTCGGCTCGTGCGTTCTGCAACCTGCCACAAACGGGGAGCAATATATTAAAAACTAGATGACATCTGGACACAGAACATGGAATAAATATTGTAGGAATACTTCATGACTTTCACAAACACCACTCGTAAGAACATACAATACAGGACCATATAAATTTTGTATTTTACTACGAAAACTTACGTTGGTAGTAAATTCCTCCCATGTGCTGTGCAGCGTGAAAATAGTTTTGGGAATATTAAAATAAACTTCGAATGCAGATAAGAAAATATATAAAATTATTGTATCGAAGACAAAACTAGTGGCCTTGCTGAACAACCACTTGACTTTACAAATCCAGCTGATTATAACGAACCAAAGGCAGAGTAACAAGATGAGACCAGACAAAAACATAATCACATTAAACGGTCTACCAGATTTTTAGAAAACATTTCCACCTACACAGACTAAGCTTTAAATATTCAAGAAACTCGAATAAACAAGCTTGAACAAAAACCTTCCTTTAATTTAATAAAACAACAAGTCTAAAAGTTTAACAAAATCATGCTCTAAAGATTCTCTTATCGAAGGGAAGGAACAAACTTGGGCACAGTTGATTTATCTATCCGCCACAGATACAGAAGTTTCGAGAAAAGCTAAAATGTTTCATTCATAAAGTACGAACTGATTCGGGCTTAGATTACTCGGGTTGGATCGGGAACGAGCCAGTAGCCGAAATTAATTTAGCTTTGACTGCGATGGAAGCAACGAATAAAGGTCTTAATTGTTGGAAATATTTGATGAATTTTCTCTTTGTTTGAAGCTAAGAGAATTAAATGTTTTTCATCAAGATGAAAGGTTTGGTTCTTTTCTGTTCGTGCAAATTCTCCGCTTTTCATATTTTAGAATTTGGTACTAGATACCCTTTTTGACTAGGTATTATGAAATATATCACTGATTTCTAAATTGTGTAAGTATTGCATAAACTGAGGTTGGTCTAGATGTCTAAACGGTGCAAACAATTTCATCTGTGATTTGCCGCCATGACCCGCATTGAGTAAGAGTACTAATCCTAATCAATTTAAAAAAAATGTTTTTAATAAGCTTTCACGTTTACTCATCGAACCGATTTTTTTTTGGTAACTTAATAACTGTACAGGTTCCGTCCGAACTGGAAGGAGGACGCCCAGTATCGTGAAAGGTGGAAGTAGTGGAGGGAGGCCTTTGCCCAGGAGTGGGACACAGAACAGGCTCAATAAAAAAAAAAAAAAAAACTTAAGTAGTAGCAAAGCCGCGGACAAAACCTTGTTTTATAAAACTCGGTCCATTGTAAAGATTTCTTGTCTGACTAATTTCTCACAGTAATAACATCATCAATGTACATAAATATGATTCAACCACACCCGACTCAATGTAATCTTTAACTTTCTTATTAAAACCTCGAGGAAGTTTGAATCCCAAAAGTTGTTCTTTGGAAGCGATCTCTGACGTTCGTTAAAACAGATACCTATATTTGGATATCAAAAATTAGAAAGTCTTAATTCGGTTTAGTCTTAGAACTTAATGTTATTTACCTTTTGTACTTTCTAGAAGTTGTTGAGAAACAAAACATGTATTTTATTTTCAGAATAGCTTGTCTTCAAATTGAAAACTCGATTTATCATATCTATGAAATAAACACAAGATAACATTAAGTTATGGTTCTTCAATTTAAAAACACTTAAAAACAAACAAAAGAAGTTTAATTGCACGTTGCCCAGAACACGTAATAAAATCCCTTTCTAACATAGAAATAATAGTGACACATTATACTAGACTAGTTTTGAAAAATCTAGAGTCTTCGAATCATGGAGATTTACTCTCTATTGATGAAGAAATAACAAAATGGAATTATTTTTTCCAATACTGCGGAATAGTAGGAGACAAAATAGATGTAGAAAATGAGTTCTTTGCCTAGATGAGGCGCAAAAACATGTAACTGGTTATAGTGGTGATGATCTGATCAAATGCATGAAAGTGGACTAAATAGAAGAAGTCATTATCATCATTTTAGGCCACGGGGTTACCCACTGTCAGGCCTTTTTTATTGTGGGTAAAATCATCAAATGAGCCGTCCCACCCTGGGTGGACAAATAGACTTGTACTAACTGAAATCAATCGTCTTCCTTCAATTATCCCTTACGTTCCCACGATCAAGTTACTGATTAGGCAGTCCCGCGACGTTTTTGCAAATTTTTTATCATACTTTTTTTTTTCCAACATCCGTAAGACGAGTTATTGTGAAAAGGAGTATGTCAGGTTTACACTTAAATAACGACTTTCTTTATTTATCAAAAAACAGGCACGAGGCCTGTTCTAATAATAAAATAAAGGACACAACCAAAGGTTGAAAATTAGGACAACCTTGCCTTTTTATGTGGCCGACTTCCTCTAATTTTGTTGATTAAGGTCACAAGGAAACGAGGTTGACAATTAACTTGATGTTATTAAGGTTATTTATAGAGAATACTAATGTTTCTGTTTACATTACGCTAAGCTTACGCAGGGTGAAAACTGCCTAGGTTTAGGTAAATATATCTAAAAATCAATTAAATGATGGATAAACTAAAAAAGGATAATTTTGGCCGAAACCAAACTGACTAATTAATTTATTGGAGAGACGAATTTCACAGTTTATAAGGAGAAAACATGCTATGGCGACTTCTAGTAGATGAGAGTAGTAAAGGAAAATGATGACGAAGAATATACTGACGTACAGTATCTTTCAAAAATGCAATTTAGCCGCTAATCTGTTGTTTTAAAAACAAGAATTATATAAAAACCGATTCTCGAACCCAATCCGATAATCGGTTTGGGTTCGAAACCGACAGATTTATTACCTTAAACACACACGTTTTTATTCACTGAATTTATTTTTAACCGACTTCAAAAAAGGTAACCGACTTCAAAAAAAATAAAAAAAAAGATTCCGACGAATTGGGAACCTCCTGTTCCCAATTCGTCGGAATCTTTTTTTTTATTACCAAGGATTAAGATTGGAACACGTTCTGTCCTTACAATAATACATCATATTTTCTTGTCCGTTCCCATTCAAAGGGTTTCGCCCTTCCGTTACAGCTTAGTGGAAACGGTATATTAGTTCCGGGTTAATAATTCAGGGTTGCTTTGGATACAAAAGGGCTTTATTTTTTAAATAATATTTATTCTGTGGTATTAAATGGGAAGTGGTTTTACGCGTCTCTTTATTGAGTTTCTCAGATTGAACACCGGAGTTGTATTATTCTGTTTTGTATGAGTAAATAGGGGTTTTCTACGTGGAATGAAATTGCAATAGAAACTTAAATATTTTTTTAGACTTGTCTCTGGGTTTTTCACCATTAAATCTCTAATAAACAATAGTTTTTTTACATTTGAAATGAAAAATGACAACAACATAAACTCATAAAGGTAAACGACGAATTTTCTTGAATCAAATATTCTTGATACGAAACAATTTATCAATAAGGGTCGGTATTTAACTACTTCTCGGCTAAACATCCTTTTCATTATACATTATGTGGCGTGTTTTTTTGAAACGGAGGATTTGTTTTTTTCAAGAAGTGTTTCTATTTAAAGCAAGCAATAGAAGTAGGTATTTAATTTATTGCAGTTGGAACAAAATTAATAGATACTTAAAAATGCCGAAGAAAAAAACCTTGATAGAAAAATATAGCCGGAGGCCAGCATGAAACCTGAAAATCCTCTAAAGTTGTAGAAAAGACAACCCTACAAAAATGCACTTATAAACTCAGGAAAACGAATAAGTTCCAACTAACTATAAAATCACAATCAACGACATTCTTCAGAAAATGTTAAAACATAATAAAACACTTGTTAAAACAGTCATCAAGAATTACTATGAATAAGTTTTTTTAATAAAGTCCACCACTTACTTGATCTTGGACTGCCTCATAAACTGTTGAATCTTCCGCGCCGCTTGATTCTGACGCCTCTGTGAGTATGTCCTCCTAAACATACAAATATTGTATCAGATTTTGTCTACAATATAAAGACAACGAACGATGGACACTGTTTTCAATTAAATGCTCCACAGAAGCTAGGATTTTGAGACCCATATTATCCTTACTATTTCTCGTACCATTTCAATAAACAATTTAATCATTTGCATATCTCGTTTTGATTTGTTTAGTACTTTAATTTAATATCATGTCTAGCATCAACCTCCCCAATCCCCAATTGCATGTTTTGCATCTCGTTCTTTCACTAAAGCAGTGTAAAAATCCTAGGCAAAGGCCGTGGATACAAAAGTCATGTTTTTTGTCTTTCAGCTGGAATATTTATCTCATCAATGTTGATGGTATTAGGACGTCTTTTAGCCGAATTGTCAGTCTTTGGATTTTTTTTATTATTATTCCGTTTATTTGGAAAACTGAAAATTCAACTATTTTCAAGGTAATGAGAAAGCGTATTCGTTTTAAAATTCCAAAGCCGATAGGAACAATTTTTTTTATTAATACGAAAAGAGTCATTGACTGAGCTGTTATTGTGGTGAGACGGTTTATGTTCTGGCAGTAGCAACACACAGTTACATTAACTATATTATGTACTTACTTGATTGGTGTGGTAGCCATCCTGCGCGCACGCATAGCACGATAGCCGCGCTGTATCACCGTCGCAGCCGCGTGCATTTGTTTCAAGTACGCAAACTGTTCACAAAACCACAGGTTAGAAAAACATAACACGTGTCTATCAATGTTAACGTGTTTATCACAATTTTATATTATATAGAAAATACAATATACAATACAAATACAATTTTATAAACAAATACAAATAGTAACAATTTTATAATAATTTTATAAACAATTTTGTATAAAAAGCATCGTAAGTGCGTGTGCTTAGGGTTCTTTTTCCTTTTGTCTTTACGGACTCCCGAAAGTCACTGACAAAATAATGTTGAAAAGTGAAAAATCTTAATAATAGTCAATGACATACGATAAAAAGTCTCAAAAGTCATTCAATGAAATTGAGCTAATGCAAAAGCACTTTCTGCATGAC
Organism: Agrotis segetum; assembly: GCA_036375495.1. Lineage (NCBI taxonomy): Eukaryota > Metazoa > Arthropoda > Insecta > Lepidoptera > Noctuidae > Agrotis > Agrotis segetum. Next base: position 1,492,034 of record JAQSVV010000136.1, read on the forward strand.
AAAAGTTAAAAGATCAAAACTTCACACTTCTGGGTTGTTGTAAGTTGGCCACAAAGTTAATTGGCCACAGTTTTGTAAAGTCCATACATTGAAAGTAAACTCGCCACATGCATAAAAATCTTATGTAAATTCGTCATAGGTAGGTCATGGTAATTGTTTTTGTTTTAGGGATAAAATTAATTGCCGTTGCTAATATCAATCTTGCTAAGAAAGTTTATAATTTTAGCTAAATGAATATAAGCAACGATGATAGACCCTCAGTTTCACGCACCTGTTTGTATCTCCTGTAGCAGTTCTGTATGGTGATGGCGGCCGGCCGCAGCTCTCCGTTGGAGCTGCCGGCCACGGTACTGGCGGTATGCTTTCTGGATTGTGATCGCTGCGGAGTACAACTCCCTTTGTTCGCGATCTAAGGAAAACAAGATGCTTAGAATGAAACAAGTCTTTAACCAGCTCATCATCTATTTGCCAGGTCAGTTTCATTTGTTTTCTAGCTTTGTATACTGGTCGCGGGACTTATTCCGTCACTGTGACCCCGGAACACAAAGGGCCATTGAAAAACACCGTGGATTTTAGTCAGTACAAGTCTGACAGTCCCTCCTGCCCTGTCCGGGGTGGGAGGACTCATTTGATGATTTTATCAAGTAAAAAAAAAAGCTTTGCGTACTGGTCTGTTTTTTCTTTCTTGTATTCATGGTCACTAAGTAATCGAAAACCTATTATTATATTATCTGTAGTTGTACGACCAAATAGCTGTTTTTAGATATTGTACGTCATTTACAATAGAGCCAATTGGTCATAGTCGTTGTTACATTGATAAATCGCAGGATTTAGCCTTTATTTCTTCTATTAAGTTTTAATATCTGGTTGACCGAGCTTTGCTCGGTTTTTAAAATGTCTGTATCTTGAGAACCGAACTTTTCTCGAACCTGGGACTTGATAAATCGATTCCTTGAGCCGAAAAACCCCTAATCTGTAACTTTCATGAAAATCCTTGGAGCCGTTTCCGAGATCCTGATTATATATAAATATACAAGAATTGCTCGTTTAAAGATATTAGATTCTTGAATTATCTTCCAACTTATTCACTTTTTTAAAACAAAATTTCTATTGCCACAAAACTCACCGTTCAACGTAAGATTAGAGAAGTGTGTTGTAGCATTGAGGAATTCCTGCAACGTGGCCGAGGGGGTTGTACACAATGGTGGGTGCGACAGTGCGGACCGTGGGGACGGTGGCGGTGGGGACAACGCAGCTGATCCTGGCGATACTGAGCCAGATGAACACGGAGTTGACCCACCACAGTACCTGAGTAAAAAACCACTGTATGTTAAAACGTTAGTTTAAAGATGGTAATATACTATCAAAGAATTTAATGCGGTATTTATTTCAATATTTTCGAACTGCTATGGCGAAAAAATGCGTTGGTATGGTAAATATCGCATTTAAATTTCTAATGATAACTTTATAATTGAGAGATATTAGAAATGTTGAAATAATTCTGGTAGCCGATCTGAATGAATTAAGCCGAAAGTTGAAGCTAATGATGTGTGGTTGTTATCAAGCTTGCAATTTTAATTTGCGTAATCTTGTTTTAAAATGTCGATGGTTTTATACCAGATTTAATTCGGGGTAAAGCAGACTAACTTTGTGAAGCATGTTCCCTATTTTGCAAACTAATTTAATGAAAAAAAAGTGAAATTCTTAGTTTTGCAAGATGTTTATGGAACCGGGAGAATTTCCGAAGTAATTTTGAGTTTTAAAGAGTTAAAAACGGAGGAAAGTAATTTTGAAATAAGTAAATGAGTAAAATCGTGAAAAACAATAAAAAAAAATATGTCTTAAAAGTCACAAAGCCAAATGAAACTTATACAAAATCTAATATTTATCCAGAAAAGTGCTTTAAGAATAACAAACCCAAACCTATAGTAGTTGTAGCCAAACTCGAAGCTAATGTTGCTGCAGACGGCATCCAGGGAGAGAAAGGAGAAAATACCATAGAGATAGAAGGATTGTAGGATAGACACAAGGTACACAAAGCACAACATCAAGAAACACACAACATCAAAGGACCGTATTATGACGTATTTACAGAAAACTTGTTAAACAAGTCAAATAGCATCAACAGTAACGAATCATGGACTTATAATATCGTCAATATTGTTAAGTCAAAGCTATGTTATGTTCGGTTCTTGAAGGAAGCTTAATTAACACGGACTTGACGGCTTCACACGAATAAGCAAAAAGCAGACTATACCTTATTGAGCAAAAAAAAAAACAAATAATAGTAAGAAAACGTCATAATACGGCCCAAAAACTGATTTAAATTTTACCTGTAAGTATTATCGCTGAATTCAAATGAAAAGTCACTGTTAAAGGTGGTTGTATCGTCGAGGAGTGGGACCATCAGTGTATCTTCGCCACCTGCGCTGCCGCTGTCTAGTCCGCAGCCCGATAGCAGAGACGAGCTTTCGTTCTACAGCAATATATACAATCATTACAACTTGTGATCATTTGGATTTCCCATTTTGGCATTTTACAAGGACGAACTCTACGTTCTACGTACTGAAACGCTATTACAAAATTATTCTTCTTCAATTATGGGAATTGCCACCTTTGATGTCAATGTAAAAATGATGATAATTGTAGATTTGACAAGTTGTGCAGATTAAAAGACTGCTCCAAAATGAAGCAAAAATGAATAAACAACTAGGGCTCATGTACACGATGCCAGCACCGCGCCGCTTTTATGTACTCGTATAACTTCGCGACTGCGCCTGCACCCCGTCGCCGCCGCCGAAAATCAATTACTAGAGAATGGCGGTACGGTTGCGCAATTATATTCACATTCACAATATTGAATAGAAATGCGTCTTTTCCATTGACTACCTACTGTGGTTTAGCAAGATTATTGATTTCAATGACTAACGGAAATATTCATCAAGCTTATCTTTCGTTTGCCTTTCTGCATGGTTACTTACAGGATTTGATTTTTAAGCAATAGTATTAAGTTTTTACATACCTTTATCCTCTCTGGCATGGCAGCTATTATTTGCTCCGCCAGCGTAAACACCCGGTCATCCTGCTCCCCTGAAAAGAATTTATGAAGTGACACTCATAATATTAACTCGAATTGATTGTCACAGAATTCTAGCCACTATTGCTGTCTTCAAAACGATCTAGTGTCATAAACATTATTATGCTTTTTTTTAACTGTTACAAACATTATCCGGTTCGGCATTATATTGCAAAGGACGATTGGCAAAATTGAATCAGTATTTAACCGTCCGACTACGCCTAATCATGATAATCCGAAACCAAATTATCAAGCTACATTATTATTGGGTATCGAAAAATCTATCGATGAAAATTTCAACAAATCTTAGCAACCCAAATGTTTTGAAGATTTCAAACTATTATCCCATTTTACATTTAACTTTTTATTTCAAACGTGTTTGTTGTCATAATTACAATTTATCGTTAACATTTTTGAATAGGTACATAACTTTACGAGTCTCATAAACTTTAAATAATCATACTACACATCAGGTAAGTTGTAACAAATCTACACACGCAGTTAAATAGCTCACATCAAAATAATGTACTAATTGTTTAATGTGGTATTACTTTCAAAACGCTTTAATATTAACACATTGATTCCCTAAACAGTAGTTGGGCTCAAATAATTTGCACAATTCGTTTTGACAGTAACATCACAAAATCCATGATTCGATGATAAGGTTAATAAACCAAAATTTAAACACACAGACTAAATGAAAATGAATTGTGAAAATAAGTGATTTAAAACTAAAATTAAGTTTGCTTTTATAACTTATTGTATGATATTTATAGAAACATTGGATGACGTTCTCAGAAATATAATAAAGTCATCTATGTACACAAGCTGTTGAAATAATGAAATAGGGTCACGTGAGCTCTGGTTCTTGCTATCTGGTTCTATAATTCATAAAAAAATAAAAACGATACAAAAAACCATGGCTAAATCACTGTGTAAAACAAAATTGGGTTAAACAAACGTATTTGATGATATCCGAGCCTAACACTAGTTTTCAAACGATGTGTGAACCTACAAAAAAGTTGAATATAAGGAACTAAAATCTAAATGAGGTTAAAGGTTAACGAAAATGAAGAAATGTACAAAGAATAAATAATAAAAGTGTTAATGAGAAAACAGTGCACGATAAAACTGTTGCCAAAGAACTTACCTTAAACAATGGCAAACAGTAAATAATCTACACATAAAAAGCTTCTAAATACTCATGCAAGCGTTTAGCGTTCATGCAGTGTTGAAATTGTCACGTTTTTTTGAAAACAAGTGTACTGACTGAACAACGTAGTCTTGTGTACTGAAATTGAAAGTAGAAGCCAATCGATTTGGTTGTGATACAGTGATAGTGGATAGACCAATACGAACCACTGAAAGCGACATCGAGGGACAACATCGAGTAAACTAAACCGAACTTTATATTTAACGCTATATGAATTCTTATGCAATTCAATGAAGGAGTTTCTTCTTTTGTTGCTACTTATAATACGAATCATAAAACTCGGTTTAGTTAAAGGATACTACAGACAACAAACACTCAGGGAAACTCCGCTCATATTGGAACACAAAGTACAGAAGAAACTACAAGTGGTCTACCGACATACAGTGAACAAGGGCTACAGACTGGCGACAAAGAGGGAGACATAGATATATAGACAACTTTTGTTAGAAGAAGAGGGAGGCAATGCAACTACTACATACACAACATCGACAGATAGGACGAGCGGAGTTATCGATGCTGCGACTCGAAATGGTATAGAAAGTTTACGGATAGTAACAAAATTGCCAATAGGATGATAGTAAAGAGAAAAATATTTAAAATAAATATTTGAAGAAATGTTATTTGGAGCCAATTCTGTAAATTATAATCGTAATTTGGAACATGAAAATGAAAGTAAAAATCTTCCTTTTATAGAATTGAATTTAGTTGAGTCAAAATTTTGAAATTTACCACCAAAATTAGCTTTGGAGATTCTGTTTGAGCGAATCATAAATTTTGGTCATGGTGTTAGGGTACCGCAGTCTATACCGTTTCTGCGTGACTGACCTGACACAGCGGCAGCGGGCGGCGGCTCGTCGTGGTCGGAGAGCGCCTCCACGTCGACGTCGGGGCTGGGCGCGCGGCGCGTCGCCGTCTCGCCTGCGGAACCACCGCGCTCAACAATCCGCTACGGAGCCTTACCGGTCAAACGACGTGAGCCTACTGATGTCTTCACTTTCAAATCAGTTATATGAACCAAAACAAATGTTTTGAAAATGGACGTGCTCTTTAAACTTATGTTTTTGTCGTTATCTGAAAAGAAGGAAGGGAAGCTACGAACTAAATGTCTGAATCTACTTTTTTTTGTTGGGTTCTATATTTCAGTGAACCAGATGTTATGATTGACAATTTTTCCTAAAATCAAATTTATAATATCATCTTCTTCAAAATTTCTTACAAGGAAATTTCTTATTATACTTTATTAATAAACAAGAACGTTGATAAACTTTTTCTTGTTCAACTCAACGGCTAAAATGCTTCGAAAGGTAGATAACTGTCACAATCTCACAGTGTAGAACTCACACGTTTGACCAGTTATATCGCCGAACAAACCGTCACCATTTTTAAAGGAAACATAGACCGAGACCCAAAACCAAGGTTAGGACATTCAGATGTCATCAGCAGCCGTGCCGATATAAAATAACCAGCAAATGAAAAAGGAATCGACTATGAATGAGGCGAAGTGGTTCAAAGACTTACAGAGGGCCAGGTCCATACGTCTGCCGATCTTCGAATCGCCAAGACTGTCTTCAGAGTTATCAGAATCTAAAGGTAGCGACATGCTTCGTTCCCATCTGAAAATGTCAGGATTTTGGCGAATTAAAATTGACGACATTCTCTTTTGATCCTTTGGAATGATTTCAGTGAAAAAATATTTTATCATTTATCTTGTTTGTATAGGAGGGATCTGCAAGTATCTTTGCGTATTTGGACAATGATTGAAGAATAATTTATGAACTAAAGTCACAATCATGCAAACATAATGAAACTGCATTCAAAACAAATTGGAGTGAAGTGTTACCTAGCAGAGGAACTGCTCTCCGACTTGTCAATGGCTGAACTGGATCTGAACGCGTCAGCCATGTTGATTCCCGAGTCAATTGATGGCCTCTTCACCAGGTTGCTTTCTAAGCTGCCCGCGCGACTTTTTGGGATAAGCTAGAAAACCGGAAATGGTACGTTAGTGAAAGGTTTAATAAAACTTATAATTAGGTTTTAGAAATATTGACTTTATACATTTTTAGAGTGGAATTCCCTTGTGAAACTAGTAAACTGACTTATTTAGGCCGTGAATTCTTTAAGCCATACTGAAGTTGTATTCGATCTATGAAGACGTATGAATAATTATTGAAATTGACAGTTAAATACTCGTAGCATTTTTTAAACATAATTGATTTCTCTTTCATGGGGTATTTTCTCACTTCCTTGTCAGATGCAGGTTATTAATCCTCACCTATGCGGCCTCAGAAACACTCCATCCTTGGCAGGCGGGTGTATCCTGTCGAGCAGCGCGGCCAGGTGCTTGTGCCCGGCCCTCCTGGCGGCGGCGGCGGCTGCGCGCGCGCCGGCCTCCCGCCGCGTGCCGGCGCTCCAGCGGGCCAGCACCACGGCTGTCTCTATGTGACCCGCTGCGCTTGCCACCATCTACAAAGGAAAAGTAATTTATTTCAAATTCGTATTTTTAAAATTCAAAGTTATCAGTTCAGAACAGGAAAACATCATTTTAGTTCAAAAATCGCCCGCAGGTAAATGGGTTCGGCTTTCATTGATTCATCCAGTGTCCATCCATTCAGTGTGTAAAACAAACCTATACCTTTCCTTATACTCTTCGGAGATTAGAGGCGACTCACCAAAGGTGTGCAATTATCACTATCCCTCGCTCCCAAATTAACTTCCTTCTCCAACGCCAAACTGGTGTCATCTTGCCTCCACCTTAGTAGCACAGTGGTCAACTTAGTGTACCCTAGTGCAGCAGCCAAGTGCAGGATAGTGGAGCCATCCTCATTGGGTTCCGTGGTAAAACCTTCAGCATTGCCTGTGGACCTGTTGCTAAGAGTCCGGCAGAAGGATACGAGCCGCTCTTCAAATTTTGGGTTGGAGTAGAGCTGAACATCTTCAATCTGAAATCGAGAATAGCCAAAATTAATTTAATGAAATATGATTTTACATGATACACGGTCACATAGGTCTGTCCACAGTGACAATGATCAAAATCATTGTTATTTTTGTTTAACCTAAAAGTATCTCTTGCAATCAATTGTAACAATTCCACTCTAGAATTAAAAATACTACAAGAATATCAGTATAATGTTTAGTAAGGATCTGAATGAATCTCTTGCTAAAACTTTTAGACGTAGCCGCTAATACTTTTAAGCTGCTTATACTTTTATCATAATCATCATTATCATCAGCCTACAAATGTTCCCACTGTTCGGACACAGGACTCCTTTCTGTGAGAAGGATCGAGCCATAATCCACCACAAGGGCCCAGTGCGCGTTGGTAGATGTCACAAGTCTTCTAATTTTTGGTTCTAGGACATGCATGTTTCCTCACAGTGTTTCGCTTCACCGATTTTGAGAGCAGTGGTCATGGCAGTGGGGCTTCGTAAGTCGAGGCCGATACCACTGGGTCACCACTGCTCTTCACTTTTAAGGCAATATGTAGTACCTGGCTATTTTCATCGGCAGGTTCAATCTTCATCTGTAAGCGACCTTGTAACCGCTGCAAGCGCTGTAGCAGTGAGAACCTCCTCAAATCCAGCGATGGTAGCGGTGCAGACGCGGGTGACGATGGCGCGGGCGCTGGGCCCGGCTTGTACTCAAACACCACTGTGTCTGATACCACTCGGCCGCCTCGAGCTACTTGCATTGCTGCTAGCCCAGCCTCGTGAGCTGGAATTGAGAGTAAAACACTCTATTAGAAAGAAATAACTTGAAAATTTGGTTGACTGCATTGTTTATGGAATATTATGGATTACATACTGGGAATTTCACTTGTACTTTGGATGCATTTAAAACACAGTAACTCAAATGTCCAAACACTTAGGTCCGGAACAATTGTGTAGGTACTTGTAGTTAATACAAATGTTTGCTCCGTGCGGGGATCGAACCAACAACATGCTGTGCAGCAATGAATCTCTCAGCCACTGGGCTAACCATGCCGACAATCGTGCCGGGGCATCGCGACAAATTAAAATCATCGTTTAGGAAACTTGAAAGATTTCATTAATTAATTGCAACATAAATTCTTTTAGTTCCTCCCTACCACTGTTTCAAAATTCATCTAAACCAAACAAACAAACGTCACTTTCGAATTTAAATATTAATAGTTAAGAATGTAAATTCTTGACTAACCTGGGCAATAACACCTAAGCAGCCCATTCTGTACCAGTATCGACGGCACAGGGAAGTTATCAAACAGCACAGTGTACTGATCAGACGTGTCAGTCCAAGGTCCTGCCACCAGAACCTTGGCTCCACCTTCAGGGTACGCCCATTCAGGAGAATAGTCCGTGATGTTCAGGGTTCCCTCGCTACTACTCTCCGTTTGCATCTTCTCATTGCTGTCTTCCGTCACCGTCACAGGGGGAGACTTGTCACATAACGTCTGAAAATTGAGAAAAAAAGACTGCTTTTATGTTGATTAAATCTGTCAATTTACCCAGTTTCTGTTAAAATAATAAAATTAAACAACAAAAACTTAGGTAAACTTAGCAACAATGACAGAGAGATTTCGATCAAAATAAAATAATTATACTATGTAACTATCGATATCCCTGTAAATAATTTAGGGGATGATATACAAAGAGTACACAGGATGCGCCTCCATCGCAGCCGTTCCATGTCAAACATCATCACTGTACCCGCTCGCCAAGCTCTTTCTGCGCACGCGACGTTTTGTATATATCAAAGCACTTGAGTAGTGTCGTGACCTTATATATTATGTCTTTTAAGGTTTACTGACATACCTAAATAATTATTTTAAGCAGACTATAATAGAAAACATCACAGAAAAGCAAATTCTAAGTATAGTATCTTACCAAATATTTTTCGACTCACCACAGGATTCGTTGACATCGAACTGGGGTCCAGCACTTCCAATTCAGGAAAATCTCCTAACATATCAAAAGCGTCCAGATTCACAAACACATTATCGTCCACTCCTGTAGCAGGAGACGCAACCACTTCACAACTGTCTATGAAGTCCATCGTATCTATACCAGATACCATCACATTAGCCGTGTCAGTATGTCTTACACCATTCCTGTCTAATGCACAAGTAGGCATGTTAGCCGACAATGTCTTCTGAATATCTTCATGCGACAACTCAAGAGTCTCGTCGAAGAATCCACTAGAACCTAAATTGCTGTCAGTACCGAGCAGCACTAAAGTATCATCACAGTTATCTGTCAAAGCTTTACTTTCTAATCTTTCTACTAAATCAGGATATCTCGATGGAGTAGCCGGTGCACTTGCGATTACCTGGTTTCTACTTCTCGGCTCCACTTTAATCTTCCTTTCAAAGACGTCTACGTCTATTTTCTCTTCTTTAGGCTCAATTTCTAATTTCATTTCTGTATTTTGAATAACAGGTTGAGTAGGCTGACTGTCTGGAATTTCCCTTTTTAAAACAAAAGTGGGTTTGTACTGCTGCCTATACCTATCTCGGGGTTCTTCACAGACAAACGATGTCACTGACAGAGGAGATACTAACGAAGAATTCTGCTGGGTACCGTTGCTTGTTCCATTCAATATTAAAAGACCACCACCGCCTTGGATTTGGCCTAAGGATAGAAGTAATGGCGATGCTGATTGTTGGGCAGGTCTGTGTTCTCGGGTGTATTGCCGAGGTGGATGAGAAGACAAGGGTCGCGGAGAAGGTCCTGTAGTCGAAGAAACTTGATGGTCGGATGGAGGTGGCTTTGCAGCTTGCACCCTGCGCATAGGATGCGCACAGTTTCTTGAGTCGTTGCAGGTGGAGTCAGGACAGCCGCATTCCAACTGCCTTGCCAGAGCTGCAGCCCTCGCCGACCTCTGCTTCTCCATGAGTTGCGTGACGATGACTTCCACTGTCTCCGACGTCTGAAACATTTTGCCCTGATTTTTAATTATAGCCATTTATGTTATGAATTTCAGCTTCTACGATATCGTACTCACCGATATTTCCAAGTCGTTGTTGTGATCCGGATCGTCATCGCTGTAGACTGAAACAGGAAACACTACAAACATTATAATCTTATAATCAATCAAAACGGTAACAGAGAAGGTTCTTGACTTGGTGTAAATCACGTTGACAAATTCCTATTGTTTAAAATACTGTTGTTAAAAGATAAAAATGTACATATAAACCATGTCCGCATGGTTCCTCTTTCACAAATGAATATAAAAAATTACCCTTTAACCCAATTTCAAAAGCAAATGATAACGAAAATAATTTCATTATAACGTTTGTAGTAATATTAATTTTCAATCCAAAATCAATAACAGGGTGTCCCTAAATTAACAACAGCATCGTTATTCCGATCAGATAGGATTAATAACCGCGCTGCATAATTGATATTTGCCACCGTTTTCATAAATATTCAACAACGGAGCAGAAACTTTCAGCGATTCAATTTGGTTCCAGGCAGTGTTTTAAATTCTCGAATTCTGTTAGAATGACAATTTTATGATTTTTTGTTGGTAAAAGTTGTTAATTGACGGTTTGAAGTGCTACATAGTAATGCTGTTTTGATTGGCAGATGTCGAGGAAGACGGAATTTTAAAATGATTCCAAGAAATTTTATCCACAACTCTGTTAAATCTTGTAAAAGTTGTTTCAGCCGAAGGTAATGTTTCATGAAATTGTTGTTTCCAACAGACATTTAATAATGATTCAGGGCTTTTCCATAAAATTGGTTAAATTTTCACCAGAATCCCTATCATTCCTTTCCATTTTACAAAGAACACGGCTGGCATTATATTTCATACTTTTGGAAAATTTCTTGGCAAAAAACCTTTGATTACATTCTTATCTTCGGAGTTACTCAAATTTATGTTGATCCACAGTGAAAATGAAGGTACTGGCATCTTTTTCATTTACGAATCTTATAATTTTATTCATAAGGTGTCCATTTGGATCGCGATAAATGGACTATGTTTTACTTCGATGAAATTATAGTAAGTTAATTAATTTTCTTGTTTTATTTTATTTCATTTGTTTTATTTTGTTTATTTACAAGTTAGTTTAGCTTTTTTTTTGTTAACACTGTTACTTTTGCTTGATGAATTAAAGTAGAATGGTAACATAGTTTTCATTTGTTTAGAAAAACGTGAAAACAGGAGGCATTCCAAGTATCTGCACACGTTTTATTTTCGTATGATAGAAGTTAAAACATGTAATGGAGTACCTCAAGGCACAATATTAAGCCCAGTTCTGTTCAAATATTATGTATTACTCGATTCTCTTGCAAAGATTTTTTCTAAAGATTTTTTCTAAAGATTACAAGCTTATCGCATACTCACACATTGGCTTCAGCTGGCAGACCAGCTCATCCTTCGTCCATTCCTTCTTATCAGCCCACAGCGCCAAACTCGGCGCAACCGTCGCTAGCTTGTTGTCGTCAGGGTACGGCACGTTCAAGTAGTGAACCAGCACTATGTCCGGATTCTGGAATTTCATTAGGACAAATAAATACGACAGTATCTCCTGCTGATATTTCAGATTTAAAGTTATCGCAGTGGACTAGGTTATAGAAATCAGATATTGTGAAAGTGATCTAAAATTTAATTTTTCAAGGTAAGACCGGAAAGCAACTCTTTTATACATGGTTGGAAAAAGGCAGTCATGAAACGGGTTTGGAATCATCAGATCATCAAAGAAAAGTGATTAAAATTCATAAATTGTGCAAGTAATATTTTTAGTAACGAAACATTATTCAAGGCTATCACTTCGTCTACGTGTACATACTGATAAATGTTTAATTTAAATCACGATTACTTTCCTCATAATAGACTCGATAAAACTTCATAACTACTGCCAAATTAAAGTAATAATGTCCAAAAAATGTTCAACACCAATTAATAATTCATAGCAGCATTAATTTTTGTACCAAACTCATCAGCCATGAATGAAATGGGTTCAATTTTATTATATTCAGCGAAAGGTAAAATATTGCTAATAGAGGCAGAATAATAATGTTCTATAGCATTTGAATCTAAATGTTATCTACGTGTCTAATTATTATGTTTAGTAATTAATTTAAAACGCTTCAATAACTGCAGTAATTAAAGTCATTTGAAATGGATAATTACAATTTATTATTGTATTGTTAAATTCGCCGTTAATAGTCATCGTGATGTGGAAATGTTTATAGTAAAATTGTAATAATTTTTATTTTGTTTCTTAACATGTTATTGTTGTTTATTATTATTATTTATTAATTCTTTGTTACATTAAGTTCATTTTATTTGATATTTTTCAGAATGTTTTGTAAGCGAAATAATCGTAGAAGCATAATTATGAGGTTTTGAGTTAAATTTTCAGGTGTAATAGTTTTTTTTCTAGAGTCAAGGGTATGGTTTTGTACCCTGTTGATGGTCTGAATAGCCTCTATTTTTATAAGAACTTGTCATTTCCACTGATATATGTGGACATACAAAAACGTACATTATCTATCTGCCGTTATCCTTCAGAAAATGTGGGCATTATTTTCATTTAATTTTAAAGAAAAGCTTATATCTTAAGCTATGTTAGCTAGAGCTTATCAAGTGCATCTCCATAAATTATAGCCACCAGCGACAGCTCAGCACGCCTTTATTTTCAACCGGATAACAAACACCATTTAACGATACAACCTCCACTATTACTCAAGTTAGTTGACAAACAAATAAATTTCAAAAGGCCCATAAAACCAAAAGCATTTGTAAGCGTTAAGTGATATGTGAAAATTTACAACACCATATAAAACACGTTGCAAAGACAGCCTAACGAGGAATGAAAAAATATCTATTTATTTTCGGAAAACAACGTACTGCACTCAGTAGGGCATAAACAAGGAGCAACATCCGAAATTGCCAGTAAATCGACTCCAGCGCAGTTAAACTCGGTATAAAAATAAGTAATACACAATATTTTAATTTTGCCAACCCGACTAGCGAATGTAAAACCGAGTGCGCCCGTAATAACTAACCATTTGTCTTCAAAATGGCGGCAATAAACATGGCGTCATTATTTATGTAATGGCCGCCGCCGTAGGGTTGCCACGTGTGCACTTTATTATTGTTGTGGTTTTTCATTAACACACTGTTAAAAGTGGATTTGTTGTAACAGTGCTTCAGTGTATCGTTTTATGTTGTAGTCATAAATTTTTGGTTGAGTGAAATTCTGATTGTTATTCGTACATCATTATTTTTGGTTGTTGCGGTTCTGGGTGAGAGGTTTTGTTTAATTGGCCTTGTGGGAATAAAATATTCGTAGCTGGACGGGAAACGTTATAAAACAAAAAAAAAACATAGATTTTCGTTTATTTTATTTTTAATCGTGATTCTACAGTTATCTGTAAAACGTTTAACATACAGAAGTAAAAAATATATATAACCGTTTTAGCCGTGAAGAATTAAATGAAAAATATTTATTGCCTTGGCCTACTGTGAAGGCGCAGGACAATAAAAACTTCAAATAACATTAAGTAGTTTAAATGAAATAAATTTAAAATAAGGTCTCATAATAGTAAAACGAATACCTAAACTATGTCATAATATTATTATCGAGCCAAAATCAGTAGGAACGCATTTGCATAAACGTTTATTATATCAGATAAATATAATCTACCCGTACCACAAAACTTTCACTTATATATTCCACATGCACGAAATACCCATGTTTAAATCTACCATAATAACGATGGTGAGATAAGCCAATTTATAGTGAACCTATGCTGTACACGTATGTAAAATTTTGGCAACGATATGTTTCACAATTCCAATATACACATAGAATAAAATGAGGCATTGGAAAATGAATTCAAACTGCTAAAGATTTTTTATTCTTTGCATACAGTTATAAACATTTTTTTTTTTATCGTGGTAAAATCATCAAATAAGTCCTCCCATCCAGGGCAGAGCGGGAGGGACTGTCAGACTCGTACTGACTAAAATCTACGATGTCCTTCAATAGCCCTTTATGTTCCTGAGTCACGGTAATTCGTAAGTCTCGCGACCACGGTTATAAAATTAAATACTTTAGATAGTTATCTGTTCCAATAAACCCTTTTTATTAAAAAAGAAAGAGAAAAAACTACCATAGTGAATCACTACCATTGTTCAAATCAAAAAACATTTGCAAAAACAATCTTCACAATTTCAATAGTGACAACCCTAGCTTTTCTATACTCTGAAGTCGAAAGTTAGTTGCAGCTCTGAGCTTAGCACGATCTAACGGTCGGACTGGCGACAGGAAATAAAAGGATAATGTACTGTTTAATACAATACACACTACAAAATATAATAAACAGTTGGAAAACGTACATTTACAAAACTATTTAGATATAATCGCTTTAGGGGATAGAGTTTTACAACACAAAGAGGATACATTAATACTTTAAAAAGCAATAGAATGGAAATTAGGTATTGTTTGTCTGGGTAATGTGTAATTGGATGCTGGAGATTTTAAATAAAGACATTGACGTGGTATTAAGACCAGTAGTTAGGCCGAGACTCCACCAAAGCTGTGCGAGTCGAGACGTGTTTTGAACAACCAATAGAATTGCGTTGCAGAGTGGAGCTGTGTCAATAACGCAATTCTATTGGTTGTTCAAAACACGTCTCGCTGGACACAGCTTTGGTGGAGTCTCGGCCTTATAGTACGACGTCAGAGCAATTTCCGCTTCATAGAAACTTAGACTAAGCATTTATACTGCTTCACTTTTTTATCGGGGTAAATTCATCAAATGAGTCCTCCGAGGGCAGAGCGGGAGGGACTGTCAGACTTTTACTGACTAAACTTTACAGTCTCCTTGTCCTTTATGTTCCGGGGTCACGGTTAGGAAATAAGTCCCGCGACCCCGGCAGGCTCTGGCCCTCTGAGTCCCTTCTGCGTCTTAGAAAACACACAAACTGTGTATCTAACACAGGCTCTGTTAACACTTAATTGGTCAAAACCACAAACCAATTACTCTACGATGCCCACAAAGGGCCGAAAGCAAAGAATACTGATCCTTCGTATTGTCCCATAATAGCCTATTACAGTCTTCACTCCCTCATTAGACCTCCCAGCCCTCAGAGGGCCTCTGCGTGACTCCTCGTTTACTTTACATCAAGATAATTGTCTAGTTAAATATTAACTTTGTCTAATTGAACTATCTGTGTTAGATTTGTATGTGTACTTGTGTATATCCCTTTTAGTAGTAAATGGTAATGAGGGTATTTTAGTGAATGGCTTTTGGAAGGAGGTGACGTATGATTATGTAGATCATCAGCAGACGTGACAGACCCTGTAGGAGATGGCGGGATGAGCAGGGCAAAACAAACAACCAGTGGTCCACTTTGGCCCTGGATCGGGAAAACTGGAAATCATGTGGAGAGGCCTTTGGCCACCAGTAAGATGAAGTGGTTCCGATACTACTAGTATCAGTATCGGGTCATCATCTTTTTTTAATAGAATTGAACACTGTTGCCTTTTTAACATTATTACAGTCGAGAGCATGAATTAGGGTCTCCTAAAGATACCTGAAAATCTCTGAATGTACAAATACTAGTAAATGACATTTAGTTGTCTATTAAACCCAATTTATTTCATGAAACTAAAATTCTTTGTTCCAAGAACTTCACTTCTTTTGTTTCCAAGAATTTCAGACCCAAATGAGTGAATAGTATAAGAGAGAAAGAATCATGATGGTTTAAGATCGCGAAATTGTCTTAATCCCATGAGGTAGTTATGGAGATACACCTTACAAAAGATCTTTATTCTGTAAACGGCAAACAGTTTGACCAGTTGTGACTAACCCAAATCATTTTAAAAATACTTAAAATAAACAATCACCCAAAACAATTTCAAAAACATTCCTCCTAAATAAGCTAAAGCAATTTCGCTCCATTATGCACTCGCGTCGAATTCCAGCGAAAACTAGAACCGGCGTGCACCTAATACGTCAATAGAATTTGACACCTGTTACTCTGCAAACGTTGTTGCAACTACAAACAATCAGAAATTCAATTAGCGCCGACATTTTCCGATGCAGGTTTGATGGCATTTGGACTCGCAGCTAAATAATAACAGACGCACGAATCGATTGCTGAAGCATTTTCTAGATGGATGTAATCCAGCGTCACATCCAATTTTTTTTAATGACGTTATAACATCCTGAAATTCGATTTCCGGCTGCACGCTGGAAAAAAATGACGTCATGCGGCGTTACATCACTCTGTAGCGTTCCATAGCAACGGCGTGTCAATTGTTTGTTTATAGCAACGTAAGTGCAGTATTTTCTTATGACATTGACCCGTTCATCTAACGTCAGTAAACCGACTTTACAGACAACTGATTTTTTTTTTTGTGGTAAAATCATCAGTCCACTCATCTAGGGCGGGGCAGGAGGGACTGTCAGACTTGTACGGACTTCAACATTATAACGCCTCAAGACTTAAGAGTTGGAGCTAGTCTCCATAGATGGAACGCGGGATGTCATAAGTCTAGAACTAAGTTTCTCTTTTCCGGTCAGTAGATGGGTGCCCTAGAATTGACAGCACCATTCACGTTGTGACTGACCGATATACTGCTGCGTGTGATTTATTCCCGTTGAAGCCCACTTTTGGATCCCATTTTTTGGTATTCTCGATTAATCGCATTTTTTATTCCCGTTTAATTCTACATTGTTTCTATATATTATGTGTACATTTCAGAAGGAAAGTGTTATTGCTTTATTTTAAAGTTACTCTCAAAAAAAAAAAGCAATTTTGCCGTCGTAAGTACTCGCATTCAGATTTTTTAAAGCATGTGGGATCCAAAGGGAATAGTTTTTGGGATTCAACGGGAATAAAATGTTTTTCTTTTGTTATGGGATTCAACGGGAATACATTTTAATTTTTTGTGGGATCCAACAGGAAAAATATTCAAGTGGGATTCAAAAGTGGGATCCAACGGAAATAATTCCTGCGTGTCACGGTTTCAATTCGCCCCCGGTACAAATATTTATAATGTATGATCCACAAGTAGTTGTTACTCGTACGGATCTGGGTGTTTGTGTCAGTTTAAAATGTTTGTAAATGCACTCACAATACAGGAGAAAGTGTGAAATCCTTGTGAGTCAACGTACTCTCCTTTAAAATAAAATATATTTCGAGATCCGGCTCTCGGATCTCGGTGAGCCATTGGATATTTGTAGATCTCTGTTGCAGTCGTTGCAGGATTCAATAGCTCAAAAGTCTGTCAACCAGTGTTACCAAGAAACTGGGTTGTAGGGGTCAGTAAAATACTCGTATTAATTTATGTTTATACTGCATCTGTTTCCGAACACAGTCATTTTTTAAACCCAAATCTCTTCAAAATTAGAGCACAAGCGTTTTCTAGGTAAGCTCCATCCTACGCTTTATCTCTGTCACCTGTGACCTACCACTACAGTCAAAAGCAAACACTTTCAATAATAAAAAAGAAAACCTCTAAATTGGATTCCTAATTCCCGAACTGTTGAAAAAATAGTAGGCAAATGGTATTTGGTGGCATTTTACAAAATGTCAATTTGTAATCGTTTGTACTGGGATTATTTCGGTCCGGTTTGTTCATTAGAGCTTGACACCCACCTTGGAGCGGTAGACAAAGGAGCGGCAATTAATTTGAGAGGTCTCGGGGCATTGTCTGAGGCTTTTATAGATAACGTTAATGATTTGGAAGTGGATAGTCTAATGGATCAAGTTGCTGATGATAAAAAAATAAAGGTTAGAGGAATTCTTTGATGATTCATTTGTAATCCTAGAAATAACTAAACAATTTAGAAGATGGAAAAATATTTGTTCTGGGTAAGTTTGCACCATCGTAGACTTTGCATTAGTCACCTCTGACCCAGACTAGAGTCAAGAGCAAACGCATCTCAAATAAAAAGTTAGATAAGATTTTAAAAGTTTTTTAAAGGCAAATTAAACTTAAGTCATCAAAGAAAATTCCTAAAATCACAATATAATAGAATTACTTTAAAACAATTAACACCCGAGTTTGTAACAGAACGGTTCTAACGATACCTTCTGAATATTCACTCTTTATGGGATCTCGTAATGGAATTAAGATGATCAAATATTAAATTTTCATTCGGTACAGACCGCGAGCCCAATCCTGATGGATGTACTGTTTGCACTGCATACGTGTTGTTAATGACCATTTATACAGGTTCTAAGTTTACGTTAATAATAGTTATTTGTGCAACAAGAGAGCAAAGTCGTTTTTTGCTGCGAGTGCTGATTTTGAATCTTGAGCAAGCGAAGGATTCAAGGATTGAATCACGAGCGTAGCGAGTGATTCTAAAGTTGAATCCTGAGTGTAGCGAGAGATTCAAAGGCACGAGATGCAAAAAACTTTGCTCTCGTGTAACACACATAACTTTTCACTTCAGCAGCGAGAACACTTTAGGAGATAAAATAATAAATAGGAATAGATTAAAATAACTTTTTTTTTTAAAGTAGCTTTCAACAATAAGTAAATACTCCGCATTGTAGATAATTGTCTCGTCTGTGATAAATCTAAAAAATAAGATAGCAACACCGTCTCCGAAAAACTGCTTGCGCCCTTTGTTAAGTCTCCATTCATTGAAGACATGGTATGGTTTCAGATATTTAGTTCGAGTTAGGAAATTTAATTCTGCATTAATAATTTGTTATTTTAAATGGTTATGTTAAAATAAGTACTGTTCTCGTCGCTAGTTTTACGCATTTTTTTTTTTAACTTATTCAACTCTTTACGCCAGCCATGAAATTTTATTCCCGCACTTTTATTTTTAAATTAAGGCGTGTTCGGAAATAGCACCCATAATATTTTATTATTCAAAATATTTATTAACATAAATTGAAACTAGAAATAAATATTTACAGTAAATGCTTATTTTCATTTAAATACAGCAATAAGTTAAAAATTCAATAAAATACATTCGAAGACATTATTATCGTTTTGTATTTCTTTGGTTAGTACAAATTTCCGAACGTGTTTGTCTTTGAGACCAAATTCAAAATCGGAACTTCGAAAGGGCTGGTGTTTGTCTCTCTCTCTTTCTATTGGCGGGAAAGAGATAGAGTGTTAATGTTTCGAATTGTATGATTAACTCAAGGCTGAATATGATATTCGCGGCTTTTTTTTAAACAAAAATTAAAAAGCTACTTTGTCTCACTAGTGAGCAAAATCGCATTTTGCTCACTGATTTCAGGCAGCAAAACCAACATGTTTGAGCTACTGAAGTGAAAAACTATTTTTATTATAATTATGTTTCTTTTCTTTTGCGTTATATTATCTATGCCATCATCATCATCATTTCACCCTATTGCAGTGCATGCCCTCTCCCGGAGCACAGCGCATGATCTTCGACTTTTTTGATCCAGCCACTGCCAGCTATCTTCTTCAGGTCTCATGTCGATCTTGCCGAGGGACGTCCCACCTTGGGTTTACCGCGGTCTCCATTCGAGATCCTTCTTACTCCACCTTTCATCCTTTCTGCAGAAGACATGAGCAGTACAGACCATGACCATTTTCTATCTATAACTCGGCAAACACTGACTTATTCCTACGAAAGCTCCATTTTTAAAAAGGAAAAAAAAAGACTTTCATCATTGAAAAAAATTAGGTAGGTAGTTGCTAAATATAAAGTTTTGATGATGCTTCTAAACTGGAAGTTGACTGCAGATAGAAAACATATTAATATAATATGAATGTAGCTATTAAATAATATAATATAGATTAATATAATACATTAATATGAATGAAAAAAAAAGAAAAAAACCAAGTGTGCAAATTCAATCTTAAACAGATGAATAAAACTGTTGTTTAATTAATGTTGCAAACATTATTATTTAAACGACCAAAGACCAATATCAACAGGATTTCTATGATATTTTTTTTATTAATTCATCCCTATTAAAGTTGACCGATTTTTCTGTTAGATCCTATAGATTTCGTATCTACAACTTTTCTATTTTAGTTTCAGCAACAAGCAAAAATGAATTACACAAAAGTTTTCACTTACAATTCAATATGAGAACAGATAAATTATATGAAATTGTTACAATACATCCATTGGGAGTTTAAGTAGAGAACATTAAAGTGAACAATGTCTATAAATGGCGTTCCAAGTAGTTTTGGTATTGCACAAGTTACTTTCAGCAATGCACGTCGTATACCGTTTGAATCGCATTGTGTGGAGGCACACTAGAAGTTACTAGAGCTAGCACATGGTTTAATGTATGCACATATTATAGTCTTATTGTTGTTAATCGCTTACTTTGGTTTATTCGGCGGGGCTCATGTGCACGATGCCGATGGGTACAGGACCCCTTATACATCGTCAATCCTTTTCACACAAATTGTGGAAGTGGGTCGGTATATGGTATCTGATGGACAATGTCTTGAAGTATATTTCTGTGTCTGGTGTCCTCAGCTTGTACACCAGCACAGCATTATGCTGAATGGTCGCCTTTCTTTTACAGTCATGGCGTGCAGCTGTCAATTTCTGTTTTTGGTAGCGATCGAGGCCATGCTGCGGAGCATGACCTCGACCAATGCCGGGCGGGAGAGGTCTCCACGTCTTGCCGTCGTGAAGACACGGCGGTGCTCTGCCCAAGCGGGGAAGTCCTGCACTGTATGCTCCATCGTCTCCTCAGGGCGATTCTCGCAGTGGTGACACCCAGGCGTTTCTTCCTTCCTCAGCGACTGACTATCGGACCTCCACAACGCAGTGGTAATACGATACCCCATAGTGAGACTGGTTGTCAGACCTTAGACCTTCCAGCAGTAATGACTGTCAAAGATCTACAATTGACAGGCGGGGTCAACGGCTTAGACGTGCTTTACAAGGCACGGAGGAAACTAAACTACTACTACTTCTAAACTAGCTATGACTGATGACCACCCATCCACAGACAATCTTCGGCAAGCGTGGCTTAACGGCGAACATTGGCCTGTGCGGCTGTAATTATTTAACACCTCATTTTTTTTCTTATAATAAAAACGCCTCAATATGACGTCAACGATAATTCTATTCTAACTTGGTCGACAGTTTCTTAATAATTTCAATTAACTAATTCTAAAAAAGAAGTCGGTTAATAATAATATTTTGATGAAGTCCAATTTCCATTATATTATTTACTTTTGATCTTTTATTTTTAAATGAACACGAAGCCTCAGGGTAATCATGGTTGTAATTAAGTTTTTTTGCTAGAGGTTCGTAGAATAAGGTCTCTTTGTGCTAAATATAAAATTGTATCCAAGAGCAAGTTAATGTTTTCTAATAAAATAATAAATTAGAACGCAATTAGTGTTCACTGTTGCCAATTTATTAAGTTCGACAGGTGCCGTCGATGAAAGTACTAAAATTCAATAACAACTTTCTTCAATTTTAATCAATTGCTTTTCTGAGTACTAAGCTAATAATTATTTCTACCTGCCAAAGTAAAAGCTAATTTTTACCTTATACAACTTGAAATATCTTCAATACCCCAAAGATCTAAACCACATCTATAATCTGAAGAGAACCCATTAATATTGAGGCAACTAAAAATATTTCACAAATATTGAAAACGGTGCCTCCAATTCGCGGTTTCATCAATAGTGAAAGATATCAAAGAAGCGCATTTCAGAATCTCATATTTCAGAAGGCGGTGGATGCATTCCGAAGTCTGAAAAATGTTTTCAGCAACGAGAGATTACCGTATATAAATTTCTATCCGGCTTTAGAGGTGAAACTCTGTAAGAGATGTATTGAAAGCTTTGAGCTATTTGTCTCTTTGATTTTTGTTGATAAGATGTCTTTATCGTAGACTTTAATTTTGTTTTCAACTAGGACTATGGAAATTTCAACTATACATGAGTTGAAAACTCCAACCCAGTTAGTTCTAGTGATTAATTCTCTATGTACTTGTATAGAAAGTAAATCACTACAAAAGTACTCTACAAAAGTGGAGTTCACCAAAAACGGTATCTTCACGTTAATTGAGATATCTTATTATTTATTATTTTAACTCAGGCTTCACGTTATATTAAGTGAAATAAAACCTTTGTACCTTTCCCGTTACGAAATTTACGTAACAAACTTTTCATAGTAAAGTTTCGAGATTAAAGTGGTTATAAAAATTAATCATGATAATTTCGACTACTAATTCCTTCTTTATTTTTCAAAATATCCCCTCAATAAAATATTGTAATTTTGAAACTGTCATCAAAAAACATTTCTTCCAAACATTAACAATTAAGATTAGGTCTGATTATTTATACTATAACCAAGTCTTCAAAAAAAAACTTGAGAGGTGTCAAGGGACACCCGGATGGAACGAAGTTACTGTATACACTCAACAAAAATAATCGTCGCGACTCCACTCCACCCACTCCGCTCCGCTCTGCTCCACTCCACTCCACTCCACTCTTTGAGCTCTAGCACCCTTTCGCAAAGCACGATAAGGAACTTCGTTCCAATAAGTGTCGTGACAACTTTTCGTATGATTTTTTTCCGTCTAGCCCCCTTTCACAACGCGCGATAAGGAACTTCGTTCCAAAAACAATCCTTCTACCTAACACCCTATACATATCTACCTTTAATTAACCACATATGGCTTCAGCTACAATTGGTATAACCCAATTATTCCCAAGAGTGTCGTCAGTGACGATTGAGAGATTGTATCTGGAGGATGGGAAGCAGGATCTACTTATTACGTTACCTACCGTCATGGAGCAATCACTGAGGCAATTGGCAATTGTTGTGGGTAAGGTGATTTGACTTTAGAATTGGCACTGAGTTTGGAAGTTTGGGAATCGGTTGTCATATAATTATGTCGAGAGAAAAATGTTTTGGAATGTGGTGAAACAGGAATATACACACACAGGATTAAAGGCAGCAAAAATTGCACGATGAATAGACTGTATAAAAGACGACGTAACTATTAAGATGACAACTAAAATCAAATTATCGAAGAAGACTATGCTTCACTGACATCAAATTTAATTAGTATGAGTTGTTATACTTTCAATAATTTATACATCATATTTTTTTTAATACTTTAACGGTGACAAACGAGTATATAGCCATCTTAAGCCTCCTCTTCACAATCGGCCATGATGGCCGTGTTTGCCGAACAGAAAGAGACGGCGCTATACTAAGAATCGAGATAGAATTATTTGCATCTTGCTTTCTGGTATAGCGCCGTCTCCTTCTGTTCGGCAAACACGGCCATCATGGCCGATTGTGAAGAGGAGGCTTTAGACTATGGACGGCTGCAACACTGAATCGGACCCTGATGGGATACTTTCCGGCAAACATTATGGGTTAATTTATGTCTTGTACTCTAGGCCGTTGACGTGGCCGTCCCCGTCAAACTTGGCGACGCACTGTGCGTCTAGCGCTTAGCGGAGGCGGCGAGCTTTGGATTGACGTGGAGCGAGGTGAAGTGTGAAGCTCAAGACAGATCGCGATGGAAGACATCTAGTGTGGACGACCCCCATCTAGGGGACATAGGACCTTAAGGATTCTAGGGCGTTCTCTCACGGCACAATGATACAAAAGTCACGAGTGATGCAGTCTCGAACACGAAGGTGACGTATAAATTAGAAAGAAGTTGTCGAAATAAATCAAGAAATTAATATTAATGCTTACCTGTAAAAGCCAGTAACATCTTCGATGGAATGTGGGTAGGATTGCAGAGTGGACGTAGCACCCGTAGATACACTGTGAACAAAGATAAAAATATCAATTAATAAAATAGGTTAACACGAAATGAATCAGCAGTAAAAATACTTTATCAGTTCAAAAATCGGTTCAGTACAAAAAAAAATTAAAAAAAAATCAAAGCATTTATTTCAAGTAAGTCTTCAGTAGTACTATTTACAAAGCACTTTTGAATTGTCAAAGAAGATAAAATATAATTGTATACTACATTATGGTGCTACAGTCGCAAGACATAATAACTGTGAAAGTACCGTCAATGGCCATTTCAAAGCGTACATCTCCATGGAGAAGAACGGGCAAGAAAAAAACGAAGACAATTCACAAAACAAAAAGATCAAAAAAAAAAAAATCGTGGCAGCTTAGAGATGACCAGTCTCAACTGACAGCGCCCGATTACGAACATTACACATTTGAAAGTGTACAAACAGCTATCCATTCTTACAAAAGTTCGTATTTATATCAGTGAAAACACATGTTTTGTTAGTTTGGGCCAGACTTTTTATAAATACTCAAAAAAAATTAAAAAATACAAACATCCGAATTGAGAACCTCCTCCTTTTGGAAGTCGGTCAAAAAAAACTTATGATAACAACTTTCAAAGGTCTCTAATCATTGTATCTTTGTTATTTCCCTCTAACATTAGCTAAAACTGTATTCCTCTCTCAATATTTACATTTGGTTAACTTTTATGGCTTTCTAGACTCCATAAACAATTAATATACTCTGTTTTTCTTTAAGGCCCCCAGATCAGCACGAAAGAAAATTACCGCCATAATGACACCCATAATGTTCCAGAAAATGTGTGTCTAGAGCCTAAAGCACCCCATTATCAATAATAAAAAAAGTCTGTTTTTCTTTATACATTTTAAGGAAGATTTCGGAAGCGCATTTCCTTTTTAAATATTCTGTGAGGATATGGCTCATTATCGTCAATTTGTCCATTTGAAGTCTTTCATTAAAAATTTATTTATTAAAAGCTTCAAATTTTTCCATTTGATTGTGAAAATTAAGTGCAAAATTTTCTCCCAGAAATGTCGTAAGAAATTGAAAGAAACCTACAAAAATCTTTAAAATTTATCTATTTTGGAATCCTTGTAATAAAATTTCGTTAGCTTCGCTTTCATATTTCAGAAATTTCGTTAGCGATCTCTGAAAAAGCATTGCACGACGTAGTAAAACAAGCCTAACCAAGCTCGACCTAGAATTGGCACCTGAACTAACTTCGTTTACTAGGAAAGCCTCTCTGTGCATATGAGTGGTGTAAGTCATAAGCGGGAGCGGGTAAACAATCGTTTTTATGAGTACCTATGGAAATGAGGAAATGAGTAATTTTATGATTGTTATTTTGACCTTGTCTGTATAAACAGGAATTAGGGAAGACGAAAGGAAGGAAAGAAATAAATATTTAAACTTCTTAAAATAGCATCGACATTAAAGAAAACGCGAGAAAATGAGTAACATTTGATGCAGTAAAGTAAATGCTCATAATTTCTAGCATGTTATTAGTACTTTTGAAAAACAAATGGTTCAAATATTATGCTTACTGATATTTGCTATCTTTGAATGTATAATAAATAACATCATAAAATCCGCTCCCGCTACCACTCATACATGAACCTCCTAGATAGCCCCACTCAACGGTCACAGTTGTGCAAAATGTATTATTCAGCATTCCTTGCGCGCCGTACGTGGCGACTCGCGCGGCGTAGCGATCACTTGCCGTCGTTGTACTAACGCCTTTGCTTGTTGCTACCATTTTTATTTACGGCATATAAAAACGAGTCCCTAGCCGGATTTTCGGAATATTCCAGCTTATATTTACTGCTTATATGTGGAATTTTTAGCAACATTTATGATGTAAGAAATCTTAAATTAACTGCGGTCTTGTGGAAGGAAAATGCTTCTGCAGATTTTTTTTTTTACTTAGAGTACCGAAGTTTTAGGTATAAGTCTTTTGTAAGTGCTTACTTTAACAAGCTCCATTAAGTAACTTAGTGCTCTCAAGTGACCTTAATTTGTTTCCTTGAGATAAGATAGAGGATTTTCTCTGAGACAGCAGAATAATACGGTTGATTGTGTTGCTTCTTATAAAAATGAAGCTATAGCATTGGCCTAAAAAGCCCCCTAAACGAACTGTTCAACTATGTAACTGATAAAAATAACCCAAAATGAATACTTTTTAAAGTATACAACACAATTAAAAAATCATCTACCTCCGTCCTTGAATAACTCAACAATTTACCGAAAAACCTTCACCGATCAACCGAACAATAAGATATCATTGCCATCACCAATTCATCATCGGGCACTCGGCCTCAGTGTGGCCTCGATCAAATATCCGGGCCGCGGCCGGGAGGCCGGGCCTACAGAATGGACATTCAGATCTAAATCGGTGGCCATATTGGCGAATCGTATTTATGCGAGACCATTCGAGCCAATAACCGGCTCTGTAGTGGGTTTTTCGGAGGGGATATCCGGACTCAGGGTGAAGTGGTGCAAGGGATGCGCGATGAGCGAATATTATTATAGAGCGATTTCAGTTTTAAATCGATTTATTTGACAAATGGAAACTTTATGAATATGTAAATATTTATTAAGATACCTACTTAAACATAAAAGAAAAATGTTGTAAATGTTTTATTTCCAGTTTATGTTTTAGCACGAAAATGTTTAATCAAACAATACTGCTGCGTAAGAGCTGAATCAACAATGAGCTGTGAACAAGTTATATCAACTCATAAAATATCTTTTTCGCAGTTCTGCAAACAGGACATCGCATAATTAGTGTGAATTGATAAAACAAACAGATTTCCATGTCCATAAACAACACGGTTCAAACTATCTATCGCAGGTTTGAGTTTAATAAATCGAAATAAACATTCAAGAAAAACAACGGAACGAACATTACCAATACAAAAATGCACTAAACATGTAGATAACACTGCAAATGACTGCCATTAAAATCAAACCCAATGCACTATCCTGACGACCCTATTTCCTCAATCCGCTACCGCCCATAACTCGCACCAACACTTAATATCCGTACGAAGACTGCTCGTGAGTGAATTAGACTTTTACGACCGCCGCCGTATCCATGCCATATCGAAGGTATAGACGTGAACGTATACCTAATCTAAATCTTCAGACAAACGTCAGAACATAAATATCTATTGTTTGAAGTCTGTAGAGGTATCAAAGTATAATGTTTTATTGTCCTGGCCTTTTTGGATTTATGGCCATGTTGCTGGATTTTTTGTGCTGATGTTGGTGTAAGAAATTGTGTTGGTTCGTGGTGACACGTATGTTGTAAAATTTTGCTGTTGGAACAAGGTTTTTGGATCTGTCTGAACAGAGCGATTCGTAGACAAACTTGTTTTCAATTTGACAACTTTAAAAAAAATATCTATGAACGACTTCGTAAGGTATTTTAGGGGTAGAAAGTCACCAATTAAGTCCTCAGAGTTTTAAATGGAGCAAAAGAATCTGTCAGATTTTTGACTGACTAAAAACCACCCTCTTCCGCCAACTACGTATACCCTTTGCAATTCAGAGCCGCGGTAAGATCTTAAGACATTCCATTTTGGCATGAGGCATCTTGAAAAACTTGGAGGTTTTAAAAGGACACTACTCATTATACCACTTTCTTTGGTGAAAATAAGCATAATAGTAACTCAACTTCCTAAACATTAAAATAGAACATAAGAAAGTTTTTTTCTTAACTATTGTTACGAGCTGGGTATTGGGATAAATTAATTAACACCAATTAAAACCAAATACAACTTTATTCACAGACAAATAACAAATTAAAACAATCACAAAACACTACTCAACACTTTAACACTTATACACAATCTTAATCACACGTAGAACTCACTTAGATATCGCTTGTAGTTCGCTTCGAGTTGCCTCGATCGTAGTCAAAACCAGACTGACTGAGCTCGCTACTCGGCGCCCTTTTTATACCCCGGCCGGACCCACTAGATGTTTCTAGAAGGTGGTCGAATGTTCTGGAAACATCCATAGACTTCGACATGTTCCCATACCTTCTGGAACATTCTAGAACCATCTCGAAACATCTAGAACAGGGTGGAACTTTCTAGAAATTTCCTGACCGAACTTGAGTAGAATTGTCGAGAACCTTGTGGAACTTTCGAGAAGCTTATAGATAGGTCTCGCAATTCGATTGACGTAACACTGCCCCCTCCTTAGACATGCTCGTCCCGAGCATCGTTAGTCCCGTTGTATCGCGCCAAACGATGGATTAAAACAATCTTGGGCGCGCCACGTAGACCCTTTTGGATCCGGTAGGTGACGTCGTTAATCCTGGTCACGACTCGGTATGGTCCATCCCATTTTGCTTGTAATTTAGGAGACTTCCCTTTGCTACGCACTGGGTTATGCAACCACACAAGTGACCCCTCATCGAACCCTCTATTGTTTGTCTTCCGGTCGTATCGGGTCTTCATCTTTTCAGACATTTGTTGGCCGGATTGTCTGATATGCTCATATACGTCGTTCAACTTGTTACGCAAGTCATTTGCATAATCGGTTACACTGCATGGAGTATCAGGAGGGGTTCCGGTGATGAGATCAGCAGGCAACCGTAATTCCCTTCCAAAATTCGCGAAGGCTGGTGTCACAGCTGTACTTTCGTGAACTGCACTACGGTATGACAGAAGAAATGGCTGTATGTGCTTATCCCAATCTCTTTGCCTGCTATCCACAACCTTGGCCAGGTATCTCTCCAACGTTTGATTGAACCGCTCCACCATTCCATCAGATTGTGGATGGTAGGAAGTCGTTCTAGTCTTGTGAGTACCCATCAGCCGACAAGTCTCCTGGAATACTTGTGATTCGAAATTCCTTCCTTGGTCGCTGTGTATTTCCAAGGGTACTCCAAAACGACAGAAGACCTCCTGAACCAATTTATCTGCGACTGTTGTAGCTTCCTGGTTAGGAATGGCGAAGACTTCTGGCCATTTTGTGAAGTAATCCATGACAACCATGAAGTACTTGTTCCCGTTTTCACTTTCTGGAAATGGTCCTGCCACGTCTAGTGCTATCCGTTCCCACGGGGCGCCGACGTTGTAAATCTGCAAAGCACCTCTGCTGCGTGTCTGGGGTCCTTTCACAGCCGCACAACTGGTACATTTCCGACACCAGTCCTCCACATCTTCACGACAATGGATCCAGTAAAATCGCTCACGTATTTTCAGAAGGGTCCTTTTTACACCCATATGTCCACCTGAACATCCGTCGTGGTAGAGCCGCAACACATCCGGTACTTTGGCTCTGGGGACAACCATTTGTAAGTGACAGTTGTCTCCTCGAGCGTTTTCCCATTTACGGCACAAGACTCCTTCCTGGATAACCAAGCTGTTCCATTGCGCCCAATAACTCTTAGTGATGGAACTCATCGCAGCTACATCACTCCACTTGGGTTTAAGAGCACCAGCTTTAATCCAGCCGAAAATTGGTTTAATGTCTGCGTCATTTTGCTGAGCATGCTGTAAAGTTTCCTTCCATTCGTCACTGATATCCGTTCTCAGCATTCTTATAGGCACAACCTCCTTGGCCTCTTGCCTGTTGCAGTGCTTACAGTCTTCAGGGCAAGGTCTTCTAGACAGTGCATCTGCGTTACCATGTGCCCTCCCACTGCGATGTTCAGTTACGAAGTCGAACTCTTGTAGAAGCTCAATCCACCTCGCCACCTGTCCCTCTGGATTCTTGAATTGCAATAGCCACTTTAATGCGGCATGGTCCGTTCGCAATAAGAATTTTCGCCCCAGCAGATACTTACTGAAATGCTGCAAAGTCTTTACTACGGCAAGTAATTCCCTTCTCGTAACGCAGTAATTTCTTTCCGGTTTCGATAGAGATTTGCTGTAGTAAGCTAAAACAACTTCCTGATTTCCTTTCCGTTGAGACAACACGCCACCAATTCCAGTATTACTTGCGTCTGTGTCAACTATGAAGTCATTTTCAGTGTCAGGATAGTCAAGAATAGGTGAATTGCACAGACGCTTCTTTAATTCCTGGAATGCGATGTCACAGTTCTCGTCCCAACAGAATTGTTGCTTCTCTTCAGTAAGTTTGTGTAGGGGTTTTGCAATGTCAGCAAAATTCTTGACAAACCGTCGATAGTAGGACCATAAACCTAAAAATGCTCTGACCTCCGTCTTGTCTTTCGGAACTGGCCATTCCTTGACGGCGACGATTTTCTCCGGGTCTGTCTGAACACCTTCCTCCGAAACTATGTGTCCTAAAAAGTTCACTTGTCTCCTGAAGAATGAACACTTTTCCGGACTTAACTTAAGATTTGCCCTTCGGATTTTCGACAGCACTTTAGTTAGGTTTTGAAGGTGGTCTTCAAATGTTCGGCCCACGATGATGATGTCATCCAAATAGACAAGACATGCGTCTCCGATCAATCCAGCAAGTACTTGCTCCATCAACCTTTCAAATGTCGCAGGAGCATTGCACAATCCAAATGGCATGACTTTAAACTGCCATAGGCCCTTTCCTGTGGAAAATGCAGTTTTCTCCTTGTCTTTAGGGTCTATTTCCACTTGCCAGTAGCCGCTTTTCAGGTCTAACGTTGTGAACCACCTCATTCCTGTCAGCGTATCCAATGTGTCATCGATCCTAGGTAATGGGTAACTGTCTTTTTTCGTGACGTCGTTTAACCGTCGATAGTCCACACAGAACCGCGTGTTGCCGTCCTTTTTCTTCACAAGGACCACAGGAGAACACCACGGGCTAGATGAAGGCTCATAAAACTGTTCTTCACCATGCGCTCAATCATCTCCTTAACTTCCTTTTCGCGAGCAACCGGCACCCTTCTTGGTCGTTGTCGGATTGGTAACTCATTGCCAGTGTTAATTTTGTGCTGAACCAGCCCTGTTCTCCCTATGTCAGCATCATCTGTAGAGAACATGTCGGCATACTGGAGTAACGTTTTCTTAGCCTTATTCATTTCTACTCCGGTTAGATCGCAGTTTTCTAGAAGTGTTGACACGTCAAATTTCAAGCGAAGCACTTTTTCTGACGGTGTACTTTCCATTAAGACCTCTTCTTTACCACATTTCAACACTCCTCGATCAACATCGATCTCACAACGATATTTCCGCATAAAGTCCAAGCCTAAGATGCAATCGTCTACTATGTCGGCCACGATGACATTATGCCAATACGCCTTATGACCTAGTTTTAACTTCACCTCCTTCTTGCCTCGGACGGTTATGTGCTGACCGGTAGCTGTCAGTAATTGTATGCGGTCGTGGTTGTTGAAGAAGTCCCCAAGGAACCGACTTGCTAGATTTGAATTGACGACCGTGTGAGAAGCTCCTGTATCGAGTGTCAATTTGCATGGTTTTCCGTTGACTTCGCCTTTGATGATCAGGCTGTTTCCGTCATGGGCCTGTGAGATCGAAATCCTCGGGGCTCTTTCCAAACCAGCCAGCACCCGCCCCTCAGTCCTGGCGTTTACTCGTTTCCCTGCTGTTGCTGGGCAGTCTTTTCGGCCCCTCTTCCCTGCTGGGATTGATCTTCTCTTGCTGTATTTCGCTTGGGGCAGCTGGACCGAAGATGACCTTTTTCCCCACAAGTATAGCACCTGGGACTGTACCCTTGTGGTCGGTCGCGTACAGGTGATTCCACTACTTCTCTGACGCGATGCGTGCGATGATCTTGCCTCACTGCTTCTACTTCCAACGCATGAGCCAAGGCGTCCTTTAATGTTTCGTGATGACCAAGCCTTACTGCGGCTCTGACTTCCAAGTCGCGTATTCCGTCGACGAATGCCTGCACTAGATTACCATTGATCAGGGCAGGAGCAGACTGGTATGCCTTTCGGACCATCTTTTCAATTTCCAGGGCCCACTGCTGTAGGCTCTCAGCACTTCGTTGAACACGATCCTTTAGCTTAGCGCGAAATACGTGCTCCAAGTGCGCGTCGCCGTACCTGGATTCCAACGCTTCCAGCAGCTGATCGTAACTCACATCCTTGCCAAGAGCCTCAAGCACGGTCAGGGCCTGGTCTCGTAGGCCTAAGGTGAGCGCCGTCATTGCTTGCTCTTTCGTCCACCCATTCGCCTTCATAACGGCCTCAAACTGCATCCTGTATGCCGACCATGAAGATGTTCCGTCGAATGGTGGCACCTTAAACCCTCGTGCCGAAGGTGCAGCAATCACTGGACACACAACCCCATCTCCAGACCGAAGTTCACCCAAAGCCTTCTTCACTCCGGCAATTTGGACCTCAGCTTCAGAGATGCGATTCTCGTGCTGATTAACTTGCTCTTTAACCACTTTGAGCTCCTTGCCAAATGTCGAGTGCAGGTCTTTTATCAGGAACATTTGCTCCTCCTGGCGGCGGGCCTGCTCCTCCTTATCCTTTTGTAACTGTTCTTCCAGGCGGCGGGCCTGCTCCTCTTGGCGTCGGGCCTGCTCCTCCTTATCCTTTTGTAGCTGTTCTTGCAGCAGGCGTGCCTGTTCTTCTTGGCGGCGGGCCTGCTGCTCCTGGCGGCGGGCCTGCTCCTCCTGGCGGCGGGCCTGCTCCTCCTTATCCTTCTGGAGTTGCTCTTGCAGCAGACGAGCTTGCTCCTCCTGGCGGTGAGCCTGCTCCTGCAGCAGTGCCATAAGCGCAGACAGGTCTGGACCCGCTGGTGCTGAAGAGACTGCTGATGAACCAGCGGCTGGTTCCGTCGTAGGCTGAGCACCACCCGGCGTCTGTATCGGGGAACCTCCAAACCGCCTCTGGTCCATGTCTTGCTGGCGCTGACTCCTGGTACGAATACCGTCTGTGTCGTCCTTTGGTAAAATCGGCATTTTATCCCTCACTTCTGACACCAAATGTTACGAGCTGGGTATTGGGATAAATTAATTAACACCAATTAAAACCAAATACAACTTTATTCACAGACAAATAACAAATTAAAACAATCACAAAACACTACTCAACACTTTAACACTTATACACACTCTTAATCACACGTAGAACTCACTTAGATATCGCTTGTAGTTCGCTTCGAGTTGCCTCGATCGTAGTCAAAACCAGACTGACTGAGCTCGCTACTCGGCGCCCTTTTTATACCCCGGCCGGACCCACTAGATGTTTCTAGAAGGTGGTCGAATGTTCTGGAAACATCCATAGACTTCGACATGTTCCCATACCTCCTGGAACATTCTAGAACCATCTCGAAACATCTAGAACAGGGTGGAACTTTCTAGAAATTTCCTGACCGAACTTGAGTAGAATTGTCGAGAACCTTGTGGAACTTTCGAGAAGCTTATAGATAGGTCTCGCAATTCGATTGACGTAACACTATTGAAGAAGTACTTTTTCTACCGTGATCTTTTATTTCTGTAACAGGATATTTTATAAAACTTGACGCTTCCCCCGTACGCTTGGATTCTGCTTCCTATTTCATTAGAAGTGGATTTGAAAGAGAAAACGGATGCTCCTATAAAATTTTAGAACCAATAAAAAGTTCTAAAAGTTCAATCGCTGGAAGTGTAAAAATAATTTGAGTTTTTTACGTCGGTGCAGTCAAATCCTTTCAATTTATTAGAGCTACTGAAATATGTATTCCAATCAGTACTTTCGCTTGCTTCTACAAAATTTAATTTAACTCCTAAACCGTAAACTCCAAACTTGAAATAAAATAAATCATGACAAATCCCTCCTTAAAATTTTACTGGTGAAAACTAGACGAATCCGGAACCGTCTGGCTTGAACCGGCGAAATCCAGTTTTGGACCAATCGACGGGTATCGGTACGATTCAGTTTATCCAAGTGCATTTTCGGATGAATGCATACGTAGATTGGACGAATTAAAAAGTTCAACATATTCATGTGACTTCGCCCGTCAAATGGGATTAACATATAGCTGCTTTTAGAACTAATGAGAGGTTTTTGTTTGGTAATTTTTTCTGCCTAGATGAAGTGTTCTACATGGCCTCATTTCGCTGTATTTCGACTAACTGCACTTATGCTTAGAACTAGATGCATACGCGCATTATGGAGTCACGAGTACAGTGGCCGTACTATGAATTATTAATTTGTTATGTTTTTATTGTATTAAGTATTATTGTATGTGTGTAATTTACGCTAGAGTACATCGACTTTCGCTGCACGAGCCTTAAAATTCTGTTTAAAGGGAAAAATACAGATCCAGCTTCATACTGCTCATAATATAATTTCATTTATAACTACAAAACGGCAGGCAGTAAAGTAAAATGCTTACAGCAAATGGATAAACGCTTATCCGTGAGCAAACGTTTACCGGTTCTACCAACACCTATTAAACCAAACCTCTTCCGTAAAACATGGAAGAAACTGCTGTCATTCTCAGCCTCTATTCAGAATCAACATTAAAAACCAATTCGTTGAAACCACTATTACCCATAATAGGTGCGATCAAAATTCTACAGTAAGAATCCGAGAATGCAAGACTATTCACTAAGGTGGGCTGGCCGCTCGCCAGTATACCCACTACTTGCACCATCAAAACAAATGCTGGCCGGACAGTGGAACTGTGGAACGATTGATTTGTTTTTTTTTTTTTTGTTACGTGGAACATCGCCTTTATGAGCTCGTAAAGTTGGATTGAAAGGGTCTTTTGAAAATAAGGGATAATTTTGGATGACTGACAGAATTTTAATGTGACAGAATTTAGCAACTAAATCAGTTTATTTCAAAGTAATGTAGAAAGTAAAATAGAAGAAAAAAGAATAAATTAAAAAAATATAAAAATTAAAAGGACGGGAACAATTTCTATTTAAGCGCCCATTCCTCTTCTTTGTCAGCAAAAACAAAGAAATCCTTTCCAAACGTTTAATATTTAAACCAGAAGAATTTCCCACATAAAACGCACAACCGCATTCTTTGTCCCACGCGTTAAACATCTACAAAAATTCCCTCCTTTAAATATAAAGTCTCGTGCACACGAGTGTAGCAGGAAATATTGGCCTATATACAAAGGCCAGTCCAGGCCAGATGGGCCGTTTTGCATGTCTGTCCCCGGCCTTGTGGTCGAATAAACAATACGTAAAACGGCGCGCGTTGCATGCGGCCTTGCAACTTTACTTTTGCATTTAAAACATACAAGTTTAAACCGTATTTTAAAGTTAACAAAGCTTTAAGTGGCAGTAAAAAGTTGGGTATAATAAATAAATTTTGATAGTTAATTCGAAATTATGCAAAGGAGTTTGCCTGTTAATCTAGTATATTAATGCTTTCACATCTAATCGTTAAATATTTTGGTATGTTAATTTTGAGAATGTTTGCTTTAAAAATGTCACCGATTTTTCACGCGACGTTGTCAAAAAAGTGTTGGAGTGAGAAAAATAATATAATAAGCCAATTAATCGCGACACGAGAATGCGCAAAATTCAAGTGCTTTTTCGACCTAATACATAAATTCAAATACAGCAAAAAGGAATTTATAGTAACACTTGGCCCGTTTGACGTGGATTGCGAGCGCTTGGCTTGAAAGCTGACATCTTAAGGCCCGTTAAAGTAATCGAGTCAGCTGCTTTGTTTCAATAACAATGCCGACAAAACGTCACTTTGTTGGCTGGATTGGAGAGTACCGTAATTGGTGCCCGATTTTAAGAATATTTAGATTATGTGAATGATACTGAAATGTAGAGCGGAGCATTGTAAAGGAAAGCAGCGGCGGTAGTCCAATGGGTCCGTGGTTTCGAACTCAGACATGCGCATTACTTTATATACCTAGCTTATTTCATCACCACTACTCTCAAAACAGTGATGAAAAAATCACCGAATGAACGCTCCTGCCTTGGGTAGAGTGGAAGGGGACAGTTAGCCTCTAACTAATTAAAAATCCTGTGGGAAAATGATGGGCTAACTGTACTAAAATGTAGAATTAAATATAGAAGTAAAACAGTTACTGGATTACCGACCCTTTTAATGAAAAATGTAGTGATTTATATTTTTAACCCCCGACGGAAAAAGAGGGGTGTTATAAGTGTGTGGCACCGTAGAGCCCGAACGGATGAAGCGATTTCAATTTAGTTTTTTTTTTTGTATTAAAGGTGATTTACGTGCGAGTGTTCTTAGACATGTTTGATGAAAATCGGTTGAGCCGTTTAAAAGTTGTGGGGGTAAAAGTGAGAAAGGGTAGCCGAGGGTTTGCAAATATACTCGAGTGGGGTCTTAAATCAAAGCAAACTGAAAGGGAAAATTGATCACTTAATTATGTGTGTTCCTATAAAAAGTTTCAAATAAAAATTAAATTAAAAATTTAAAAAACCCCCGACACAAAAACCAAGATCCCTTTAAAAAGTACTAAATAATAAAAAAACTCAATCTTAAAGTTCCTAACTATGTATTAATAATTATTAAAAAAAAATACGTCACGTTGGGGGACTGAAAAAAAACCTAGATAATAAATAATTTGGACCGGTCCCCCAACGTGACGTATTTTTTTTTAATTATTATTAATACATAATTAGGTACTTTAAGATAGAGTTTTTTTTTTATTATTTAGTACTTTTTAAAGGGATCTTGGTTTTTGTGTCGGGGGTTTTTTAAATTTTAAATTTAATTTTTAGTAATGAAAATAACGTTAACAACAAATCAACAAGAATCAATTCGTTAAAATAATAACGGCCTCAATAAATCACACATATGAATTGAATTGAATTCCAAAAATAAAACCAATCATGAAAACAATGGGACAGAATGTAAACGATTATATTGGAAACCTTTTCTATGAAAGAAAGTGAAAAGTTACAAACAATAGCTTTACAAAATTCAACTTTATTACCATAAGTACGTCAGTTTTTTTTTTCAATAAAATGGCTCAAAAATTGGTAACGAACCAGTGTGCAATACGGGGAAATTGTCGAGGCATTACACAATACAACAGACCGGATTTTATTTTGTTTTAATGCTATATTGCCCATTCACTCACGTTTTTTGTATGTGGCGGATCAAAAATTTGGTAATAAAAATAGCAGTTACAATTTTTCATTCGAATGAAAATACTCGGTCGTGGGAATTTTTGTAATTTATTATTTGCAATAGTCAGTGTAATATGAATCGTAAGTTTAACAAAATGTTTTAAAGAATTATAAGAAATAGTGTGAAAATTATATTCTCTTGGTACTATTTTAAAGTGTCTTGAATTAAGACACTTTAAACTTGAATTAAGACAAATCACCCCAACATGTTCAATCTTTTGATGAAAAACACGACAAACAAAGATTCAAAAGCATTATTGTCTCTCAAAATTATTTCCGAAGCTTTTGTATTTCCACTAGTTTCAACAGAATAAACAAAATCAGTCATGAAGTAGCTTTTATTAAGTGACTCGTCAAACCGATAATTTTTTTTACTTTTTCAGTATCGTTAGCGACTTAGGGCTCTTTTCCCCGGGTGGAACGAAAGCAGCAGTCAAATTCATTCTGACTAAAAACCCTCTGTTATCTCAATTGTCCTTTGCATTTTAGGGCTGTGTAAATATTAATGTCACTAGGTCGTAAGGGGCAGCACTGGGTAAGAGGACATTTGATGATTTTACCGCGAATAAAAAAAGTGGCGGAGCTCAAATCAAATGTAAACCACTGGTTAATTGACTGGCCTGTTGGTCTAGTGGTTAGTGACCCTGACTGCTATGCCGGAGGTCGTGGGTTCGATTCCCACCCAGGACAAATGTTTGTGTGATGAGCACGATATTTTTTTTTGTGTCTGGTGTAATTTATCTATAATTTATGTATGTATTTAGAAATATATAAGTATGTTTATCAGTTGTCTAGTACCCATAACACAAGCTCTGCTTAGCTTGGGACTAGATGGCGTTATGTGATAGTTGTGGAATATTTATTTATTTATTTATTATTTAATTTCCAAACCTTTAACAAACTCCTAAACTTTACCATTGATACCAAAAACCCTCGAATCAGGCCACGCAAACATTCACCCAATAAACTCCAAGCCTACTCATTTGCATACAAACTTCGGCGAACGCTTTTAAAAGCCAATAAACACTAATTCACGGTTAAACTGGACTTATTCCTGCAATGATATCTTGGGCCGTGGCATAGTGTTTTGTAGCCGTAGCCATCTTGGATCCGTGCCAATGTGTAGCGGTCCAAGTAATTAGCGAAAGGCGGCCTTGTCAACTTACCTTGTTAAAATCGTTTCTTGGTGAAGTTTGAGAGATTTGAGTCGGGTTTTGTGACAAAATAATAAGGTTGATTTTTATACTTAATGTGCTAGAAAAGTTTGGGTTTACGAATTTTGTTTTGAAATATGCAAAATAGTGATGTGGAACATGCAAGGCATGCAAGCCTTAAGAACATTAGACGCCTTGCACTCAGCTCAATTAATGGTAAATCTTCTTTGTTATTGTGGTTTCAATTTTCCTTAAAGAGGCTGATAAAATACTGTATACAACTCATGTTACTAAAAACATCAAATTAAGTAGATGATTAATAAACGCGTATAACCTCAATTTTTTACACTGTTATTCATCCATGGATGAATAACAGTGTAAAAAATTGCAATACTCACTACAAGTTTTTTTTTCTTACCCAATTAGTTCTCCATAAAACACCTTATTTCCGTGTCCCAAACTTTCCCAAATTGGGGGATATGGGAAACTAACGAACTCTTCTAACTTGCACCACACAAAAAGCAGGCACGCAAGACTGTCACTAGTTTATGTGCAAAAAGCACTACCCTAGTACCATATGTACCTGAGCACGACCAGCTCAGTCTTTGAAGATTATGCTGTAACGCTAAACTAGATAAGTCACCCGCCACACTATATTAGGAGCTTTTGGCATGTTTCAGGAGTTTACGTGAAGTTTTCAGACTTGGAAACAAATGAAAGTGGAGGAGTAAAAGGAAAAGGAGTATGTTTCGTCTTGTCAGTGGTGGAGTGAAATATGTTTTCTGAATGGTTACATTCCTACCTTGAAATTAACAACTAACTAGAGTTCGTTGTTAACTTCTCTGTTTTATGTTGTTAATTTTTGTTTTTTTTCTTGCTGTCTTTTTTTCTTTTTATTCCTTTTTTTCTTATTAAGAAAGAAGTTTACAATAATTTTTGTAGAGGGTTTAAAAATGTTACTCTAACATAATTTTAATAATCCTATTAACGAATGAGATTGCAATATTTAAATAAATCTTTAAGTGGTTGAGAGCTACTGTGGCAGCCATTTCTTGTTTTTTTTTAGTACATCAATTCTAAATAAGGCCTAATACACACGCCCAAAAACCCTGTAGGTTGACGATATCGTCAAGATCGCGAGGAATAGAAGGATGAGAGACGCACAAAACCGAGAGATATGGCAAAAAAGAGGAAGGTCTATTATTTGACTTCCTCTTTTTTTTCAGATCAGTACCTAGTGGGTGATCCCAGCATGATATGATGATGGTGATGACATAAAAAGGTACTAAAATTTTACAGACCGTCCATTGGAGGTATTAAATTAAATTAATTATTAACTTAAATTTATTCATACGGCAAATATAAATAAATAAACGTGGGAAAACAATCAACAACCTGATGCTGAAAAATCTTCAAACTATTGTTAGACAGAATTCTGCTAAAATAATTAGCCGACATAGAAAGCAATTTAATAAAAAAACAAGTCAATCGACAATCGTAAATGAAAGTTCTGGCCTATTTGTTGAACAATTCATAGAGTCATAAAAAACAATAATAACCTACGTAAGTACTACGTAATCCTGCACAGAACGCAATCAAAACCTATCAGAGTCTCAAAATTAAAAAAGCCAACATCAACATTGTGGCCTCCACCACATTTATCGATGGCAATTAGCGTCCATACTGTGTTGCTCGTTTAATTGCAACGAAACCATTTACTTATTCAGCAGGCGCGTCGGATGAGGCTGGACGAAGCAGGATTTGTGGATGGATGTTATGGATGATGGATAACGCTTCCGTTTGTCTATTGGTTGTTTTTGTGGTTGGTGAACTAGGTAGGGTTTGGCGGGATAATTAAATATTTACTTTTAGAATGGAGGCGGAAGGGTAACTATTGCGTTTCTTGCCCATACTTTTTCCTACAAAGTATAATTTATTTTTTATTCGTACGAAATCATTATCATTATTAATTGAGTGCTCATGCTCTGGACTCTGCAGTGATTGTTAGACTTTTTTTTATTAGCTGGTAAAAGTCATCAATAAGTCAAATAAGTCTTCCGACCCCGGGCAGGGCGTAAGGGACTGTCAAACTTGTACAGACTAAAATCCACGGTGTACTTTAAAAGCCCTTTATGTTCCGGGGTCATGGTAATGAGATAAGTCCCGCGACTGACTGATTATAAAATCACATTGTTGTTTATTCATTTACAATTAATTGATAATTTTATAGTCCTCGCTTTCAATTGAAAGAATTCATTTGATTCACCTTTGATTCACAACACCGTGAAGATATAAATCCTCTTTAAAAGTTGAATTAAAAATTATTTGAAGCCGTTCATTAGACCTTCAATAATTATGATGATACGACCTACTGGAAATCTCAAGTTATTATTAACCAAAACCAGTCTTAAATTAGGACACCAATTAATTTCATAATAACGAGCCACTTAAATAAAAATAATTACACCTTTCAATCACCTTGAATATTCTAAAAATAATTTCAAAACCTTAATTGAAAACTACTGAACACTCACACATACCTACATCAAAACAAAAATCCAACTTGTTCAGTTGAAAACCAATTGAAAGCGAATCACGAAACGAAACCAGCTGTAATTACTTAACAATATTCATTTTTCACCTTTCAAGGTTTCCGTATGAAAGGCTGAAACTAGACTTGTATAACATTCAGGTTTTTTCGGTGAAAGTGAGTACGTAATTGGTGGAAAAATATTCGTGATTTGGTTTTTAGGCAGGTACAAAATTGGTAGTTTACGTACCTATGTTTTATTAGTAGGTAACCTACTTTTTCAGTCGGGCAATGTTAATCTATTTTAAATTAGAATGAAAGTCAATTTTTAAGAGTTTTTGCGGCCGTAGAACTTCGCAATTGAAGGAATATAAAAAACTCTGGGTTTGTATACCTACCTGATTCATATACCTTTAATAACAACTTTAATAAATTTTCAATCTTATCACAAAAGTGGAAGGTTAATGTTCGATTGGTAAATTTTGACAGATCTTCAGTTTTATAACATTATTATAGATGATTAACAATCACATTCATATAATTTATTGGCATTCCACAAGGTACCTACAAAGATGTTACAAAGAGCTTAGATGTAAGATCCGTTGTAGACCCTGTCAGGGCACTGCAAAATATTGAGATACTTACACAATATCTATTACCTACAGCTAAGTACTACTTATAGTTAATCAATCTCTTTCATCAATACCTAAAATTGCAAAGCAATTTCTAATTGCAGAAAATTCACCTTGAATTTAATGACATAACATTCTTTGGCAATTACTCGTATGTGTTGTCAATTTGTATTCTTTCTGTATATTTATATGTTTGCTGTGTTTTTCTGTTTTTGCTGTTATATCATATTTAACCTGAAAACTCAGTATTCGAATACCATAACCCTCCTTCTATCACTCCCTACAAAAAGGACAACAACACATAGTCAGGAAGAATCTACGCCTCATAGACCAACAGTGCCTCATTACAGACATTAGCCTGTTTCAACCGGTTGACTCTTACGACAGGACGACTAAAACGGGACGAATGCTGGCTACGTTAGTGGACTGGAACGGTTCTTTAGTTAGAGATAGAATAGACTTGTCCCCATCACCATGTTGCGACATCGTCAACGTGAAACGATGCCGTGCTGCGGCGCAAACTTGTGATTTCTAGTCCCTTCGTACTAAAGGTGACGCAAGTCTTTGATACCTAACGACTTTAGCATCCATTGACGCGTGCGTGTGTATGAACCTCTATGGATTTATATTTCGATAGGTGAGTGGATACCACGTAAAGTATCGGAGACTTGCGTCGCGTTGTGTATGGAGGGGCTTAGCATAGATCTAATCGCGTTTAGTTCCATTGATGAAATTCACCTTAGGTTGATGAAGAAACTACCGGGGTCGCGAGACTGTCTAAAGTACTTACCTAAAAAAATGTCAGATTATGACGTTGGAACAGGGTCCGTTTTGAAGTCATACTTTGTTTAGACAAGTGTTCAACAGATGTTTAAGTTTTTGCAGTGAGGCTGTTACTGTTTTAAGTGAGATGAGATAAAAAAGACATGATGACAGTTTCTGGCTTATAACAATAACATGATTATTTTTAACGTGTTAATCAAACTTCACACCAAAATGTATTTTGATCTTTAAATCAACTCAGTTTTTCATGTTTTCTTGTTGGTATTTTTTACATACATAAAAGACATTTTCATTATCATAACTTCTCTTCAGTATAACTATATTCCAAACATCATTGCTCTGAAATAATCCGTAGAGCCACCAGAGATGCTCCACTAATTAGATACCTATTTGTCTAAGATTATTCAATTACCTACCATTAATGAAGATTTACATTTCCATTGTTTGAACATGCTAAATAGATTGTTCGAATTACGAACATCCATATTAAGCAGAATTACAGCTTAGCAAATTAGAGTAGAAAACCGGAAGTCGCCACTGTGCTCTCGCTACCAGCACTTTGAAAGTTTTTTTTTTCACTTATTATGTTAGTTTTATGGCACAATAATAAATTTAATAAACCTGAGTTCCTTGTTTACATCAAAATGTCAAAAATATTAAAACGTTGTCAGCATTAGTTTCATTTCAAGACGTTCTGGCCAGGCTGTAAGATATCTAAACATCGTTTATGAATTAAAATCGATTTTTATTTGTCTGTATCATAATCTACCTTCCATTTTCCCAACTATGTTGGGGTCGGCTGCCAGTAATAACCAGGATACAACTGAATAACAATCACTACTACTTGGTAAGACTAGTTGTCAGACTTTTAAAGCTTTTGAATAACAGTAACCAGTGTCAATAATGTACAAAATAATGACAGCCGATTCCAACAGCTCTACGTGCTTTCCTTCATAGACGGTTGCCCATCTACAGACCAATCTCGGCAAGCGCGGCTTAACTTTGAAGATCGACTGAAGACGATATTGCTACTATCATTTAGCCATGAGCTCGGCAGGCAGGTCGCTAGTGTAGATAATACAAAATAGCATTAGAAAAACACTATAAGTGAATATCCCAGTAGGACTACATTCCTGATAAAACTGTTATTTCTTTTAAAATGTTTCCTACACACAATTCCGGAATACAATGAAATGTTTTTCTTGGGGATAATCGAAATAATCAGCATTGGATGGTAAAGCGTCGCTCCGGGGGCCATTTATGATATGCGTGTAAGAGTTTCATGGAGGTAAAAGGTGACCCACTTAAATAACCCGTGTTTTTATGTAGATGGAGTAATAAAATACCTGGTGGGAGAAAACATGTGTTGACTAAATAATATTTAATCTATCTCACTTAGACTCGTACAGAGAATTAATGTATACAAGAACTTCTGGTTGCAACCGTGACAGCAAGACTCACTAGTTGACTTTACAACTAGTAATAAATACTAAGTAATAATAGTAGAGATAACAAGGACTTAGCCAACTAGTTAGTCTTTTTTTTAACGTGTAAAGTCATCAAATGAGTCCTCCCACCCCGGTTAAGGCGTTGCAATACGGCTCCTGAACTAACACCTAGGATATACTTGTATTTGTAACATTGTAACTAACGATAAATTTATATTAGCGGTGCAAGTATTGTTCTCGCAAACTGATATAATAATATTGAAGATATTAATTAGTATTTTACGACGCCACTGATCTGCTCTCGCTCTTATCAAGGGGTA
Organism: Agrotis segetum; assembly: GCA_036375495.1. Classification (NCBI taxonomy): domain Eukaryota; kingdom Metazoa; phylum Arthropoda; class Insecta; order Lepidoptera; family Noctuidae; genus Agrotis; species Agrotis segetum. The sequence goes on from JAQSVV010000136.1 coordinate 1,535,883, forward strand.
TATATCGTATTATCCTGATACCTACAGAGTTGTGAATGTTTTATAGAGATTCGCTTAATGTGGGGTATCCTATTACCCGATAACAGTTTATTACCAACATATTATTAGAAGTTTGTTGGACTGTTATCCCATTTCATCACTTTCCAGATACGACAATTAACAAAAGACGTGCAACACAAGTAAAAAAGAAATAAAAGCGACAAGTGAAAGCCGATTTAATTGCCACTAATTATTTGCCACTTTCCGTTTCGATATTTATTCATTTCAATTGTTTTTCACAATAATTATTATCAATAATAAAAAAATAGTTTTTATTGCAGAAACTTGTACAACTTTTACAATAAATCTTACACAGGGACCCCCTTTTAAGTAAAAAGTATACCTGTGCTAGGAGGCCCCGCTCCTCGATGACAATTATATGGAATGGTAATAGTGCACAAAATAACAAAATAATAATAATAACAAAATCCAGCCAATAAAAATATATATAAAAAAAGATGAGTATTAATTGAACATAAAAATAAACAAAACTAATAATAACAACACTAAAAAAAAAATAAAAAAATACATTAAAAAATACGACCTAAGGTAGTGTGTGTGTGTTTATTTGTGTATGTGCTGTGTATTTGTGTGAGTGTATGTGTGTATGTGTACGCGTTTGTATGCGTATGTGTGCGGTGCATGTGTGAAAAACTTTTATCTCAAATTGATGTTGATGTAGCTTGCAGAAATAGTTCAATTTCATCATAGGTCTTCAGTTTTAAGCATTCAACTATTGCCTTTTTGCACTCCGTATAAGCCATGGGATAGATGTTGATTAACTTATTTATTTTATTATAAAGCTCAGCGGAATTTGTGGTAAATTGTCTTTTAGCATAGGTTGTCTTAACAAATTTAACGGGCGCAGCGCAGTATTTTCGTCTTCTATTCTGAAGGTGGGGGTCATAAGGCAGGACTTTGTGTAATTTTAAAACAGCATGGAGTATATATAGTTTCCTAACTGAGAGAATACCACTAAGGGAGTATAACTCATTTGTTGGGAATCGGTATGGTTTGGAATACATAACCTTGATAAGAGATCTCTGTGCACGCTCTAGCTCAAGAAATTTCATTTTGGTCGCACCGCCCCACACAGGTATGCAGTAAATCAGAATTGGCTGAACAAGAGAAACATAAATCAAAGTGAACATTTTTTTAGTAGTTACATGTCTTAGGTTCTTAAATATCCAAATGAGTTTTCTCGTACGGGCCATGACCATCTCTGTGTGAGTATGCCAAGATAACCGCTGATCAACAATAACACCAAGGTATTTTATGTGTGTCACTTTCTCAATATTTTCACAAGAGCAATGTGCCCCAGACATATTATGACAGGTGTGGATTTTGAGTGTTACGTTATGTCCAGGTTGAGTGTTGTTATAGATGATAAATGCAATATATTTTGTTTTTGTGATATTTAGTGTTAGAAGATGTGAATTCAACCATTCAGCAATCCTGGCAAGACCCTTTTCAGCAGATTGATATACGGATTCCCACGTATCGCCTGAGAAAATGATTGCAGTATCATCTGCATATGAGAATACGCGTCCGTTTTCAAGCATCATTCTGCAGAGGTGGTCTATATATATTAAAAATAAGGTAGGTCCTAGTACGCTGCCCTGAGGGACGCCATAGGTCACGTATGATTCCTTACTTATATACTCGCCTACCTTAACCTTTTGCCTACGATCATGTAGATAATCTCTTAGTAATGCTAACGGGGTTCCTCTTACACCTATACCTTCCAGTTTATGCACAAGAATGGGGACAGAGACGGTATCAAAAGCCTTTCTCAGATCAAGAAATACTGTTAAACACTTTTTACCTGAATCCACTAGGTTAACAACATGAGAAGTTAGTGCAGTCACTGCATCCTCCGTAGACAATTTTTGTCTAAAGCCGTACTGAGCTTGAGAAATAATGTTATATTTATTAGTGTAACTGGTTAGTCTAATGTTAATCAACTTCTCAATTATTTTAGATATCGCAGGCAAGACAGAGATAGGTCTGTAGTTATTAATATCATCTCTGTCTCCACCCTTGTGCACAGGAGTAATAATAGCTTGCTTCAGAGCTGGTGGAAATTTCCCTTGGCTAAAGCACATATTAGCATATATCTTGGCTAAAGCACATATTAGCATCAATATTTATTATAATGGGGATGGCAACTTGGGGAATGCTTGGAACAAGCTATACTAGCGCCATTAGGGCTTAGCTTGTTCCAAGCGTTCGTCATTGGTTCCAATCAATTCAAATCTTAAAGGTACTTCAAAATAGTAGTACGTCATTGGTCGGATTAGGACTAAGTTATGGTGGCGCCATCTACATTAGCTTTGACTTGCCTTCCCCATTGCCGCTTACTAGAAACTTTTTGGCGCCGGTTCTTTATGTCACCCACACCAATTTACCAGCCGCTGGAAACTACATTTATTATTTTGTCACCATAATTAGCGCTATCCCATAATAATACAATTTTTATAACAATTGACTGCGAAACAAAAACATAGTTGCGAAAACACCAAAGAGTAGGCATTAAAGCTATGCGTATCTCTATCTAGTTAAATAAATTCTAAGTAGTTCTCATAAAAATAAACCTATACACATTAAATACATATTATTACTTTCTTTCTCAAACCCCCATTCGCGCTGAAAAAGGCAACCACTTCTCTCCGTTTAAAAACACTTTTATTAACCTACTTTTCAAAAAGCGACGCTCTAAAACCAGCGTTGTCTGAAAAACGTTCTGAATCTAGACTTTTCCAAATACTGTTAGGTTTTGCATCGCAATTTCGCTTTCTTTAATTTCCCTGAAGCCATCGCTCATGCTGTCTATCTATTTTCGTGACCTCAAGCCTTCATATCCGAATGTTTATTAATAGCGTTTCAAGGAGAGGTTTTTTTTTTGTGAAAGTGGAATTAGAATAGAGGTTCCTTCCCTAGCACGAGTTTGACGTTAATTTGACGGATACAATTAGTTCCTCGTACATACACTAGTAGCACTTTAGTACGTAATAGTAGTTTATGTAACTGGTACATAATGAGGGGTATTATACACGAGTGTGAGTTTATAAAACGAGCGAAGCGAATTTTATAATAGTATCACACGAGTGGTATAATACCAAGTTATGTACAGTTTCATACACTACTTTATCTACTCTCATTGAACACGAACATATCAAATAAAAGATAAAACTACAATAATTAATAATCATCCACCATGTCATTCACCGAAACACAAACGTCAAAATCCCAACATTCCCTTAGAAAGCGCGCGCAGCCACAGATTAAAAAGTAAATAGATGTATCTATGATCAGTAATCTGTATCATAATTTTAAAAAATTAAATTATAACATTGTTTTGTTAGAGAAACAGTGTTATAATTTAATTTTTTAATTTCATTACGATACTCTATGGTATAAAGTATGTCATTATAAACTCGTTTTGAGTTTTGTATTTCGAAGTTTACGATATGAGAGTAGATAAATATGAGTTACGTATTTAGTAACTCTAGTTAAGCGCTTCTTATCTAGTCTTCTTGAAGTATTTACTTGTAAATACGATGTACGGCCAAAAACGTAGCATTTGTCCAATAGTCTCCGCTGTAATTGTTGGTTTATCTGGTATTTTTTGGCACTTTTTAAAAAGCCAAATAATATACATATACCAACGGTTATCCAATGATTAAAATGTTAAACGTAGCTTTGTTGTTTTGATGTACCGTATCTAAGCATGAATTTTGTTTGTTAAAAGGAGAATTTCACATAATTTACGTTAGTGTCAAATGTTTACGTTTAAATTATAAATTAGAGCACTAATTGATCATAATTATCACAAATAACAATGACATCATAACACACCACATGGAACTTATTTTTTTTGGCACTAAGCTTTAAAAGAACTGGGTGTCTCGTCCAACCATGGACCATGCCCGGGTTGACGGCGCGTTGTGTTCGGGGTCAAAGCCTGTCGGGGTCTCGCAATTACCATGACCCCGGAACGTAAAGGGCTAATAAAGGACACCGTGAATTTTAGTCAGTACGAGTCTGACAGTCCCTCTCGCTCTGCCCTGGGTAGGAGGACTGATTTAATGATTTAACCACGATAAAAAAAGCTTAAAAAGGAAATATAAAAGACACTGACCTCCGTCCCCTGCACCTTGAGCTTCATATGATCTTCTCTGGTGGTCTTCCCATCTTTTCTCTTCTTCCAGCAGTAGCCATCACGTCGGTAGCGGACCTTCTTACGGCTGTACAGCAGCATTGAGCCGCTTTTTGGCCTGGAGACAAAGAAAAAGATATTTAAGAGGAGAAAAGTAAATGCAGAATATCTAGGCGGAACCTACTAAAGATGTAAGCTGTCAGTGTGTTCCTAGTAAAGATGTAAGTGTGGTTCGCTGATTGCATAAGTCTCGATTGACTTATTCAACTATTTTAATTTACCCTTTATTTTAGACTATTTTGGCTCTTATATAATACTTTTAAATGAATACAACAAACAAAAATAAATAATGGATACATTCATGTACGTTATAAGCAAACATAGTAATATATGTTTGCTTAAAAGTATTTTATTTTATTTAAAACTTCGATTATACTTTTGTTTTATAGGGTGTTCCAATAGCACTAGTAAAATAATGTTCTGAATATCTGTTACTAACCATTATCCTAAGCTTATCCTAGCATTATCCAAGATCTAAAAACGTACGTATATAAATAAACATTTTCAGGATGTTACATTTGCTCAAAAGCCCCAGTTTTACGAGAAAATCTTAAGTGACAATCAAAACCTCACTCAATTTGTCATGATACAAGTAATTAAACAATACTAAGTTCCTAATTGCAATTTAACTCATGAATTCTAACAATTAATCATTTCGGAAGTAATTGGCAAATTGTAGTTCACATAAATTGTTAATCTTCGAGGGGTTGCCACAAGCTATCATTAAACCTTTAGCAGAAGGGTTACTGCCAAAGTTGTAACTTGTAGTTATATAAGTTGTTACATTAAGTAATCTAATATCTTATAATATCCAAAGGCTGTTCCGCAAGTATGGTGAAATGAATAGCTTAATTTTTTTCTTTCGGTATTCGGTATGTTCGTTCGAAGAGAAAAGTGATTAAACATTTATTTTAATAAAAAAAACGTTCAAATTTTTCTGAAATTCAGATATAGCAGAGAGAAAAAATTATGTCCCACATAATGATCACATGGACCCTACACTAGGTTTATCATTATGCTTGTAATTGTAACCAAAAATTTTGGAAAAAAGAAAATGCAAATTTCTTGGATATGTGAGTTGAAAACAAATCACAATTAAAAATATGAAGTGCATGATGGTGTGTTGCGATAGATTGTGGGTGCATATGCGTGTCAAATCGAACGAATTACTCAAATGAATTTATCTCTCAAATATTGAGCGTTTGATATCAGTGTCAGAAATATTTTCTTTCGACCTTTTTGGAATTACTTATAAAGACGGACTAATCATAAAATATGTATTTTTAAAGTATAGAAATCCAGTAATCCTTATATACACAAAATATCTTTATAAAATGATTTTAAAATACTAGCAATAAGACGAACATGCGTCAGTTTCACTGAAAAGCACGTAGAGCAAACACAATATATTGAAAACCACACAACTTAGGGTAAGCCTTGATTAATATCTAAAACACTGGGGATTATAATAAGAGGATTAGCAGATCATTACCATTAGTTATTGGTTTTTTAACAATAAAAAGTATTTGAACAGCGTAGGCAGATAACATTTAAAAAAATTATCAGAAAGTGTTAGAAAAAGAAAGTGAAATAGCCCATATTATTTATAATATCTGGTTGACCGAGCTTCGCTCGGTTTTTAAAATGTCTATATCTTGGGAACCAAGCTTTTCTCGAACCTGGGACCTTGATAAATCGATTCCCCTAATCAGTAACCCCTAATCAGTAACTTTCATGAAAATCCTTGGAGCCGTTTCCGAGATCCTGATTATATATAAATAAATATACAATAATTGCTCGTTTAAAGATATTAGATAGATGTATGTTATGGAACTTGTAGATCGTGGCTCAGGGTTAAGAGCGAATAATCGCGCATTATTGGTAAAGTGATCCGCTCACTTCACTAGACAGAATTTATTAGTTGAAGATCGTGTTTCGTTTCGGCTTACTTCCTTATTGATTCTTGAAGTGATTTTATTATTAGGAAATTGATTTCCTCATTCGTAGAGCTTGAAATGAGAGGGTTTATTTATAACTAAGAAATAAGATATCAATACGATTAAAAGACGTCTTTAGAACAAATCAGGTCATGAACTAAAAGTTATATATAGGTATAGTATACCAGCTGTGCCCGCGACTTTGTTCGCATGGATGTCGGCACTTACCAATGTATATTTTATCAAATTGCCAAAGTTTCATACAAACTTTCATCCCCTGTTTTATACCATTTGGGGTAGAATTAATCAAAATCCTTCCTTAGCGGATGCCTACGTCATAACATCTACCTGCATGCCAAAAAACCCGATCCATCCAGAGGTTTGGGCTGTGCGTTGATAGATTACTGTGTCAGTCAGTCACCTTTGACTTATATATATTTAGAAGATGTAGACTATAGTTATATTTATAAACTGGCGCTGGAAATATAATAATCCATCGTGGATGAAATCTTGACCCCGATCTTTGTCTATTTTTATCCACAAATTAACTTCTTTATTTCTCTATACCAGTCATAAAGATGATCAATAAGAAGCGACAACATGGATTGAGATAGAATATAACTAAGTTAATTATTAATTAAATAGAGAGGTTTGGAAGAAAAAAGGGGAGGCCTTTGCCCAGCAGTGGGACACCGAATAGGCTATTAAAAAATAATATAAAAAAAAATACACAGTTATGTGTGTTCACTATTAAGAAAACCTAGATTGCATGGAATGAAGGACCTGAACGCCAAACAAGAACAATTCCACTTTCAGCCCTCAGGGGTTGAATGTGGAAACGTTTAGGGGTCGAACGCGGAAGAGGGTAGAAATTATTGGGGGTTGAGTGTGGAATAAACTATAGTGGATACTTGTTCTATGTAAATAAAGAAAAATAAATTAACTATCATGAGATTCACTATACATAAATAGTAATATAAGTGTGTAATAGCTGAAAATTACCAACAAAGAGAAAACCCCAATCCAGTATCCGTACTCAAAAGTATAATAAATATGACAAAAGTATTTTTCACTGCTCGTCCCCGACTTCAAGCCATCAAATTATATCATCCGTACGACACAACATTGTAACGGCGTGCGCGCCAAACTTTATATTTTACAACCTTCGGTTCACCCATAAAATATTAAATGAATATATAAAACTGTATTAGAAAGCTGACGGTCACAAGATAATTCAAATTACGTACAGCTGAGACGCATATCAAAAGTTTTCGTGAAAACTGAATTATTATGGTTTCATGAACTATGTATTATTTTTAGCGGTCATTAAATCATCAAACGTGTCCTTCCATACTGGATGGAGCCATAAGTCCACAAAGCTTAGACATTGTTATGTCGCTGTAAGCATGTGAGAATTCCCCATCATTTGACAGATGTTAATTATTATTGACGTCAGTAATTTACATCATCGATCCTTTATCCACCAATATTTTGTGGTAACAACTTAAGTTACGTACAATAGTACAGAATCGTTTGAATCCGTCAAATTGATAAAGATCAAAGTCGTCAATATGGATATGTATGTTCACGCGAATGCGGACCTAATTGTATCTGAATGTCTGTAAGAAAATAAGCTTATGATGGGTCATGATTCAACTTTGTCGATTGTACATAGAAGAAAGTGTTAAAGTAAATCGTCATGAACAAATAACAGTCTTGTCAAAGCTATTTTATAGTTTTCGTACAATAATAAATTTAGAATAAAAAAATATTTTGAATTAAGGACGCAACGAACACTAAATACTCGAATCTGAATAACGAAAACGATGAATACGTGTAATGTAGCGCTTAGACGAGAGGCCGTAGACTTTTCACGTTTTCGTAACGTAAATTTAACTGAAACGTTGACGTTAATTCGATGGAAAAATAAAAAACAGAAATCTTGTGACAAACGCTCCGGTATATTTACATATTATAATACGGAGTCACTTGTTTCTCTGTATGCGCATAATTCATAATTGTATTAGTTACTAGTGTTTGCCCGCGGCTTCGCTTGCGTTATTTTAGAATTTGAGAAACAATACGGATCGTGTGGCGCCATCTGGAATATGAACGTAATTGTTTTCTCGGCAACAGCTCTCTTCTGTTATTCGGGATGTAAGATACCTTATATCCGTGTCTATACTCCTGACAACGTATATGTAAAATTTTGGGACGATCGATTCAGTAGGTAGTAATGCGTGAAAAGGTAAAAAACAAACATACTTGCATTTTTATTATTAGTTTAGATCAATAATGTTATATCTAGGTACATAGTTTGCATAGGAAACGTCCTTATTTGAGCGACATTAATTTCAAAGAACCGTGTTTATTTTAAACATTAGACTATCATTTTTGGGTTGATTTACAGTATCGCTGCAAATTGAACGTACGATAGCATTGCTCTTCTCCCTTGCATTCCGCGTGATACCTAAAAAATAACTAATTATCTGACTCGATGAGTACAACTTGTCGTCGTTTAAAACAGAATCTATGCACTGGTTTGAACACCAATTTAAAACATAAATAAACACAATTTTTTCTAATCTATAAAATTCCACACCTCGAAACAATTACAATTTAAAAAAATATCCAACTTACTACCTACAATTTAAATCAGTGTAGATTTATATCCTAGAAAACTATTGAAAAAAAAATAGTAATAATTTAAAATCGTGAATAATATTGAAATAAAAGTATACACATTTTTTTTTTATTATTTGAAACTCTCAGGACAAATATAAGAAAACTCAAAAAGTGAAAAAAAGAAACAGCGAGATTTGATCCAGAGACCCCTTGCACGAAAGTCAAGCACGATACCAACCAGACTGGCTAGTACGCTGACAGTGTTTTCAAATAGCGGTTCTTATACAAATGTCAACAATGACTGAAAATCAACATATTATAAAATTGCTAATCCCCCAAAGGGAATAGCGTAATTATACATATCCTATTAATAGAAGAGCAGTTTAAGGAATATTTGGGGAAAAATTGACTAAATAATATCCAGTGGTTTAGCTTCCAACTAAAAACAAACAGATAAAAACAACAAAATTTAAAATTGTTTATCTCCCAGGAATAATAGCGTAATGATACATAGCCTATCAACAGAAGCATATTATTAGAAATATTTGAGGAAAATTTGATCGACAACTTTACAGTAGTTTAAGAGATAGATCAAATCAAAAAAACATAAAAAATTTCGAAAGAAAAAAAAAGTTGATTTGGCATCAGAATCGATCCCTTATCTCGAAAAAAATACAAAAAGAAAAAAATATTCAATGTACAGGAATGACAGCTCTACGATTTTATTATATGTAAAGATTATCAGGACAAGAAAAGAATGTAATATTCAGAAAATCCAACAATTATGTAAAATTATGTGCCCGTGCCGAGCCGGGACGAGTTGCTAGTTACAAATAATTAGTCTATTTCAAATCAAATATTAATTCCAACCATTACTTCCTTTCAAGTCGTTTCTGAATATTTAAACAGATTTCCTGAGCCCATTGTTACAATACAGTCATTACAACTAGTAAACGGCTATGCTTCGTGATTACAAATAATGATATATCGATCCCCGATGCCGGCACATACAAATCGTCATCCCGAAAAAAGTACATAAACTACATTCGTACCTAACCCGTGCCATCCATAACGACGAAAACAGATTTCATTGATGCAATTTTATTTATTTAAAGCAATAAAAATCGCCGATGGGAAGCGCGAGGCCGTATTTCGTATGACGTCACTACCGTACGTTATTTTTGCGACAAAAACACGCTTCGTGTCAAATTCATGAGTACGCCGACTAATAAATCGCTATTGAACGCATAAATCTGGACGATCTATGCTAGTTGCGATTTTTTTTCGCGATTTCGTTTCGGTTATCCGTCAATAGGGCTATCGGATGTTAAACGTTAGATTGGAGGTCGCTCGTTTGAATAAAATTTGCGTATTTTAGTATCTGTTATCTTTTTAGGATAAAATAAATAATGTTCTCCTTTTTTTTGAAATTTCGTATTCAGATTAAACGTTCTAAATTACGTCAGCTAGATTGTTAAGCTAAAATGTAACAAGGGATAAAAAAAAAAAACAAAAATAAGCGAAAATCCACAAACATTAATTATTCGCCTGTCATTTTCTCCGACCTTACTCAACAAAGCCTATCGTAACGATAAACGAGGAGTCACCAAAAAGGCCAGATTTTACGCTAAAAGTTACGCCATTACTAATTTCTTGTTTGTTAACGTTGTTCCGCGAAAATTTTTAACATAAAAATATGAATAATAAAGTCTGGTAAAGTGTGGGTCGTAACACAAGTTAATTAATCGTGGATAAGACAGTGAAATTTATTTATACGGGACATGGGCTCGGTATTACGGGGACGCCGGTTTTTAACCTACGTAAACCAGACAAATAGTCGGCTTTGAGACAAGCAGGGTTGTGGGGAACGGGACATTATTGCTGGCTTGTCCTGAATTCGGCCATTTTTTTTTTGTTTTTGTTTTTTTCCTCAAAGAGATGAACATCACTGTTTTCAAGTAGAAAAAAATACATTGTGTATGTATTCAAATAGTGATATTTGGAATCGCGTAATAAATAACAGGCTGTTCTTAAATATGACACAAATGTAAGAAATCTTAATGAGTAAGCTTATTTCAGAAGAGTTTTAAAGGCAGAATTTTGGTCATCATTTTGAATTATAAAAATAATACATACTTTTAAACACAATTTTTATTGCTACAAATTGCTTATTCTTCTCTTTTGTTGTGTCGATGATTCCATCGACATGAAAGTGTTTCAAATACAAATGAAATATCAACATAGGTTCATTTGTCAAAACGCCAACAATCAAAACAAGTCCTTCAATAGTTACACGCCAAATTCCCCATTCAATCAGCATCGTATAAGATTTTCATGTCACGAAACCATATGGACGTCTCAAATTGTCCCGGAATTGTAACTAACTTTACACAACCCTATGTCGGGCAAGCGATTTGTCAAGAGCGAACTGTGAGCCGTGATTTTCCAAATAATTTTTCGCCAACCCTTCACGAGCTTTTAACTTCTTCCCAGCTCCTGAATGCGCTTTCAAATTAAGCAGCTTTTTTTATTCTCTTTAGCTCCGTCTGTATTGGAATTGTTGATGTTTTGTGAAACAATGGCATTTGGTTCGGTGATTTTGTTTTGTTGATTAATTAGTGTGTTGCATGTTGAGCATTGTTTTAGTTGGATAATTATTGACCTCTGTTGGTTTGTGTATGTAGACGCACTTCAAGCTAGCCCAATCTGTTACATTTATTTTCTGGATTTTCAACTTTATGACAACATTAGAAGGTTCTTTTACGATTGATATTTGACTGAATTGACATAAAATTAAACTTGATAGACTATACCTGTTAATATAGGTTGATATGGTGGCAATGTGGTGTGCATGAAGTATTCAATTTATAATCAAAATCGGCCAAGATAAGACTTATTATTAGACTCGAGATTATAATTAAACCTGCAATCTGTATTGTATTCCTGTAACGAAAAATCAATCATATTTTTCTATGCCAGATTGCAAAAGTAAACTGAAAATGCCACAAGTACGTACAAAAGGGGTGCTATGACAGGAAACCTCCACGTGCGCCCGTGGACTGGAGTTCCTTCTCGGATACGTCCGGGGGGAAGACCAGTTTTTCGGGCCGGTGCACCCTGGGATGCGGGCAAAAACTTTTTCTTAAGCACTGTGTGCCTAAGTGGTCTCTTTGCCCGTATGCGAATAGCCTGTCGTGTGGACGCTCCAACGCGTGTCCCTCTGATTAGCAGAGGGCACAGCGGCGGAGCGGGCTTGCGGACGGTGAGTGATGGGTAACTCGCCGTCCGAAGGACCAAGCCCGGGTCGGTGGCGCGTCGTGTTTCGCGCCAAATGCCTGCTGGGGTCGCGGGTTTTTTCTTAACCCAGGATACCGTGGCCCCAGAACGTAAAGGGCATAGGAAGGAACACGGGTGGATTTTAGTCAGTAAGAGTCTGACAGTCCCTTCCGCCCCACCCAGGGCGGGAGGACTCATTTGATGATTTTACCACCTTAAAAAAAAAAAAAAAAAAAAAAAAAGTACGTACAAAAGTACAAAACTGTCAATAAAATACGCTAACTTTGTTAATGGCACATTTACAACCTCACCACACAATAATTTCAACCCTATCATGCCAACAACTCAATATCAACAACAGGCACGAATTTAAAGCGTGACTGCAAACACGATCAAAAAGGAACGAAGCACAAAACTAGCCTGGATTCCAATCAAAACTGTGTAACCCACTAATGAGGCCATAAAAATTCACAAAAATCATGAAACTACGATAAATGCAACGCCGGATTGCATTCACATTGCATGATGGTGAATCGGGCCAATCACTTCAATAAATCATCGCTTACGAATAATTTTCATCGTATTTTGTGGATTAATTCGACGATAATTTAAATGGGTACAGCAACTCACGCTCTTTCTCGCATTTGGTTTGGGCTTCAGAATGCAATCTGTTTTTTTTTTTAACCGACTTAATAAAGAAGGAGGTTATCAATTCGACGGTATTTTTTTTTCTGTGTTTGTTACGCGATTGCTCCGCCAATTGTGGACCGATTTTCAAAATTATTTATATATTTTTTGTTCAAAAGGAGATACTTCAGGAGTGGTCCCATTGTCACCATGTCAGGATCTGAAGATTGGATCCTAGAGAAATCGAAGGCAACCCTCAAATTTTACCCTTTTTTGTGGTTGTTTTTGAAGGCGGTTACATTTTTTTTTAAGTTTTGCTTCACACGCATATTACTTGCGAGTGTTTTACACTTGGTTCTTCTAAAGAATATCGCAAATTAAAATAAATTATTATAAATTGGTGGTAGCATACGGACGCTTGTCGCTTGTAAGCAAGCGGTCACCGTATCCTTTACCCTTTTTACGCCACTTTTGAAGACGCATGTTGTACAAATAGCTCATTTGAATATATTCGGAAGGGTAATCAATTTTTCTCCTTTTTTCAGTAGTTCCATACCCATGACTGTGCCTTGCTTTTTAGTTAATCGCTTTTTTTCATCCTATTAACATGAGTTTTCATGTTAGATGTTAGTTGTTTCATTCGGTGACAATTAAAAATCATCCAAATTACTACTGGGTAACTATAAACCATTCTATAGTCGTGAAATAGCAAATAAATAACTCAATTGAAAGGTCTGGAGTTATGCGGGCGGCTCACGAACTGCAGCGCAGCTGGATTATTCTAGGGTGGTACAATTTAATGAAATCTACTGTTGATAATTATTATTTAATACTAGCTGACCCGGCAAACGTTGTTGCCATATAAATTATTTCTAGTTTTTCTTATTTGCTCACCGTTTAGACCTACCCTGGACTACGACAAACATTTTAAAACCAAAATCAGCTCAATCGGCCCAGCTGTTCTCGAGTTTTAATCAGACTAACGAACAACAATTCATTTTTATTTATATAGATTTTAATGTATCCAAGACAAGGGGTGAATAGTGGTGGTGATTAACCTAGGAACTGGGCCATGGCATCAGATTAGGCAATAATTGCTACTTTTAATATACATATTTCAAGGAGGATTCAATTTCAAATTCAGCCGACCTCATAATAGTTAAGGTCAAATCATGAATAGTATTCCAAAATTGCGTGATAGTTCGTGATACTAAATGTATCAAGTTTAACTTAAAGTTTTTCTTACACTTGCTACATAATTTCAAAATATTTAGGTGTGTATTTCTAGTATTTACGAGTATCTAACTTCCTTGAAAACTTTAAGTGCATGTTATTTCTTAAAAAATAAGTAAAGAAAAATTCCCATTTAATTAAATCTACCAACAAAACTTGTACCAGCCATCAACCATAAAAAAAAAAAACAAAATGGCTCGAACTGGAATCGGCACCGCTCGCCTGACACTACCAACTTAACAAAGATATTGAACATTAATTGCATTCTAACGTCATGCAATGGTGCCACACACACGCCGCGAATATTTCTGCTGATCGCTGAGACTGATAGAGGTAATAAAGTCATTTCATTTGTAGGATTGAAGGGGATTAATTAATTTATGTATATGAAAACGTCAATGAGGGAAAATTAGTACTTCCTCACTCATTTTGTTTTTTAAATGGCCATCATTACCATTGTATGACTATTTAAAAGACCATGTTATGGGTTCTTTTGACTATTCAAAAGTGCATGTTATGGCCAAATTAAAATAAACTTTGAGTTTGAGATTTGATAGCAGGGATAACCAAAATGGTCAAATACCTGTTTTCAGCATTGAAATGTTCACCAGAAGAAGAAACTGACCAGAATATGGACTACAGCACCGGTAATAACTAATGAATAGGCAAAATAAACCATTGATCGGACGCTGCCGATTTTAATTATTTAAACATTTCCTTTAGCAAAAGCCCACTGATATAGTTATATATTTAAATTAAATAAACATTTTGTGACAAAATAATAATTATGTACAAAAGATTAAACAAAATAGGACTTAAGGAACATTGGCAGTTAGTAGCACATTTATGGAAAATATTTATTTTTATGGTAAAAGACTCACCAAGGTTGCATAAAACTTTTGCACTCAAAAATAATCATAAATAAAAATGAAACAACGAAAAAACAAAGCAAAATAAACCGGAAAGAAACACCGAAAAGGCTTCAAACAAGAAAATTGGTTGTAACTTGCATCGCGAGTTCCATAATCGTCGAGCTAAGCTTTTTCCTTCAGAAAAAGAAAGACTTCTAATGAACTTTTCGAATCAGGCTTTTTTCCGGTTGAGATTTCTTTTTTCAGTCGACTGACGGATAGTTTGCTTTTTCATGTTGTTTTCAGAAAATGCCGTGCTGGTTGGTGTTGGTGTAATTATTTTATTATTGAAGTGTAGAATTTAAGTCAGAAGGTCAGTCATGCTATGATTTATTTTTAGCTAAAGATATTTAAAGTACTGTTTGAGTAAAATGACAAACAAACGAAAATGTAATCTCATGTCATAATTTCATAATTACTATGACATTGTAACGCACAATTGCACATTATAGACTACGATGTGGTTCACTTTTTCCGATCTATCATTTCAATCTCTATCACGAAAAGGAATTATTACAAAAATGTTTAGTATTTATTTTATTTTAGTAATGTAAGTATTTATTTAATTTAGATACTTATTTACTAGATTATCGAGAATTTCGAATGTTCAATAAAGTACTCTATTATAAGAAAATACGGTATTGATTGACAAAACAACATTTATTCATTTATTTATCAAAACACTTTTTCTATCATTACAGGGTTTACCCTAATGCGATAGGTAAGAGCTTAAACTAAACTTAAACTAAAAAGTTACAGTCATTAATGTTGTTAAGTAAAAAAACATTTATAATTTCCAAATTTATAATAAAACATCAATTTTATTTCACTTAACACACACCTAGTCAAAACCTAAACGCTACATAGCATAGAAGGCCGCCTATCCATCATTCAACTCGTAAGTACTCATTACCTGCCACATTTGAACCACATGCAAAATGCATTTCTTAATAACCCCTTCACCAAACATCCAGCTCTTCAATCTTCAACAAAACGAGCAGTTGAAACTTTTAACATCCCCTATTCCCCTTAATTAACACCCCTTTTGTACCCTATTCCCCTCTCACCGTAGACTGCAACTATCCTACTACTATTATAAAGGCGAAAGTTTGTAAGTATGGATGTATGGATGTTTGTTACTCTTTCACGCAAAAACCACTAAACCGATTCGACTAAAATTTGGTACACAGATAGTTTATAACCTGGATTAACACATAGGATAGTTTTTATCCCGATTTTATGTTCCCATGGGATAGTTCTCGAGTTGTAGCGGGTGAAGCCGCTGGCAACAGCTAGTCGGTCATAATTCAAAGTAAGCCATGCTTAGGCAATTACTTAGCTGCAATAAAACTATGTCGTTACTGTAATATGTTGTAACTTAATTATTACGTCACAGCGCAAGACTGGCGTTAACTAGATTTTATGACTTTTTGTTTCGATATGTGTTAGTTTTAAGTTCAATCCAGGTTGTGTATAGCTAGAAAGTATCGTAGCATTGAAACTCAGGGTGCTTGTACACGGCGTATGTAACCCGCGCAAGTAAAGGTAAGGGTTACCTGCGCGAGTAACATGCGCAAGCTACTTGATCAAGTTACCCGCGGGGTGCTTGTACACGGCGCATGCAACTCGCTCAAGTAAAGGTACGGGTTTGAGGTTTACCCGCGCGATTAACATGCGCAAGCTACTTGATCAAGCTACCCGCGGGGTGCGTGTATACGGCGCTTGTAGCTTGAGCATGTTGAGGCACTTGCGCGGGTAACATGCGCCGTATACAAGCACCCTTATCTTACCACTAAATTACCGAAATTAATAATCAATTTCAAACCAAATCGCGTTCCTTTGTTTTTGACGGCTGCTTCTGATTGGCTCAGATAAAACTAGGATACGTAGGTAAATTCGGTTTTGATTTAGCTTGGTTACAAACTAAGATCCAAGGGAAGCTTCACAAACGAGATAGAAATGTATAGTTTCCACTGTTAAATGTAATATGGGATGTTAAATAACATTCCATATTGCAAGTGTCATCGGGAATGACCTCTCTGAATCTAATCCTCTCTTTTACTTTTTAAATACTTTTTTTTAAATAATCATAAATATTTTTTATACATGTCAAAAGATACTAAGATGCCTTAAAAGTTATCACACCAATATATTATTAAAGTCAGCAGTACACCTATCCCGTATAAATATATATAAACAGTCCAACTATAACTGGTTAAAACAAAGATATAAAGCAATTTATTTGAACACACCAAAAAACAAAACACCAACCTCAAAAATATCGGATATTCCACCTCCCTACAAAAATAAACACACTCGATATTATTTCTAACACACAATGACCTTAATATCAAACATGTCCTCAAAATCTACTTTTAAAATAAATACCTTACAGCTGCGTCATCAACTAATGTAATTTATCAAGTGGAATACGGACAGGTACACACTTGGTAGAACTACCGACAAGCCTTGTAAGTTTCATTAAAATAATAGTACGTTATGATAATAGTTTAGAAACGTAGTAATGAATTGAGAACTAGTTGTGTTTTAATTGTGATGAAAGGGTTTGTATTCAATCAAAAGTATTTTATTTTTTTTTTTTTTTTTTTGCGTGGTATAATTTAAATAAAAAGTCTATTTTATAGCTTGATTTTTTTATATTAGATTAGTTAGGAATGGGGTTAACCCCATAATATTATGTGACCTAAACACACCTGTGGTTGTTCCCAGAGGCGGCTTAGTAAATTCTGACACGAGGCGGTGGCCACATTTCACACGAGAAAGAAGGAAGATTAAAACCAAGTTATTAGCTACGAAACGCCTACGCCGTAGCAGCATGCTACGACGTAGCACCGTAGCCACAAAAAAGCGTAGCAAGGAAAACATAAAGTACAAAAATTACAAGGCTACGTTTAAAAATAAAGAAAACAATACATCTTTAGTTTCTTCTAGAAAATAACGACCGGTCAAGTCGAAAGGTAAAATTAACTTTCCAATTACAGTACCTGTATTAAAAAAGTGTAATCATTAGTCAAAGAAAGCCCATTAGCCGTAGCAGTCACTTTATTCAAGGTGTAATTACTCAACTTCTCAGTTCCGATTCCGATTTAATTATGAAAAATGTATTTCTACTTTTTGCTGTTAAGTTTTTGTTGTAGTGATGTCACGGGAAGATAAATTGTACAGTTTTAATGTTTACTTAGAAGTTTAATGTCGTTGGCGTTTCAATTTTAAATTCGGTTTTTTTTTTTTGCATGGCTTTTGTATTTATATCTGTTTAGCTCAATACATGAGCTAAACAGTTTTTGTGTTCCATCATGAGAACGTTTTATGTTCTGATTTTAAACAATGTCAGAGTTTGAACAAGAATGAATAGACTGTGGTGTGACTAATGACACCAGGCACTGAAAGATATCTTCAATTCTACCATATTTTATTACAGCAAGAATAAGCTGTGTTTGCCACTATGCCAAAGGACCAAGAAACATTGTATAATACCGATACAACTTTATTTTTAGTACATGTGAAACTTAAATACAGTTTGTACAGAATCAGTATCTGATTCCATTCCAATAATTTTTACACCATGTTATATTTTCTTCAAAAATATTTTTATTAAATGTTATTACCAGTTAATTACAACACAATCAGCGTACGATTAGATACCTATACCAAACTATTATCAAGAGTGTATAACACAGGAGATGCGGTTTTCGCGGGTGTATCGCGAAATGAGCATGTTTATGAACGGACAACCAGGTAATATACAAGCTTATAACTTAGAGATTTTTATGATGCGGTTTCAAAGTTTTTTTTTTTACTCAAAAATATTGGACAGGTGTATCGGGTTTCGCATAAACATAAAATAATGTTGTATTACTGAACCTTAAACTAAATAAATGATAACCCCAAATTATTCTCAAATAAGCAGTCCAGCTAAACAACCATAAATGTTTTAATCAATGAAAACAATATTCTTTATTTATTTAACAAACAAAAATTTTTATTCAACAAACAAAATTCGTCGTATCGAACAAAAAATTCATTCGACTCAAGTTCGGACGATATCAATTAGACGGCTACCTCCCGTGCAATGCATACAGATGTGCACATATATCTTCAGTGCATTGCTAAATACCGGGCGAAGGCTGTATGTAACTAAACGGTGATATATTGGAGAGAATCGTCGAATTGGATATTGAAACCGAGAAGATATATGGATGATAAGTTAAAAGTGAAAGTGTCTGTATATAATGTAATGCTTTTGCGGGTAATTTGACTAACATAGTTTATTGAATTTGGGTATGGAAATAGTTGGAACGTTAAGAAATTATTATAGATGTTTATATTGTATTTAATGTGTTTGAATATAGGGTTTCAAAAAAAAAACTTATTGGAAAATCAAATATACGAAGTTTTATATAATTTTTACATGAACTTTAAAAAAATATTAAGGAAGAAAAAATAGTAAAAAAAAAAAACAATTTAACGGTTAATTAAACAGTTATTTATTATTAGCCTGAATTGTCCCACTGCTGGGCAAAGGCCTCCCTCCATTCCTTCCAATGTTCGCGACTTTGCGCCACCTTATTTAACCACGCAATTAAACAGTATCGATAAAATTAGAACTTAATAAAGAACTCAAGAATTCAGAATTGTGTTGTGGAATTCAAGCATAATATCCCGCTCAGCCTGTATCCACCCTACGGAAACACATCAGACATTTCATCAATAAATTGTATATCCTGTCTTTACAATGACGTTACAAACATCATTTTACTACAAAATTCCTATACAATAGTATAAAAAATAAGAAGAAAATAAGCTATTTTATAAACACGCCTACATCTGCAAATAATTTGTGGTTTTTATATACTGTTATAAAATTTTATTTAGCTCTTGACAAAAATGCTAACACATTTATGATTCATTACATGTCTTTTATTAATGTTGTTATAGTTAGTGATACTTTTATGGTATTTCTTTATTATAGCAACATTATTTTTATATAGTTACGCCTAATGATGTGCTAACTTGAAGTATATTAATAGGGGAAAAAGAGAAGTGGGTACTGTGTGACGACGATATTTTGACATGATATTTTTTCTTAAGAGGATCGTCTACCGAGCACTCGTCCATACTAAAAGAGAAAACGTTTTCCTGCCCCTATATTTTATCCTATCTCAATGATTTTTTAGAATGCTTCTGACACAGTAAAAAAGTAGGTTTATAGGTTTTCTTTTTTTCAAAAGTAAGGGTGCTTGTACACGGCGCATGTAACCCGCGCAAGCGCCTCAACATGCTCAAGCTACATGCGCCGTTTACATGCCCCCCGCGGGTAGCTTGATCAAGTAGCTTGCGCATGTTACTCGCGTGGGTAAACCGCATCTTTACTTGCGCGGGTTACAATCACCCTAACTCTTAGGCGCCTATAACTTTCAAACTATTATAAATTTTGATGCTCTCACGGATCAGAGCTATCGAGGATTCGATCTTCGCTCGGAAAAAATATTTGTATGACCTACAAGTCGGTCTTCCGGCCCTGAATATTTGTGTATGTGTGTTTCTGTGTTTGTAAACGCACCCACGAAACAGCAGAAATTAAAAATGAAAATAAAAAAGACATTTCTGTATATCATTTTAGTAACACAACTACGCGGGTAAAGGCTAGTTAGCCATATAATCAAATACTCTTCAAACTATAACCACTAACTAAACCAACACACAGTACAGCGCAGTCTACTATTCCAACGCCAAACCGAGCAAAACTTCGATAAAACCTAATTTAATTCCATCCCATTGAAATTCGTGGCACGCGTTACACTTAGCTCGTTGCAATTAAATTGTGAGGCGGCTTCGCTAATTGATTTGGGATACTGTACTGCAACCGGGGTATTTTTGTACCCCTTCTACTAAGACTGAGGTACTTTTGTACCCCTCTAATAAGATGATAGTGTTCATTCTGGTTTTAAAAAGAAAGACTTGGAAAGAAAATGAGATGAAGGTGAAGTAGATTATCGGAATAAGGCTGGAGAGCTCGAGGTACGCTGAAAACTTACTCAATACATCTTCAATTATCCCTAAAAACAGAAATGTAGACTTGGCTGCGAGAGACTGGTTTTGAAAGAAACCAGACGTATTGAAAGGTGCGATTTTTGTGGTCCCAAAAAAAAGTGTTTGAGACATTTCGAAATCATTACACCAACCTTTTAAATTAAATATTAAAGAGTGGAAAAATTAATAAGCCAGATCATTTAGTTGGGATTTACAGTTTGTAAATAATGAATAACTTAAGGAAGAAGTTATTTGTATTGAAAGTTTACATTAACAATGCTTGCTTGCGTATGGTTGCATGAAAGTGGAAAGACAAAAATCATCCCACTTTTAGATACAAACGCAAATTAAAAACGCAACTTAACAAAACACCCTCTAAAAACCGTCTCATCATCATTACAAATCACCATCAAAACCCTCACCTATTAGGACGCACTAGAACTAATTTACGGTCACCCGGCATCGCAATCAGATCGCCATGAATTGCGGTGACAGACGAGACCTCCGTCCTCTGCCGAATATATCAGCATCCCTTCCAAATGGAACGTGGGCCCACAATTACAGGAGTAATGTATTGAGGAGACTGATTGGTTTTTGATTAGATGTTTTAAAATATTTGTTTAAAAGGCTTGTATTTTGTTTGTAATTAATGTAAGATAAGGATTTAAAGCTGGGTCTGGACAAAGTGGCATTATCTCTGTGACAATAATACCTATTTATTGAACTGATATATTGTACCATTAATATATTTGCTTTTTACTTATAAGATTTAAAAGAATTTGCCGTTTTTAAAGGTTTTAAGGATAATGCTTGAGATCGACAAATAATAATACAATCATTAGTGACTAATAATCATAGTAGTAGTAACTAATACCTACGTGTTCAACACTAACAATAATAAATTAAGTTTCCGTTGGTAATGTAACTATGAAAAAAAAATAGTTGCTAACGATAATAAATACATCGGTATCGATTCAGATATAAGATTGATATATTATATATATTGATATTGATTTAGATATAAGGGAATAAAGAAACATGAAAAACTAATACTCTTTTTTTAGGCACCTACTCGTGTAAAAAAGTAAAAGACATAGCAGTAATAAATGAACCTGTGTGTTATAGAATCAACAAACATGAGAACAACATCAAATGAGTCCTCCCGCCCTAGGTGGGATGGAAGGGACTGTCAGACTCTTACTGACTAAAATCCACCCGTGTTCCTTCGGATGCCCTTTATGTTCCGGGGTTACGGTAATGAGATAAGTCCCGTGACCTTGGCCCTATGAGGCGCGCGTGGAACACAACGCGCCGTCGACCCGGGCATGGTCCATGGTCGGACAGCGAATTGTCCTTTACTCGCCGCATGCCTAAGGTGTCCGTCGGGGTCGATCGTCTTGCGACGCGACGTCCGTTGCCGTGGATAGTAATCAATGTTCCCATGGGTTGATTTTCGAGTTGTAGCGGCTGAAACCGCTGGCAACAGCTAGTTTTTATATACTTCTGACGCCAAGAACGCACACGAATCTTTGTCATAATTCGTTGATTAAGATAAATACTTGGTCATTATTTTTCAACACAAATCTTGCAATTTATTCATGCCGTCATCATACCCATTCTAACCCCGCATCACAAACGTTGAGCGAATCAATTCTAACGGACTAAGCTAACAGTAGCGCTAATAGAAACCGATCTAGCGCTCGCTGAGCAAACGAATAGCTACATAAATCAAGCCACTCAAATAAGCCGGTTGAATCTAGGGCTGTGATGTAGCCAAACAGCTAGTCAGCTACTGGCTTCAATGGCCCTACAAATTATTGGCGAGCCTAGTGTTGTGCCGTGTTTGCGGATATCCCCGGGATCTGTGAGAACCCGTGATAATTAATAGTGATGTTATTTGTTGCTGGGTGAAGTGAAGACCTGTTTGAGTTTTAGTAGTTACACAAAATGTTATTATTTTTTTATAGCCCTGACTGTAGCTTGCACACAGCCTTAGACCTGGCGTTTATATTTTAAATGGGTCTTTTTCTTGTTTTTGCAAAAATATTTAAAATTGTAAAGAATATGTGAAAAATATTGAAACTAATGTAATAAGAACAAAACATTGCATGTTTTTCACGTTTGTTTATAATGAGTACTTAAAAACTACTAAAACGATTCATAAAAAATATTTAGTCTTTATAAGACAGAACAATTGTTGTTTAAGCTGTTGCCCGTATACAACCGATAAATAGTAAAAATAAACAGTCGAAAATATCCGTTACAATAATTTTTATTCACATTTATATGCGAATTTAAAATATCTACTTAATTACAGAACGGAGCGTACTGAAAAACGTGTAAATACAGTATTTTGATGAGATACACAAAGTTGCCGGCTTTAATTTTCATGTTTTCGTGATTTTGTTGACCTTTTTCTGAATACTCAGAATTTGATATACATTTACATAACATGTGGATGCTATATTATGACTCTAAAGCATCATAAATGTTATGACTCTTATCTTTTATCTTACTAACATTATAAGTGCAAAAAATTTTGATGATGGATGAATAGATGGATGTTTGTTGCTTCTCCTTACTAAGCGGTCGAGGATTAAATTCGGCACACAGATAGTTTATTGTCTGGATTAAAACATAGGATAGTTTCAATCCATATTGTATTTTCCCATGGGATAATTTTAGAGTTATAGCGGGCAAAGCCGCTAATAACAGCTAGTGTTACTCGTAAATACATTTAAGAGAACAAACCTCAATTCATCAATTCAAAAAATACTTTCAGAACTACTCAATAGTCTAGAAAAATACATATCTAATACTATAAATTCTATCAGAACGACGGGTGGTATTAAAAATCGGTTTGATCCGGGATCCCGCAACTAATCCCGGGAAATATCCGCTTAGCCCAACCGTCGGGAATCGAGTGTTTGTCGGATACTGAACAGCGTCCCTGCGAACGACAATATTTTGTTTCAGTGCGTGTAGACTGGTTTTATTGACTGTGAAGTGCTGACTCCGCTAATAATAGTACCTACAGACAGGGACAGGGCGCTGACAAATGGTACTTTCTAAGGCTGAAATGTCAGGGGTGCTATGAGAGGAAACCTCCACCACGTGCGCCCGTGGACTGGAGTTCCCTCTCGGATACGTCCGGGGGGAAGACCAGTTTTTCGGGCCGGTGCACCCTGGGATGCGGTCAAAAACTCTTCCTTAGGCACTGTGTGCCTAAGTAGTAGTCGTGTGGACGCTCCAACGCGTGTCCCTCTGATCAGCAGAGGGCACAGCGGCGGAGCGGGCTTGCGGACGGTGACAGTGATGGGTAGCTCGCCGTCCGACCAAGGACTAAGCCCGGTTCGGTGGCGCATTGGGTTTTTTCTTAACCCAGGTTACCGTGGCCCCGGAACGTAAAGGGCATAGGAAGGAACACGGGTGGATTTTAGTCAGTAAGAGTCTGACAGTCCCTTCCGCCCCACCCAGGGCGGGAGGACTCATTTGATGATTTTACCACCTGAAAGAAAAGAGATTTAGTGGGTCCAGATCTGTGGAGGCCGATCATCTGCTCCAGATTCAATTTAGAAGCTGAACAAAATCGTCAGACATAAAGGACTGACTACAAAAAGAGTTTGTTTCTGACATTTTATTTTTGAGAGATGAGCCAGACACGTTCTTCCATTACTATTTATGTTATGAAAATGTGGGTACTATGTGTTGTGCCAGCTGTGTATTTTCCCACAAAAAGTAAAGTAAAAACACTAAGCCGTTGACGTAATAGTTATTATTAATGGTTGCTAATATATTAACAAATGGGGCTGGAAGACCTAGATAAAGCTACATTGTACCAGCAGAAATTATAAGATAAACAAAAAATTCTACAAAAAAGCTATTTTGCTGTCCTAAAAGGTTTTTAAAGGAAGAAAAATACTATTGCGTACCACAGGGGGGCGTGCTATCTCCTCTTCTTTTCGCTATTTTTATAAATTCTATTTCTAATGAACTTCTCTCTTCTTATCATCTGTATGCTGACGATTTGCAAATTTACTCACAAGCTCCAGTAGATGAATTGTCCGAGGCAGTGAATATGGTAAATAAAGACCTAGCACGTATCTCTGAATGGAGTTTGGCTCATGGTTTGAAGGTTAACCCTGTGAAGACGCAAGTCATTATTGTCGGCAGCCCTAGGCTTCGTTCAAAAATAAACTGGTTGACCCTTCCTCAGATATTTTTTGATGGAACTTTAATCCCATATAGTGATTCAGTGAAAAACCTGGGTATTTATATAGATAAGGACTTATCTTGGGGGCCCCAGTTACAAGAAGTGAGCCGCAAATTGTTTGCGTCTGCAGGTTCCTTACGCCGATTACGCAATTTCCTTCCAACTGCCACCAAAGCTGCGCTCGCCCAATCTCTCCTTCTCCCTATTCTCGACTATGCTGATACAAGTTATCCAGATCTCACTGAAGTGCAGCTAGATAAGCTTGAGCGTCTCCAAAACTTTTGTATCAGGTTCATATTTGGTTTGCGCAAATATGACCATGTCTCCGAGTTTCGCAATAAACTCAAGTGGCTGCCTATCCGCCTTCGCCGGAATACGCATATTTTATCGTTATTGTACAATATTCTTTTCAATCCCACAACTCCCTTTTATCTCAAAGAACGTTTTAAGTTCATTAATGATACACATATTAGAAATTTGAGATCATCGGAGAATTTGAGGCTTTTGATGCCTGCACATGCCACTAAGTTCTATGACCAATCGTTTACGGTTCAGGCTATCCGTTTATGGAATACACTGCCGGAGTCGGTAAGGCAAGCTAAGTCACTTATTGCTTTTAAAAACTTAGTTGTGAATCATTTTCATTCGCTCCTATGATATAAAGTTTACAAGTCAATCATAATTATTTTGATTACCTATATTGAATTTTAAATAATATAATATATGTATTAAAATGTTATGAAAAATATTTAGTTTTAATTCCGCGACAAAAATCCAGGCTTGTTGCAGGATGCAATCCCACCCTATGCAGTCATGCATATGCACATGCAGCAAAGGACCCACCCTCACAAGCGCTCGGCCGAGGCCGAGCGCTTGTCGAGTCAACATCTCCTGAGGATGCCCCGTGGAGGGGCGAAACACGTGTCGAGTATAGGTTTGATTGCATGGCTTGTTTTTCCGTTTGTTGCATGTGTGCATATGCATGAGGGCGGGAGGGTGGGTCCTTTGCTGCATGTGCATATGCATGACTGCATAGGGTGGGATTGCATCCTGCAACAAGCCTGGATTTTTGTCGCGGAATTAAAACTAAATATTTTTCATAACATTTTAATGTCATGGATTTCCGCAAAGTAACGCCTGATTCCATAATTTATCATAATATATGTATATATATAATATATATATATATAATCATTTATTTATTTGTTTAAATTTTGTTTAAAGAGTATTTATAGTACACCACTGACTACCCCTCCCCTTCTTATCTTAGTTCGTACAGTCCATCCAAAGGTTGTCTGGAAGAAATCGCTCTTAGCGATAAGACCGCCATTGTAACCATAGTTTAAGCAATATTGTAAGCAGTAGTTTTAAAATTTTGGTGTACAATAAAGTATATTCTATTCTATTCTATTCTATTGTGAGTTGGCTTTGAGTCTGCAACCTTCTCATGAATTAAGAATTCAACCCAGTCGAGTAGGTATGATTGTAATTGCTTGGTTGGCATGACCGTCTGGTGAAATGAATCAGAAGTTTCCAGGTTCAAATCCTACTCACAGTCATTTTTATCTATCTACAAAAAGAGGCTCTATAGTGACCATTATGATACCTAAATATACATTTGCATTTAGTATATAATGGAATTGAATAGAAAACATTTATTAGATATTTCGATAATGGACACACACAGACGTAATAAAAAGTAAAATTCAAAATACATACAATAAGAATTTCGCTGAGCATGTCCACACCAAAAGGGTTACCAACTCAGCATATGCTGGGCGAAAGACAGCCATTTCACATTGCATACGTCATCAATAACCATTTTCTTGCTGACACGATCAATACGGACAGCAACTTTAAACATATTTCTCTTAATTGACTTAAAACTTAAACGGAATCATCATCATCTGCTCCCGAGATCCCCTCGACATGTAAATTGAAATTTTAATTGACAGAGCCGATATCGTTCCGTGAATTGGAAGTGTGTCAAAATTATAAAAGCAAATGGTGTCGACGATGCAATGGGCGGGGAATCGATCCGGTCTCAATTAAAAAATACCGACTGACTAATGCAACTGGGGAATTTATTCCGTGAGTTCTTGTGTTGATAGATTCTTGAAAGGAAAATGTTTTGTAGGAAATGGATTGGAGTGAATTTTTTTGAAGTTTGGAGTAGTAATGGCCGTGTTTGACATCGTGTTTTAAGGCGTCTTTACACCATCGGCTTTTTAAGGCGGGTTAGGCATTCGAGCTTGTCTTGTTCAGGATTTTTGCAAAACAACTCTACACACAGAGGGTAAAGGTGAAAAAAATTTGTGATCACTAGCATAAGCTTATAAAAAAAATCTTTGTTGTGAGTTTTCTTTAGATAGAGATACCCTGTTTGAAATTAAAAAATAAAACTATTTTTTTATAATTTAAACTACCGTGACAGAAAGAATTTCCATTCTTCAAAGTTAATGTAAACTTATTTTGATGTGTGTAGAGTAGAATAGCCTTTGCTCTTGTGTTAACTTGGTAGCATGGTTGGTACAGGATTAAATGATACGCTACCACACAGAACAAAGAAAAAGATATATTTAATTTTGTATGTACTATGACCTACGACTGTAGTTGTCTGGGCATTTATGTTGTGTATGTGATTTTAAATATTTGCAAAACACACCCAGGAAATTAACGAGGAAACGATTAAAGCAAAAAGCTTCATGTTGTGTTGCTATATTGCCGATAAATTTTACTATGAGAATAGAACTTAACAACTCCTAACCAAGAAGTGCTAAGTAAAAGTAAAGCAAGCAGAGCCAAATAGCCTGTTAATGTATGTTGTTGAGATTAAGGATCTTAGTTTTGTTAAAGTCTAAGATTTAGTGCTAATTTTATTGTTGAATTATGAAATCTTAAATGTTTATATAAAAAACTGTATACACAATTGCACATGTCGATGTCGCGCAGATAACAACTTCCTTTATTTTGTCGGATAATGCAAACCACATAAAGTTTGACAAAATGTGTCCATCCACATTTATAATTGGACGTAGATAAACAAAAAGGATCCATCCCACAAAATGTTATATTTGAGTTATTGAAGTTTGAAGTTCATCCTGTGTTTGCTCATTATAGACTTGCTTGTGTTTATTAGTTTCTTAAGAGAATATGTGTGTATCAATGTATATTTTATTTATACAAATAAATTTTATTGATTTCAGTTTTATTTCTTGAGATATTCAGCTAAATGTGTGTTAGGGTCTTTTTTGATAAAAGCTATTTTCAATTATGTCAACCAAATTTTCATTTAGCAAAAACGATTCAAAATGGCTAATTGCCAATTAAATCGTTAAAAATTATCCATTTCATTAATAAAACAATTAGCTTTCTAATTTTTTTCCTTTTTATGTATAAAACAGCAATAGAATTTACTCTTCTTGCTGTGCGAAGTCCGGTTCACCGCCCAATCCGTCTACATCGTAAAGACTCGGATTGCCCCTTAAAGATTTATAAAGTAGTCTTTAGGTATGCATTCCGATATCACCGGGTGCCGGCCTACCTCAGCTGCGTGGTCGAGGCCTATTTGATGGACAGGGCCTTCATCTATTCCACTCACCGGGGAGAGAGGAAGCGGCGAGAGATGTCGTGCGGCGTCCCACAGGGATCGGCCACGCTCAGAGTCCCACATAACGGTGGAAGGGGCTTGCATCGGCGTCGAGTTAACGATATAGTACCTAGGACTTATCCTCGACAGCCGGTGTAGCTTCAAGGAACATTTCCTTCGTTTGGCGCCAAAGCTGAATCGAGTGGCAACTGCCTTCAAGCGGCTCCTGCCCAATCTCAGCGGGCCAAATGCCTTCTGTAGGAGGCTGTACGCCGATATCGTGAGATCTGTGGCTCTCTACGGGGTCCCTGTGTGGGCCCTGTGCATGCGGAGACGATCGGCAAAGCTGGTCGCATGCCAGAGCGTCATGGCCATACGGATGATCTACTGGATCGCACGATCGCCGGCAAATCGGCCAACTTCCTTGCCAGATTGCCACCTTAAGATCTGAAGGCAAAAGCCCTCCAGCGCGTCTACGAGCGGCGCGTGGAGGCACAAAGTTGGGGGAATCGCCGCTGCCTCGACAAGTCGAGGCACAGCGAGAAGAGCTCCGGCGCGATCTCAAGGCGACATGGAGGGTGGTAAAACCCCTTTTGAAGAGTGGCTAGAGAGGCGTCACCTCACCTTCCGCTTGACACAGGTCCTTACTGGGTCCTCCTTAGGTTTCGGGAGGTTCCTGTGTCGTATAGGAAAGGAAGAAACGCCCGACGCCCGCTTGGGCAGAGCACCGCCGTATCCTCACAGAGGCGATATACGGCGACCTCCCGCGCCCGGCATTGGCCGAGGCCATGATGCAAGACGGAATGGAAAACGGTCGCCTCCTTCTGCGAAGCAGTCACGCTGGCAAAGGAGGAGGCGGGACGCGTGAGAAAGCCAAAGCCTGCTGGAACGTGAAGAGCTATTCTTCAATAGCTCTTCACGGTCCAGCAGGCTTTCTGGGATCACCGTCCATTTTAGTCACTACGAGTCCGGCAGTCCAAAATCATCAAATGAGTCCTCCCGCCGAGGGAGGGACGGGAGGACCCATTTGAAGATTTTACCACGATAAGAAAAGAGAAAAAAGGCAGTCTTTAGATATAATTAATTATGTTTGTGTATAGTCAAAGATTGATTAGGTAGTACGATTTTAATGTTACGGTTTTGTTTCCCATAACAGTCACTAAACAAAACCAAATTTTGGACTTTTGGATTAAGTTTTTTTTTTATATATTTACGAAAACACGATCCCACTTCTTGGCCGCCTCTACCAGCTTCGCCTTCAATCTTCAAAATATAGGTACATTAATGACTGCGATGTGTATGGATCCCTTTCGTTGTATTCATCAATACAACAGAAACACGAAAATGTGTTTAGCGAAAAATATCCACGCGTACTGAATCGTTTTTGTGATTTAACCAGTGCATTTTTAAATAAAAATTTTGTTTCACAAAAAAGATTCATGCTTTCTGAATCTTTTGCTGACGAATGATTTGAGGTAAAATATTATAATATAAAGGGATCCACATGCTTTGGATTCTTTTTAACATTTTAGTTTCGTGTCTGCATCTTAGATTGACCGTTTTACAATATGATCCTAGGGGAATGGATCGTTTTTACGAAACTTAAATAGGGGTTCGCCATACATGTGGCTTGGTAACCAGTGTCATTTTAATGTCAAAATATTCGTATTTAATTTGGATTGTTTTTGCTAATCGAAAATATAGACCTTGACGAGCAGTTTGGTGTACTTAACTCATTGTCGGTCATGTTGTGGGTAATATATAGTTTTCATAAAAAAAGTTTTACCAATTCTCAAGGTTTAAGTAAGCAGTAAATGAGAAACCTATAAACTCAAGTTAATTGTATCAAATTCCCGGTCCTCAAATAAGCTACCTCAACACATTATTTACAACCTCTGTCCATCCAACACTTCACATAAAGGAGCATCACACTACGCGACACTACGCCACGATACGCCACTAAAGCGCCAATTACTCAGTAAAATCGCCAGACTTACTCCAAATAAATGACGGCCAACCTTTCAGAATCGAGAACTTCACACGCTAGCCAATCGAATCTGCACTCATCGGTCAGCACTAATTCGAGTCTTCTATCTCGATCAAACTAATCGTAGCGATAAATACTGTGCCGGTATCGATTCGCGAATCGAGTGATTTAATCGAGAATTACACCGGTCATGTTAATTGGTGCTGGCTATTCGTTTGAATGTAATTTACGCGTGTTTCGGCCCGTGTTGGCTAATGATGTGGCACTAATTAGGGATAAAATGAGTTAGGTCGATTGAGTATCGATTTTGAGGTGTGAGAACTTTGCTATTGATGGCGAGCTAAGTTTATCGTTTGTTCAATGGTTACTGGGTTGTTGGTTTTAGACAGCGGTTTAATCAGCCTCTTCGTACACTAGGACGCAAGTCTCCGATACCTTACGATTTTGGTATTCATTGACGCGTGCTTGTGTTCGAACCTCTATGGGTTTGCTATAGCCGCCCGGATACCGAAGTCGTAAGGTATCGGAAACTTGAGTCGCCTTGTGTACGAAGGGTGTTGGAGTGCTAAAGGTTCTTTTTTATCTCGTTACGAAGACAACATCAAGTATGACGTCAAAAGACTATACAGGATTGTGTGTGGATCTCGTCAACACAAACATACATACAAACGAAATATGACACGGTGTGTGGCTGCAGCTGAAAATCAGCGTCAAGTGGCAAACTCTGTGCTGCCATCTGGTATTATGTTGAGCTGAGGCCCTTTTAGCACTAAAAGATTGTTTTTTTTTTGTTTTAAGAAGTTTAAATGTAAATAAACACAATTGCTTTTTTTCTTTCACACTTAATAATTATTATCCAGTACCTACCAACTAATTGTATTGTGAGGTTTCTGATGGGTATTCGCTCTATGTAAACACTGGTCTACTGGTATTGAACTCAACCTTAGAAGCCAATTCCAACATATTTGGGAAAGAGCAAGGCAGATCAAATCTCAACCTCAATGACACAGCGCGAAAAGTACTCGATATTCGTCCTTATTTTACTTTTTTACCATTTCGACTTACAATGTATGTGTACTTTTCCCAATAGGTCTGGACCTCATTAGAGTCTAAATTCATCTGTGCTACCGTAAATGTCGCGCTTTCTAGTGAGTTGTTAGGCAATTAAATTTAAGTCTGTTGAGGTACTTTATGTGTTTCTTGCGCGACCATTTGCTGTTGTGGTTAAGAATTTAGTTCTGTAACTGGTCCCTTGGGTGATATTACGAGAAAGTCAGGGACGGGATTCAAGAAACTTAGTTGAAGATACATTTAGTACAACCAAACGTCAAAGAAGTACTTGGCAATTTAGATAAACACTCATCATATTGTAATATGATCTTAAGTATATAAAAACAACTTAGACCCGCATACATTACAACTGGTTTTTTTCACTGGAAGGAACATAACAATTCTACTTTAATTTTATTTTTAATATTTCAAAAATCACTTCAGCGGCTTCATCCAGCCAGTGCTTAAATACTACAAGGTTCCGTTATGTACAATAGTCTGTGATGGAATAAGTTATGAATACAAATCAACAAAAAGTTACCAAAAAATTGCCCTTGTAACTTTACTGTTAACAAACTTATTATATAAATAAATAAACACCCAACTAGGCTGACGGTCGGTAAATTCATTCATACTATAAAAGTGATACGGCTCAAGATTTACGATGAACATTCTTTACAAAGCCGTTTAGGTCACAAACTTTGCAAAACTTTCCTTTTTTCTTCCAACCGCGAAAATTCCCGAACGGCGCGAATTTTTAATAAATCATCGTAACCGCCGCCATCTTTGAATTTCTATAAAAAAGTTTTCGCCACAGAAATGTAAAATTGCTTAAGTTTTTCTATAAGTACAACAACTTTACCGTTATGTTTTATATGGATGTAAGTATTTTAAGTTGAACTTTTGGTTTTATTAGCGGTTTTAATCGCGTGCGTTTAAAAATTTTGGTGAACTTTAAATGGGTTTAACAGTATTCTTATTTATTTTGGCGTTGCTTTAATAAACACGTTACCTTCTGTTACTTGGCCTAATTTACTTTTTTCGCCTTTCCTAGCAGTTATTTATTTTTCAAGTAAAAATGCAGGCACCTGTATTTTCAATTTTTAACGAGGACTTTTTTATAGGAGTCGTAAAATATATTTTTCATAAATGGAAGTAATCAACCACTTGCTGGTCCGCATAAAAACTGTAGTAAAAAAATATGTCGTTATTTATCTATCTACCTTGAGCTAGTAACTTATAGCCCCTTATGATGAAAAATCCCAAAATAAAAAAAAACCTATCATCTTTCCGCTCTTAGGGTCGGCGCAACACGTTTTCTTCTTCCATTCTCCTCAGACGTCGTGTTCTCAGCATCATCAGTTCCTTTCTCTTTTATATTCCTTACACAATTCATTTTTCTATTTGGCCTATCTCTTCCTCTCCATACCTCCACATTTGATTTAATCATAACTATGTTTTTTCAAAACTTTCACTCAATCTTCTATCAATGACTCAGCAACAAATCATCAGATAACAGCAAAAACCCTTCATTTCTCGCGTTTTAATTTATTTTACCAACCAAAGGCAATACCAAATTCTTTCCTCTAACCTAATAACGGAAACAATAAAATACTTTCCCTTCATCCCGGGCCACAACTCAAAAATACACAGCACGGCCCATAAAGTAATTATTCATACCCAATACAACGGTAATACAAGTGTTACAGAAAGACAACTCCGTACGAAGTTACGAAGACTAATGACACTTTTTTTACACTGTGACTGATATTCTAGTAATTGGTGGATCTTCAAATAAGGTAAATTGACAAATGTCGACAACCATTAAAATATTTGATAGGGTGAATTACTTTCACCCTATCAAATATATTTTTTTTTTATCTTCTTCTCTGTATTATAAAATTAGATCGCTAAATGTGTTGCTAAGC
The DNA here is from genome assembly GCA_036375495.1 of Agrotis segetum. NCBI lineage: Eukaryota > Metazoa > Arthropoda > Insecta > Lepidoptera > Noctuidae > Agrotis > Agrotis segetum. The sequence goes on from JAQSVV010000136.1 coordinate 1,569,571, forward strand.
CCTTATCTTGAAAACGGCTGAACCGATTCGGATAATTCTTTTTTGTTGTGTTTTACAAACATCAAACCATCAAAATCAGGTTATAGAAAACGAAAATCATCATTTTCACCCGTACAAAGCCGGGACGGTCCGCTAGTACATTAATAAAATTAATGAAAATTACTTTGATAAAAGTAAAACATTGATAAAAGCAGAATGCTACTATCAATTTCGTAAGGATGACATAACAACATTGATAACGTACATTTACGTAGTACCTTATTTCAAGACCCACCAATTGCAGATGAAACTTTTTAACTACGTGTGAGATTGTTTGAGTTAAGTAATGCACTTAAGTCTCTTGCTGGAATACCAGTGGCAAACATGCTCCGTTGCTTTGAATAGTTGTAATAAAACATGTATTTGTTATTTTTAATTAGTATGCTAAACAAGACGACAGCTTTTTTACAACCTTTTATAGTACCAGAGACATTGAAGAAACTTTATCATCTCAGAGAAAAAATTGAAACACTTCAAATGGTTTGAATTTCTTGCAGTCCAAATACTGCTGCAATAACAGATGAATCCATTATCCAAAAATATACGATTCCGTCTAAAAAGCATCAAATGAACACATTTTCGCACACTTGGCGGCAATCCACATCCCACTTTATGTCAAAGCCCCGCCACACAATACTCAACCTTCTGCCCATAATCCTACGCAGTTATTAATTCCCAAATAAAAACTATTAAGTATCGTGACGATGGCCGTTATTGGATGTTTCTCATGGCCAACTTTATTGCACTCGTAAAAGTCGTAACATTTATTTACGACAATACTTTAGCGTTGTGTATTCGTGGTACGGGGGCATAACTCTTCGCTTCAGAATAATCAGTGTAGTTTTTAGTTTTCGATTGGTTGTTCAAGCAGTTTTCAATTTAATAATTTATTGTTTTACCTACGTGTTGGGTTTTGACCTTGTTATTGGGAATGCTGAAGTTTTGTTTCATATTTTTCTATGTAGTTTGTAGCAAAGAGATGTCGGACTTTCAGCTTTCGACTGTACAAGATCTAAGTACAATCGACATCATAAGGTTATTTTCCTATAGAAATTCAAATACATTTAGGTCCACATTCGTGTAAACATACATATCCATGTTTACGATTTTGATCTTTGTCAGTTTACTGTAAAAATGGGTCATGATTCAACTTTTTCGATTGTACATAATTATAAGAGCCAGATCCTACGTCTTAGCTTCTTTTCGAAACACAGAAGACTTGATTGAGATGTCATTACTATTGTGTTTAATGTATTAATATCTAACATGATTTTCGGTAACAAAAAATACTGACAGGGTCGCGGCAGTATTTTTTGGATTTGGAGGATTTTTTATGTTTAAGACATCATTATTTTAGTTCAAAAGTCTTTTTTATTTCTTACCCTAAGAGATTTAACTATTTTTCTATTCCCATTTTACGTGTTTTATATTTAATTTTGTCAAACAACTAATTATAATTATGTGTACGCTTCACCATCACCAGGCAAAACATATCAATGCGAATATAAATTAACGTTGTAGACCCACGCTTTCCTTTATAGAGCGAGCACCTACCATAAACCCAGTAAACAGCAAATAAAACAATCCCACACTTCAATCATTCCATTCAAACAGCTAGTGATTTAATTGTGCGCTCATATTGACTCGATCAGGAATTATTCCCGCTCAATATGTCGACGCAAGGCCGCCATGACAGATCATTTCGCAGCCATTACTCCGGGTAATTTAATGCCCTTGATAGATTTATTGGTTTGGGACACTGGGTAATGGGCTAATCTGTTTGGTGATAACCGTCATCATAATATACAATGCATCACGACATTTTTACCAACGTTTCAGAACAGTGTTTTTTAAAAAAAAACAGCTTTCCCGTTAAAGTCAAAATTAAATAATTTGGGCCAGTAAACTTCAATTGAATCTCTTCAGAATGTTCACACACTCGCAAGTGTCAAGAAGAATAACCAATTACAAAGTTATTGTCAAACAGACAGGCGAAGCGAATGCGATCCGAAGCGTTTCATTTGTAATGTAACTATGGAATTGTTTGAAGCCGGTCACATAAAAAAGCGATAGCGATCCGATAGTCTATGTGACTGGTTTCAAACAATTCCATACATTACTGTCTGTTTGACAACAGCTTTAATTCAATTTTCTTTCTGTCAGTATTCCATAGATAGAAAATATAATCTAGTCCATTATTTCTCAACATCCTAAATAAATAACGAACTAAATAGATTCGCAAAATAATAATAACATCTTAACGGCTAATACAATTAAAATCCAATACGAAGTAAATATTAGACCATAACATTATCACCAGTACATAATTATTCCACATATTCATAAATTAGCTCATTACCTAAGTCAATATTAGCCCGATCTATAGCTCTGCGAACTATGCCATTACGAAAGATATCCCGATAAGATACGACGCCAACTGATTCATAATTTATAACCCTCAGCTTATGTTTTCGACACCGGAATTGATCTACCTACAGAACTTCTTGTGCATTGACTGGCGAAGATTTATAGGATATAAATGGAACAGGTATCGGGGAAGACAAGTGGGAAGAAGATACGTCTTTGATTTGTTAACATTTTTGTTTAGTTAGCGATATTCAGCCAATGAGGATACCAAAATTATTACTTTTTTTGCCTATATTGTCCCACTACTAGGCAAAGGTCTTAAAATATTCAAACCGTATTTTTTCTTTTGTTACGTAAAGCAAAAATTTCGAAAATACGACGTCTTTACCTTTGTGAATATTCACTGATTTAACAAAAGAAAAAATATGTGCCCATTATTTTTTAACCCAAAAAACGGACCAATCAGATTGAAAATTAACCTATTCAAAAGTGCATGTTACTGGCCTACTTGAAATAAATGCTTTGATTTTGTTTTTAGTCTTTATTAGAAAGTGAATTGGGTAGGTATATATTATCTCATCAGGGTTGATACAGTCTAACGAAAATTGTATACTAGTTAATACCAGCGGGTTTGCCCGCGTGTGACTTGCTCGGTACATTACAAGAGGGGCTACTCTTAGTAAGGAGCGAGCCTATTGAGATCAACCAGGCAAAAATCCAAGCTGCAACTGAGAGATTTTCTTTTTTTTATCTAAAGACAGATTCGCGTTTGACCACTAGCTCTCCTGATGGTAAGCAAAGATGGAGCACGTTTGCCTAGAAATTACCTGTTCACTCTTGACTTGAAGACCCCAAGGTTATAGCTGTCGGGAAATACAGATGCCCGCAGGAAATTCCACTCCTTAGCTGTGCGTACAATAAAAATATTGGCCTTCGTACTAGAAAAACCCTACAACACTTCATTATCGAACCCGGGACCTCATGCTCCGCAATTCCATTTGCGACCACAAGACCTACGGGGCCCACATTTTTTTTTTTCATTCGTCGCGTTTAGTACATATCAGTGAATTTGAATAGCACAAGTATACTTTAACACACACACGTCGTTCTAAAACCCAGGTCATACTACACACACAAACACACCACACAGAATAACTCAGTAAAGCCAAGTTAAAACAACGCAGGCTTTGGTCTCATTAGTACTTGCAAAGTTCAGAGTTTAAGCCGGATAATATGGTGGATACAATTAGCGAAGTAATTAAATGTGGGGATGTTTATCACGGGGTACCAGCTTTTAGAGGGAACTTTTTTGAACGCGATTAGAAGCGGGTTTGAGTGGTAAACTGAACGCGATCAGGATTTCTATGGCTTGTTCAAGAGGTTTAGAACGAGATTTGTATGTTTAGCTTCAGTTGTAAAAGGGTAAAATTTAAATGCGCCTCAATAATTATTTTTGTATACCAAAATGGATAAATGGTCACCAAATCTAAAACTCGCTTTAGCAAGATTTCAGGGACACCCCGATGTTCGGTTTGGTTAGGTTCCTTTAAACCTTGTACACAGAAATAGAAGCCTCGCGAATCGGGGCTTCGTCGACCCTGCTTAGGTAGATTTTTTTTTTATTACACATAATAGGTTTATTTCTTTATTACTTAGGAAACGATATTTGGTGAACATTTCGGTAACCGTTTAGATTGTTTTTTTTTAGTAAAATAGGTACTTTTTGACAAGCCGTCATAAAATCCACATTACTTTTTTTTTACTTTGTAATATAATATAACATTTTTTTTTTTTTTTTTTTTTTTTTTTTTTTTTTTTAGCGTGGTAAAATCATCAAATGAGTCCTCCAACCCCGGGCAGGGCGGGAGGGACTGTCAGACTTCTACTGACTAAAATCCACGGTGTCCTTCATAGCCTGTTACGTTCCGGGGTTACGGTTAGGGAATAATCCCGCGACCCCGGCAGGCTTTGGCCCTCTCTGAGAGGGGGGCCCCGTCATTATGCTGACGCTCTTTGAGGCGCGCGTGGGACACAACGCGCCGTCGACCCGGGCATGGTCCTTGGTCGGGCAGCGAATTGCCCTTTACTCGCTGCCCGCATGCCCGCGCCTACGGTGGCCGGAGATCGTCGCGCGACGTCCGTCGCCGTGGGCGTCCTACACCGCGATTGGGGCGGAGGGAGAACTCTGTCCTCTCTCGCTCGCGGCGCGCCTCCTCCTTCGCGAGCATTACTGCTTCGCAGAAGGAGGCGACCGCTTCCCACTCCGTCTCGCCCCGCAGCATGGCCGAAACCAATGCCGGGCGCGAGAGGTCTCCGCCTATCGCAGCCGTGAGGACACGTCGGTGCGCCGCCCAAGCTGGGCAGTCCTGCACCGTATGCTCCACCGTGTCCTCCGGGCGATCTTCGCAGTGATGACACCCAGACGTATCCTCCTTCCGCATTAGACACAGGTACCTCCCGAAGCACCCGTGCCCCGTGAGGACCTGCGTCAGGCGGAAGGTAAGGACGCCATGACTTCTCTCCAACCACTCCTCAAAGAGGGGTCTTACCGCCGCAATTCGGCGTGCCCGGCCGTCGGTCGCGACAGTCGTTCCTTCCATACTGCCCTGAGATCGCGCCGGAGGTCTTCGCGCCGCGCCTCGACTTCGCGAGGCAGCGGGCTCACGCCCCGGCGCTGCGCCTCCACGCGCCACTCATAGACGCGCTGGAGGGCAGTCGCCTCCAGATCCCAAGGCAGCAATCCGGCAAGCAGGTTGGCCGATTCGCCGGCAATCGTGCGGTATCCCCGGATCATTCGGATAGCCATGACCCTCTGGCATGCGACCAGCTTCTGTGGTCGCGTCCGGATGCTCTGGGCCCACACAGGGGCCCCGTAGAGGGCCATGGACCGCACGACACCAGCGTACAGCCTACGGCAGGAAGCGTTTGGCCCGCTGAGATTGGGCAGCAGTCGCCTGAGGGCGGCCGCTGCACGGTTCAGCCTGCCCGCACCTGGGGCCAAACTCAGGAAATGCTCCCTGAAGTTCCACCGGCTGTCGAGGACGAGTCCCAGGTACTTCATCGTCCCCTGTACGCCGATTGGAACTCCTTCCACCGTAATGCTGTAACTCGACGGTGGCGCGTTACGGCGGCCATGAAAACACAAATATAATATAACATGAGCGGACTTAATGTTTGAGGGACTTTCTTGACAGCTAACCTGGATCACTTTGGATTTTACTCAGTAAAAGTCTGCCAGTCCCTACCGTCCCGCCCTAGGTGGGAAGCCTAATTTAGGAAAAAAAACTTGAGAGGTGTCAAGGGACACCCGGATGGAACGAAGTTACTGTATACACTCAACAAAAATAATCGTCGCGACTCCACTCCACTCCACTCCGCTCCACTCCACTCCACTCCACTCCACTCTTTGAGCTCTAGCACCCTTTCGCAACGCGCGATAAGGAACTTCGTTCCAAAAAGTGTCGTGGCAACTTTTCGTAAGAATTTTTTCCGTCTAGCCTTTCACAACGCGCGATAAGGAACTTCGTTCCAAAAATAGTTTAAAGTAACAGTTATTGAAAGTAACCACAGATGTTGTAAAGAAAACCATTCAAATGTTTTACTTTTTTCATTCTATTCCATGCGACGATCCCAATTAAATCAATAAATGGGCTAAAACAAATTAGAATAAAAGAAAGGGAAGTTTAATTAGAGCGAACGTGAGCCATAGTCACACTATTTAAGTGTAAACAAAAAAGAATATTAATTTATTTGCACAACAAGCAACACAAAAAAAAACTAAACTAGGACTACTACTGTGTAATTGCTGAGAAATAACTCAATTAAGTACATGTAGCTCAGCAGTAAGTATAGCATTGACAAAGCCAGAGAAAGTAGTATAAAATTAGTTGTAATTTGAAGTTTAAAAACACCCAAAGAAATCACCAAAAAATTAACCACAACGTCCCCAAATTAAAAGAAGCAATATATCTTTAATGTTTTAAAACAGAGCAAGTTATGACAATGCGAACTTTGAACTTTTAAAAACTTGGCTGAAGACAAGTAGTTCATGCACTTTCAGCACTTTGAAGTTCGTCTTTCACTCTCGAAGAAGTAACTCAAAAAATTCAATTATGACCGACTTTTAGTTGTAACACTTATGAACTATGAGGGAATTTTCTTATCGTATCTTATATTCGTAAGAAATAATGTAACTGTAGTTAAAAATGATACCCGTATTTATTAATTAAAACATACCTACTGATTAGGAATTAGGAAGTTTATCAGTTTTTCATAGACTTCATAAATCTCTAATTTTTTTTTTAATTATCTTACAGTTTTATTACAATACTTAAACATATTATTTTATACTTTGTTAAAAAATATTAGTTCTAATTTTTTCTGTTTCAAGAATATCTTAAAAAAAATACATTTTCGTAAAGAACCATTATGAAAAATTTGTTAAATAAGTCGGTCTATCTATCTTATTAACTGATTACCCATAGGGAAGAAGAGTTCTCGAGTGGCAAACACGAACATAAGGCACGGGCCACAGACGGGACCAGCAGACGAGGCGGAGACATTTGTCTCTTCGGCGTCTCTGTCATACAAAATGTATAGAAGCGTCGCAACGTACAACAAACAAAAGAGACAGGGCGCGGACGCGGCTTTCATACATTTTCGCACGTCCGCGACGTGTCCTCGTCTTACGTCTTTTCTATGTGGCCCGCGCCTAGAACGCAGCGCAGGCCTCTCACAGGGCCTCTCACTAGATGGACCGACGATATCGTGAGTCACAGGCAACTGAAGGATGCAAGTGGTGGATTTGTCCAGCAGTGACCGTCATCCAGCTGATGATGTTGATGATCCATCAGTGTACCACTACTCTATTACGTGACACCTAAATATGTTTGTCAGAGTGCATTAATTAGTGTGTTATACTAAATTAACTTCAACTTCACTTGGTTGAAAAAATGGATGAGATGATGACAAAAAAAAATTTCTAAATCATAGCATTCCTGGAAAATAATTAATAATTACATCACGAACCGACCGATTCTCCATTCTAATCCCAATTCTGTCGTAAAACTCCATTCTGATTACGCTATCATGGCAATTCCACGGATTAAGTACTGTCTCGGTGACAAACTTTAGCTAACTTCTGAATAAAAAACATCAGAAATCTCAACGCAGCCTTAAATAACCAAACTAAACTTGATCACGTACAAAAACTTTACAGTATCAAGACCATTATTAAATTTTTATGTAACGACACGGATTCACGGCTGAACCGCAAGCCAGTACACTGCGCTCCCATAAAGAGTTAATATTTCAACAACGCACACTGAGCCAGCAGTAGTCACGGCCCAAGTTTTAATTTGCTTAAAGTTGTTACAAGTTGGAACGGGTCCCTCGTTGGGCGCCAAATTAGGTACAGTCACAGAGTAAAGTATAAAAGTAACGGTCACGTTATTCTACTGATAGTTTAATTCGTTTCGTTTGCAAAGAGTTTTCTTACTGTGCTATTCTGCATTTCGATTGTAATTTAACTTGAAAAAAGAACGTTCGAAAAGGTTGTCTTCCCTGTAACTGTCTTTTTAAAGTTCACGGTCTCGTGTAGTTCGAAATTTAATTTGAATTCAGCCAGTTCACTAGATTTCAAATAAACTTTAGCACCCAATTATACCACACGTACAAATCCCGTTTCGTATCAGTGTTAATCACAAAAGCCAACACATATTTTATTTAATTCAAAAGCACTCAACGGGAACCGAATCAGTTTCAGCGCTGCAATGCATCAGGGAGCTCTTTAAAGCGCTGAATATCGCATTATCGATGAGTTACGATGACCATTCACCATCAGCTGGCTTTTATGGGCCCATTCAATAATAAAAAATGCTAGTCCCAGACTCCTATGGACATACTAATATTTTAAAGAGGTAAGTTTTGTTTGTTTCGCCCCTTTAAGGGGGAAAGGGGGAAAAGGGGATGATTTAAGGTTTGTTTGTGTTGTAAACAAAGTATGGAGGATTGATATGACTGTTTTATTTGCATTGTGGAGAATAAATAATATTTGCATAGGCTTATTAAAGTGATAGCATCATACATAAACATAATTGTTTACTGTTAGGTTATGTTATTTAGATACGGTGCCTGGAATAGTCTTATTCGAAACACGATTAATCTTAGCAGCACGGTTTGCGCAGTGGTTATGTGATTAACTGTTACACTGCGAGTTACTCGTTCGAATACCGATGTGTTTTTTCGGGCCTGGTTGTTTGTTTGAGTAAGTCAATTTAATTTTATATGACACTTAACAAACAGAAAAAATATCCCAGCAAGGGGCGAAGTTTGGTCGCGGAACTTCTCATTACCGTGACCCCGGAACATAAAGGCCTATTGAAGGACACCGTGGATTTTAGTAAGTACGAGTCTGACAATCCCACCCGCCCAGCCCTGTGTGAGGACTCATTTGATGATGTTACCACGTAAAAAAAAAAGTCGAATTTTACTTAAAAAAGTGTTACAGTACTCGTATTTTTATAGTGAAGCCCGATAATCAATATTGATGTATGCTTTTTTTTCACGTCGTAAAATCATCGAATGAGTCTTCCCACCCAGGGCAGGACGGGAACTGTACTCACTAAAATTCACGTTGTCTTTCAATAGCCCTTTACGTTCCGGGGACACGGTTATACGCCTCCAAATATTGTGCTACGTACGTATCTGTATGCTACAGTGCCGAAAATAAAACGCTAATTTATTGTTAGCAATAACAACGATGGAGAAGTAAAAATTAATTCGTTTTAAAAATATTATAACGATTATAAATTATCATGTAAAAGACGTCGTAAACAAATGAAAACTTATTGAGAAATCACCCTGTCACTAGTCTCGAAACAATGAATAATATCCCACCATTAAATTCTCAATCAAACAATGTACAAGTAAAATATCTCGATTCAATTTCCCCACCTGAAACACACAATAATAAATGGTTTCCTTGAAAACCTTTACGTGTTCCCCTCGCACCGGCCGCACGTGAAATTTCATTTAAATCTATTAGCACTTTTCTATTTTTTAAACGTTTCTAGAAATTGACTTGTAAACAATTTTGTTCAAAACGATATACTCGTATTTACAGACGTTAGGGTGTAGAATCAATTATTATATTAGATACAAGGATATTCTGGCATGTGACTGGAGGTAATTTACAATCAGGACATAATTACCATTGGGGTTTATTAAAAAACCTATTTATACCACTGAAGTGCCAAAAGAACAACAAAAAGAGTGTTTGTCGACGTAAAAAAAAGTTTCAGTTCTTTTTTTTTTAAATTTCAGTCGTTTTCGAGAAGTGGCAAACAGAGGCAAAAAATCACGTTTTGTATACAAATAACTTTCTATATTCATGGTAGAATATAAATAAAGTAGGCCATGCTACTGGTGCTAGCCTCTTAAAACTTGAAATTTCTTAACTTTTTTGAAGGTATAGTAAAGAACACTTACCGTATTTTGACCTCTTTCGACTGCCAATCGCTGTGTTTGTCAAAACTGATGAGTATTGCCGCGATTTCCTGTAACAAGAAGAAAGAAAAATTAACATTTTATCTAAACATTGAAAAAATAAAGCTTGTATTACGATTGTGCGCGATACATTTCCAAATTCAAACTGGTATGTCAGAGAACTAAAAACTCGAAGATATGTGACATGTACCACTTCGCCCTAGGCTTTAATAATGGATAGCCCACTACGTCTCACAGAAAAGAGGATATGTCTGGGCAGTGGAAATATCAGCTGATTATGATTCCAATTGTTAATTTGGAAGCACAATCATAATAATCTTGAAAGTGAACCAAAAAGAGAGTGAGTTCCAAAAAAAATCAGTTTATAATTCGAACCCGAAAACATTTCTTCCTTTTTATTACAAACACAAGTCGTAACGTAGCTAACGAATGTACAATCAGCTTGAAAGTTAACATAAATTTTACACTCGTAGAATGTTAAAAACCTTAGTGCCTTTATTTATTCCCAATCACCCAGTTTGATCAGCACACATGCATATTAACAACGCACATAAAAACAGGACATCGACTACGAACTGTCACAGCGTCGGCCATTTTGAATCCGAACGCCATTTTGAATTGGTAATCAAACTAAAGATTCGGAACATGTTATTCGAATAAATAAATCAAATACTTTCGCGACGAGATCAGAATAATAAGCTTTTGAATGTAATCGTAAAGTTGGCTACAATCCCTGAAGGCGTAAACTGAATGGATGAAAAGTTATTAAATTACTTTGCTTGTAGACCGTGACTTCGTTCAATATTTTGTTAAAAATATTTAGAAGGCGGTTTCTAAAACAAAACGAACAGTTTGGCTGTATTATTTGTGAACGTATTGTACTTTATGAGTTTTTTTTTTATAAATTTGAGAAATATCAAAAAAATATCTGTTCTTTTCTTTACAATACTGTCACAATATGACAAGCGAATAATATAAAAACATATCTAATCAAAACTGAAAAGCTAAACCCGCTTACAACAACGAACTACATTTAAAAAGATTCTTTTCTCCACACAACAGCTAAGATAAATAACAAAACTTCACGATAAACTAAAATACTTTTAAACCTCCCCATTTACATATCAACAAAGATTTCAACGCGAAATCTCTTTCTTAAACGCGACTAAGATGGATGGCAATCACGGGAACGTTCCCGGAAAGAATCGAACAAGTAGCTCATATTTTAAAAAGAAATTCACAATTTTCCTCCACCGTACGTTAAACAGCTTCCTTTTCTGAGCAAACTCAAAATTAATCTTATTCCTTTGTGAATTAATTTTTCCGGAAAAACGATACATTTTTCCCTCTTTTGACGAACCTTTTTTAGTCGTCATTGTGATGTATTTAACAGATTGTAAGGGTGCTTGTACACGGCTCATGTAACCTGCGCAAGTGCCTCAACATGCTCAAGCTACATGCGCCGTGTACAAGCACCCCGCGGGTAGCTTGATCAAGTAGCTTGCGCATGTTACTCGCGCGGGTGACCCGCACCTTTACTTGCGCGGGTTACATGCGCCGTGTACAGGCACCCTAAGACATGATTTTCAAAAAATAAACCGGATGCTAAACGAAATGTTCGAGTTAGCAGTATTAGTTATCCAACAAAACCGACCCGAAGCAATTAATAAACACATATTCAGCTTTCAATCGGCTTATACCGATCTGCTAAATTGCTCGATTTACATTCGAGTTGACTCAGTTTAGTTCAAGCTAAGTTGATCAGTTTTCGCAACCATAATTATATATATTCGTATTACATTCGATTTTGTCCCCCGCTGGAATCGAATCATGCCAGATCAAAAGCAAAAGCAACTTACTTTTTTTTTTTTTTTACACGTAGGTACAATTGACAAAATTAAATCATAACCCACCGTAAGCTTATTTTCTTACAGACATTCAAATACAATTAGGTTCACATTCGCGTAAACATACATAACCAGGTCGTAAAGTCGTTACGACTTTAATCTTTATCAATTTGACGGATTCAAACGATTTATTGTCAAAATGGGTCATGATTCAACTTGGTCGATTGTACAATCACAGGACTGTCTTATCAGGTAAACGTGACCCTGGAACGTATAGGATTATTCAAGAACATTGTGGATTTGAGTCAGTAATAATCACTTGATGATTCTACGATGACTCATTTGATGATTGTACAGACCTAGACGCCACCACATCAACCTATATCAATTTCACATTTGCGTAAACATACATATCCAGGGTAACGACTTTGATCTTTATCAATTTGACGGATTCAAACGATTTATAGTCAAAATGGGTCATGATTCAACTTGGTCAATTGTACTATCGCAGGACTGTCTCATCAGGTAAGACCCTGGAACATAAAGGATTATTGAAGATAACCGTGGATTTTAGTCAGTACTATATTCACTTGATGATTCTGCGATGACTCATTTTGATGATCGCGGGCAGACCTAGATGGCATGCACAGTCGAATTGTCGTATCGGCGTGGCAGTCTAAGGGGAAGGCCTATGTTCAGCAGTGGACGTCTTCCGGCTGATGATGATGATCGCAATGGAGGAACGTTAATGTTTGATTGAAAAAACTTGACAGATTCGGGTAGATTGACCTGCTGGTATCTATACCATGATACAAAAACACGTAGGTACGAAAAACGCGTATAAATTGTATAAATTTTATTGTATACCAGACTGGTGTCCTCTACGTCCTACACCCGTTTTTTGCGTGACTGTTCAAGATAATGAAGGTATAACGCTGTTTACATTAAACACGACTTTGGGAGCTCGAAAAAACCGTCCCCAATTCATTTTCTGTTTACCCCAGAACTAAGGGGGAAAACAAAATATATTCGGAGTAGGTCAAGGCTTCGCTTGGCCTTTGAATGCCATCCATTGTGATTTGTGAACCTATACTATTATTTTGGTAACATTTCGGGCCCTTTTTTCAGGATTTTTTATGATTCTATAGGATTTTTTATGATCAATATATATTTTGCCGGATTTATTTCCTCACCGTGACCCCGGAACTTAAAGGGCTATTGAAGGACACCGTGGATTTTAGTCAGTACAAGCGACAGTGGGGGTTGGAGGACGACTCATATGATTTTACCACGCTAAAAAAAAAAGCACTACCACACAATTTTATAACAATGCTTTTGTTAAAGAAGTTTGTTTTTGTGTTAGGGTTAATATCCATAACTACATTATTACCCAGGCCAAATTTTAAAACTGAAAAAAAAAACGTGAGGTTACGACACGGTGGGAGAGTTGAGAGCCAAAACTTGACCCGAACCAATTTACCGGCAGAAGATATAATATTAAAATACTAGCTGAAGAGAGAGAATAGTAGCTTGCCAAATAAAAACCTCAATATATAACCATAGATTGTCCAAACCCCATACTTTTCCCACAAATTACCAATGTAAACACCACACATTTGCAACCGTGCCAATCAACCCGCCCCTTTCCCCCTAAAATACGAATACCCCCTAAAGTTCCCCATTACCCCTTTATTTAACGACGGAACCCAGAAATAAGAACATGTGCTAAATATATAAACATATTGGGACCTTACAGATAGATTTATGGCCTGAATATAATTCGTGCACGCCATGGCATGCATAAATAGTTGAATTAGTTAGGGAAGTGCCTGTTTTCAGTGTTCAGAGGAAATATGTGTCCTCGTTTTTTGGGTTCAATTGTGGGACTTGGTGTAGTTGATGTTTTCTTCAGTGAGTTTTTGTATTTACTAAAACATACTTATACGATATTGTTGTTTCAATCATGTAGGAACTAGGTCAATAATCAATAATAAATAGAGTCAAGAACAATCAGATGTTTATAAATCCAATCAAACCATTATTTATATTCACAAAAACCAAAACAACAAAACACAAATTTTTATAAGGATGAACTGAACCTTTGAATAAAAAATGATAAATAAAAGGAAATACCTTCATTAACATCTGGAAAATTTCCCATGATAGAAAATACGTACAAATGTTTATAGAAAAAAAAATACGCTGACACAGTTACTTATCGACATGTTTATAAAAATTTACCCTAAATATACACATTACCTCAAACATACTTTGAACCCCAATTTTCAGGGGAACAAATTGATGATAATACACAAGTTTAAATTACTCACTCATATATGCGTATTGCATATATTACTTTTGCACGAATTCGTTACGTTCCTGATTGGCGCATATTTTGTTTGGAAAGTTACGATATTTTTATGTTTATTTTTTTTAGAGTTTATGTGTGATACTACCCTGGCTAGAGCAGAAGGGTTTCTTTCACACGGCCTTTTCGTTTCAGAGACACGGTGCTCTTTTGTGTTGGTTCTACTTTAAAAACGACACTTTAGCCAATACTGTAGTAGACTCAGATATGCCATCTATATTACAATATACCAATACCAATTTTGGGAGGTAATAGAGTAACCAATATCGATTTCTAAGACATCATAGAGTCGAAAAAACAGCGATAATAACCTTTGGGTCTTCAAGTCAAGACTGAATAGGTTACTTCTAGGCAAGCGTGCTTCATGGTCTACCACGTCATCGCTTACCACCAAGCGGGATAGTGGTCAAACGCGATTCTAAAGTTAAATAAAAATGATTTAGTAATAATAGTAAAACAATTTGGTTAAAATATTTATTGATAATCTCCAAAAAAAAATCTAACTAGTCCATGCTAGGACTTGCTTATACTATACTATAGTTAGGAAACAACTTTTCTGAAACAACAGTTAACTAACTGTCAGTTAAATAATTTAACCGTCCATCGACCTGCGACCGGTCAAGGGAAAATGTTATGCGTACAATTTTATATTTTGAAAAGTTACAACGCGTCTGTGTTGTTGAGATAACAACAGTAGTAATAACAGTAAGTCTGTGGTTTAAGTTCAAGTTTAAAAACATGTCTCTTTACGTTCATAGGTTTTAAAATATTTAAAATAGGGATTACTTTTTGTGCGGTATATCTGAGTTTATCACCCGTGCCAGACTTCAATAAAATTCAAATTCAAAGAGCCTGCGACATAGGCTATTTAATTAGGGCCAACATGTTTGATTGTGAATATGTATTTTCTAATTCGATTTAATCAAATTTATTTCTAGGATAGAGAAGAAATATAAAATAAATAAAAATTGTACTTTTAGTACAAATAGCTAAAGAGGCAAGATGCACATGGTAAGATATAAAAATAAAGTCCTGTATACTTTATCTCTTTTTACTTAATTAAGTCAAAAACTAACAGTTAAACGACACCGTCCTAATTGTTCCAGTCCATTAACCCAAAAAATAACTCAAAACTAATCATTAACGTTATCAAAGAACCCAAAAAACAATCATTAACATTAGTGGGATATTATGGAAACAAATTTTCGGTTGAAAATTTTAATAATAAATGAAAATTAGGGTGCGGTCATTAGAATTCTCGGGCCGAGGGATTCACTCTCTCTCGTCAATAACCGATAAGAGTGATAGCTAAGTGCTTGGGCGAGCGGAGTAATTTATTGAGTTTGTTATGGTCGCTTCTTCTTCAAAATAAAAACAAATGGAAAGCACCCAACTATTAGTTTAGAGACATAATTTATTCGAGTGTTAATAAAAGTCATTTTTATTATTTTAAGGTACAATATTTTCAAGACAAAAATTCATGAATAAGCGAGTATATTTAAATATTCAATGTCTTAATTATGTTATTCTCTTGTAATTTTATATTCTGTGTTATTTATAAATTTATAAACAGGAAGTGAAATAGCTTCGAATATGAAATAGAAACGTGTATGTAGAACTAGCACTTTGCCCGCGACTTCGTCTGCGCGTGTTTCTAATTTCGAACTCAGTAAATTTAATTCCAGCTCATCCTTCTTATAGGATACTTTTGGAAAATTCAATACAAACAAACAAAAATACGCTAGGGGTTAATTTAAAAAAATATTAAATATGTATCCTTTATTCGATTGAGAGATAATTTATGCCCAGTTTAGAATTTATCGAAGCAAGCAGGAAATCCTTCCCTTAAAACTTAATCAACCCTTTTCAAAATTTAGGGGGTGATTTTCGAAAATGGAGGGTATGAAAAAAGAATAGTGTTCATCTTTTTTATTTACTTATAACATTCGTACCAAGTTTCAAGTTTATAACCCAAAGAATAAGATTTTGCATACAAAGGTTTTCACCCCTTTTCACCCCCTTAGAGGTATGCTTACTTAATTATACTGCAACTATCATCCAAAATGTTTCTATGTTTAGTGGTTTAATATCCTCCCCTTAAAACTTGAATACCCCTTTTCATCAACTTGGGGGGTGATTTTCGAAAAATCCAAAAACACGTGTTTGATTAATTCTTATCTAGTATATAAATACTGATTTTCAAATTCATCAGCTCACGCGTTATAATTTTTCCATACAAACTTTAACATCGTCTAGATTACCAATGGAGGGTAGTTTTAAAAAAATTATGATGCTAATCTTATTTATTTACTAATGTTCTTATTCGAGGTAAGTTTAAAGTTTATAAACCCAAGGAATAAGATTTTTCATACAAAAGTTTTCACCCCTTTTCACCCCCTTAGAGGAGGATTTTCGAAAAATCCCGTCTTATTGCCAATCTACATGGTAGACTGCAAATGCTGTTCAAAATTCAAGTTTCTGCGTTAAGCGGTTTCGGCTGTAGTCGTGTCAAAAGAAAAACCCCTGTTCTTTTATGTATATAGATTACGCATATGCGTTACGATCTTGGAATTTTTATATTTCTTGGAATTGTTAAATAGATAATAATCCCTTTTTTGTTTTGTATTTTTTAAGTAAATGAACGTCGTGTGAAGAGTCCAAATATCTGTACCTATATAATTCATACAAACCTTAAATATCATATCGGTTTAAAAATCACTAAAAGCCATTCTTATGATTCACAAACAACATCCGCTGCTCTATAGAAACCAAAGTAACATTAACTTTACCTCAAATTAAAATAACCATAACTCGCTCCCGCTACAGTCTACCACTCTATCCTCTCTCGAAACTCCGGCCCGGGTGCCCAAAGAGTTCATTCGGTCTTTTATTGTCATAGCTCTAAAAGCGCCCTGTCAGATGTAACTCTAACGACGTCGTAAAGTGCCGCCGACGTTGACGTCGCCGTCAGTCCCGCCCTCTCATAATTAGGGTTAATTGTGTAAACATTTATAGGACAACGCTTTTTGAAAGTTTGAGGCGACTTTTCTCAAGGATGTTTGCTTTTTTGTTTGTTTATAGATTCATGAGTTTGAAGGAGTTTTTTACGTTGCATGAGTTTAAGTTCAAAGTAAAAAACGCAATAACTCAGAATGTTCATTAAAACTTATGACATTTAAATACCCACCTAGTTTATAACCTGAATGAACATACAAGACACAAATTATACAAATAATAATTATATTTCCTAGATTTTGACACCGGCATCGGCCGCGTTTAACTATAATTAACTAAACTTCTCACGGAAATGTAATACTGGGATGAATAGTATCTAATGTGTTATGTGTTATGCCAGTTCTTATAATGTGTTGTAGAGATCCATTAATTTTACAGACAATCATTCATTCCCGCCCTCTGATAGGGGGGGGGGGGGGGAGCTTCCAATATTTTCACAAGCAAAAAGGGTTTATGTACAACACAAATACATTTACGAAAGTAAATATACACCTATTGCATCATATCATCGTTCCGTCGGTGAAGAAAAATGATCCAATAAAATATAAGGTGATTTTATGTACGCAAACAAAATTCCATGTAAAGATGTAACGTTGATACTTCTCGTTTTGTTTTTATTTATGTCAGTTTATGTTACTTCAATGTACAGGTGGTAGTTTTTTCGGCTTCCTATATTTTGGCAAAGGAATTTTGCTTTTGCATTTTTTAAGGTTTGTGAGTCCTCCGGGTAAAGGTTGTCCTGTAAGTCTAGAAAGTTTACTTATGAGTTATAGTAAACTATGTATAGTATAAACCGTGGCACAAGGCAACGAAGTTTCAAAGATCTTTATAAAATACAAGATTTACTTTATGTAACTAGGCTATGCGCAATGTGAGCAGTGGTGTCCCAGTGGTTTCGGTCCCGACTTACAAGTTGTAGGTCG
The DNA here is from genome assembly GCA_036375495.1 of Agrotis segetum. Taxonomy (NCBI): domain Eukaryota; kingdom Metazoa; phylum Arthropoda; class Insecta; order Lepidoptera; family Noctuidae; genus Agrotis; species Agrotis segetum. The sequence goes on from JAQSVV010000136.1 coordinate 1,587,636, forward strand.
TGGGTTCGAATCCCGGCAGGCGCATTACTTTGTGTAATTTATTTCATCACCACTGCTCTCAAAAACGGTGAAGGAAAATATCGTGAGGAAACCGGCATGTCCTAGAACGAAAAATTCGAAGACATGTGACATCCACCAATCCGCACTGGCCCGCGTGGTGGATTATGGCCCACCCCTCTCACAGAGAGGAGGCCTGTGTCCCAGCAGTGGGAACATTAATAGGCTGATGATGATGATGAACTAGGTTGTGCCGGCTGCGTTGTCCACTATTGTGTTCACCAATCATCCCACAAGAACGTGTTACCGTCACAAAAGTACCCAATGTTTTATCCAGGTTACAAACCATCTATTTGCCAGGTAAACAATCAATCCATTAATTCATCCTTATAAACTTTCTATAATGGCATTCATTTCACAACTCAATACACCGAAAATATCATACAATTTAAAGAAAAAATACTGAAATCCACAGTCGTAAAACTACCTTCCATCGATTCACAGAATCAAAGCCAAGTTTACTCGATAAAGCTCACCGAACTATTTAAGAATTACTCGTTCCCACTATATTTGTCGACAATCGGATATTACGGGATCTAGGCGGGAACGAGTACGCGATTACATGAATATCGATTCTGCGACCCATTTACGAACCGCCAACATAATACGCGGCTGATCAAATCAGTGTTCGAACCATTATTAGTTCTATGTCGTAGGAGCTACAGGCGAGAATGCTTTGAGGTATCCGCAAAAAATCGTTGCGAAATCGAGTCGCAGAACATAAGTACTATTCGATTATTGACCGTAATAATCGATAGTGGTTAATGAAGGTTTTTTAGAGAGTCGCAACTTGAAGTATGTGGCTTGTATAATCGATTTTGTATTGATGTCAAACAGGGGTAGTTAAAAAGTCATTATGTACTTAATTTTGTTTAAGGATTTTGTTTATTTTACGCTTTTTTGATTGAGTGAGGAAAGTAATAATAGCTTTTGTGTCGATACAATCATTTTTTAGTAATTCCAGTCATGTTTTGTTTCATTCATGTTGGAAGCTTTTGTTTTTTTTTATAGGCAAAATAATGTTTCCTGTTTTACAGAAAATACCGTACAATATTTTATTACCTGCAATGAAGTATAGTGTGAGGGGTTGAATCGTAGAACTAAAACATATTCGATACCTTTAACTTTGGTTAAAAAAAAAGTCAACCTGCAGCTTTCATATGCGGAAGAATAAAATCCTTCACGCAAATATTGAGTAAACATTGCATTCCCGTTTGAGCACCTATCAACATTTTTTCGAGTTGCTCAAACGGGAATATCACACAAAACTATTGTGTGTTGGTTGGATATTGCATGATTTCCTTTTTTTTCTATGAAGTATTTGGGAAAACCGGTAGGTACCTCATGGAATAATTTTTTTCACAATTTCGGAACAGTTTTAAAGAAATATTTATCTATTTTATCTTATAAGTCAATATTTAGTTTTAAACTAGCCGACCGGGCAAACTGTGAGTCACCTCAAAATCACTTTTAACACCTTCCCTGGACTTCCAAAAATAATTCAAAACAAAAATTTGCCAAATCCCTCCAACCGTTTTAGCGAGACTAATGAACAGTAATTGATTTTAATATTATAGAGAAGAAAATGTAAATTAACTTTGATGGGAGCATACACCGGTTACAAATAAATTAGCAGTCCCAAACAATACTTGCAAATTATCGTAAACGTCCATTACACAAGATTGGGTCCACGTAGATGGCTTTAACATACGATCTGGGACGCGTAGTGGCATAATTACTATGCTTTACAATGCCTTTTGTTAACACTATCTAGTTTGCCTCTCTTACAACATGAGTATCGATGAGATTGGCCTTAAAATCTCTACTGGTGATTATAGACCCTAAGTTATTGCAGTGATGTGCTTGCGTGCGGTAAATAATGGGTAGTTCGGATCTGATCAAGAATCAGGGTGTCTACCACAGAAATATTAAAAACAGGAGAAGTGGCAAGGGGGCGTGTCGGTGACCACGTGGTACTGAGCATTTTGGCCAGCTTGGACTTGGACTACTTTATTTATACTTTCCTATATTACTCCGACTGTATACGTTTTTCCTTAAATACATTGTCTGCCCCCCCCCCCCCTTTATGTAAAAGCTGGATCCACACTTGACTCTAAGGAGCTATCTGTTAAAACGTATCATTTGTTTAGTTCGGGCTCGTTGTCAAACCCCGAACGGCACGAGCCGAAAGCACGGGTTTCGTGCTTAGAGATTAGACCCCAGACCTGGGTTGATAGCGCAGTGTTGAAAGTGCAACTGAAAGATCAGGGTGGACTATTTGTCAATAAGAGTGACAGGCCTTCCACTCCACTTAGTGTAGGTGGACTCATTTCAGGACAAAAAAAAATGTACAGCCATTCACGATAAGATATTTAACTACTTAAAAAGAAAGGGGTTGTTTTTCTTCTACAGGTTTGTAAATGTAAACACAAAACATCTATTTTAGTAACACTGTCAACAAATAAACAAACCCAACCAACTTCAAATAACAACAGTCTAAAATTGAATTAAACTGAATAAACAAATTACGACTTAAAATTACTATTCTGAATTCGGCCTTTGGGTCTATGAATTCGGCCTCTGGGTTCATGAATTCGGCCCTTAGTCCTGTGAGGGCCGAATTCAGAAGTTTTAAAGGGTCGCACTGTAAGTGTTTGTTAGTTTATGTCGGGGACATATAATTAAGTGTCAGTTAATGTTTTCTGTTTCATTGCTGGGACTGTAAACACAAAAGGGTGATAAATCTTTAGGGTTGAATTTGTTGTACGCATTGAATATTTAAAGAGCGACCCATCTAGTCTTGGGTGTCAGTGTATATTTCTACAAGACGAAAGCAGTACCAAGAAAGAAAAAAAATCTATTAATTACAGAAACAATTACACTCCCGATTCCCGTTCTTCCAGATAAATTTAAATAGCATTTTAATATAATCATTTTTAAACGCATTAAACACGTGATGACATGCGACGCGCATCGTTAGGACGATTTTTGAGGAAAGAAAAATTCAGCTGCCAGTGGCATTTGAAACCGCATCTTCGGGATAAGTATCTACAGCAACTCGCTCACACGCTGAATCTTCTATTCCCTCGTTTGAACGTTTTACAGTAATGTGGCGACATATCTTGCATTAGTTTCAAACTACTTTTTTCTTTTCTGGAGTACTTATCTAGAAGACGCGGGTCGAAACTCGCAGGTGAATTTTTCTTCCTCAAAAAATGAGTTTGTAAATGTTTCTAACAACATTGAATGTCTTTTATAATATAATCTACCATGTATTCCCGTGGTATAAATTTCATGAGACACAGGCGAGGCCATCAACAATAGCTAGTATAGTAAATACATGCACAACATAACAACAACCACCTGCTAGTGCTTACTTCAAACAACCCTAACCTTACACAAAGGGGTCGAAATTCGGGCACAACGGGGCACAAAGTCGGGGCAAAGTTAAGCCAACTTTGCCCAACTAATGCGCAGGGTCAAGTACCATTCCAGGCCACACTATGGTGCATATGACGTTGATGTATTGCTTAAGACCGGTGCTCAAAGTTCTGCATAGTACCAGATTGGAATTGCTTGTGTAATGGGACTTTTAGTTTGCGGTGGTGCTTTTATTAGTGTAAAGGGTTCATTAACATGTTGAGGGTAGTACAGACCTCTATTATTATAGTAGTTTTTGCACGCGGCTTCGCTCGGGTTCATTTAGAATTTGAACTTTCAACAGCTGCGTAGCGTTTCGCGGGTCCGAGTCCTACATATAATATTTTGTATGTTATACAATTTGTTCTGGGTCTGGGTGTTTGTGTATGTGAGTTTTATGTTTGTAAACACACCCACGATACATGAAAAATACTAAATGGGGCAATGTTTAAAAAAATAATGGCGCTATCTGCTACTATGTAAGGTAGTAGTCCACTTTTGAACAACTAACAAGTTCTGGCGAAATGAGTCTATAGGGAGGTAAATACCGAATTAAACGGTATTCTATTGTTACCTGAGACTATGAGCTATTTTGAACCAAATTACATCAAAATTCGTCCAGCTGTTGTGAGGAGATAAAGTAACAAACATCCATCTATCCAAACTTTCTCATTTATTACTCGAAGTTGGATTTCATCACAGACACACAATAAAACAACCATAAACAAAATAATTGAAGTAAAACCCATTAAAATTCCAGTAAAACATAAAATCACATATCCAATTACGTCAAAAATGCACACAAACTTCTATTTTACGTCGTAATAAAAGTAATACTCAACGGATACCGATTGCAATTAAATTGCTCTGAGCAAAAAAGCGGAAACGGCGCTATTGGAGCCGTTACCATGGCAACAGACCGGAAATTAAACCGAGTTGACTTGTTCGAACAGGGCCACCTGTTTTGCTTGTCAAATTTTTTTTATTAATTTCAGCGCTGAACAAGTTATTGCGCTCGGTAAAAATTAAATTTAAACTTTTTAGTCACCTTTCCTTTTATTTGTTTGAGTGTGTTTGAGAAAAAGTATAATGGAATTGATAATGTATTTTTTTATTACTTTATGACATGGACCTAAAAAAAAGGCGGACGGAACTTCACTAAGAAACGGAAGCACAAAATGGGACCGTGTTTATATGTGTGAGTTTTATAGGGATGCCAGATGAAGGAAAAAATTACCCATTTTTAAACAATATTTAATTAAGATCTCCCTTGAACTTAAGTTTAATTACATTTTTTTTGTGACAGATACCTATTTTTAAAGGCCAAGGTAAAATAATTTAAGCACATGGATATAAAATATTTACAACTCGTTTAATATTAATAAAGTTTTACAATCCCTTTTGGTTATTCAAATTTTTGTAGACTTGTCTTTAATTTGCTATTACACATCTAGAAATCCCTTCTAATTTACTTAAATGGTGAAAACGAATGTTTAAGTATTTTTCGCCTATAAATATTTATTAAAGCTATTTTATGTTTCATTCCTACACGTCTACATTCCTATTCCATGTCTACACTCCCTTATTATTATATAATCATTTTTCCATGCATCATTTGCCGTGGGGAAACTTTAAAAAAAAAATATTTAACGAAAAACAAAAAACCCGACTGCTTTAAAAAAAACTAAAAAGAAAGAAACAAGCCCAGTAGTTAAGAATTCACTCATTCACACTCACAGTCGGGGCCCATTCAAATTATACCAATCAAATCTTCCCAACGGGCCCCGACTGTGAGTGTGAATGAGTGAATTCTTAACTACTGGGCTTGTTTCTTTCTTTTTAGTTTAAGCAGTCGGGTTTTTTGTTTTTCGTTAAATATTTTTTTTATTTCGTACATTTTAGTTACTATTCAGAAATTATTGTTTTGCTAAACAACTTTAAATCGTTATATTTCCTAAACTATTATTTAAAATGAAAAATGATAGAGGGAACCTAAAGATGATTTTAAAACACCTATTCAACGATACCCCACATGACATAGTTCATCATCCATTTTTTTTTTCATTTTGACAATATGGCGTCTGGTTGTCGCTGTGGTGAATTTTGATTACTGTCATGTCTTTAGTGACACTCGCAAGGTCAAGACGAATCGATTAACGTAAAAATTATCAAAATCGGCCAACGCATTTGGTCTCTAGAACGCCACATAGAAACACATACATACATACATACATACATACATAGACTGATAAACACATTACCCTCCTTTGCGTCGCGCAGTCGGGTAAAAATACAGAAGAATACAATAACGATAAATAGTAACAAAATATAAATCTCCTGATTTTAAAATAATTTGAACCTTGAAATAGTTGCAACACTGATTGATTTCGAGATGTTTATAAAATTTATTGACGTAAAATCGAGAAATAAGCTTCAAAATGACATGCTTAACTATGAAAAGTGATCCCCTGGCTTTTTTAATTGAACTACTATGGTTTAGACAACTTTTTGCAACACATGACGGCATACTTTGATTTTTATTAGACAAAATAACACCGTATGAAACCGCGAGTGTCGTTCGAAGCGTAATGGCCGACGGCTGACTTACTATGGTGTGAATGTGTGTGTGCCGGCTTGTGTGGACAAGCGCACTGACTTACTATGGGTGCTTCAATTCTTTCTTAGTGAAGTTCCGTCCGGCTTTTTTTTTAGGTCCATGCTTTATGATACACTAAGAATTTAAATTTTATGATTTACGCATATTTTAATATTTTGAACTAATTATTTACAACAACAAATTACTTAAGAATTTATAGTAAATATTATTAAGATGACGAGTTAGTACTATAGGAATATCTTACTGATCAACCTAAAACAATTAGTAACATAATATTTGAACTAAATAGTAATCAATCCATGTTATTTATAACAAAGTTACCTAACTGCAAACCGTAGTACAACTCGTACTAAGTACGTCATTAATACCAAAATGTAAGAGGTTTGATGAATAATTGTTACTCTTCCACAAAAAAATAACTGATAAACGAATCAGCACACAATGGTTACCCTTTTGGTGTGGACATGCTCAGCAAAATTCTTATTGTATTTTGAATTTTATTTTTATTATGTCTGTGTGTGTCCAATATCGAATAAATGTTTTCTATTCTATTCTATTCAATGAGGACCAATCTGAGCAGTTCCAAAAATATCCGCTTGGGCAGCGCCACTATCTCTGGAGAGCTGTCAAACTATCAAACTCACTTCGTACACGAACACGACGTTCCCGTGAAATAATTACCGAACTTCTTATTAAACATAAGCTAGTAACATAGTAATTTCGAAAACTTACACCAAATATCTAAAGTAACAACACCCAAACTTAGACAAGCAAATCCTTGAATCACCTAAAAGCTTTCTCAAATCTATCTAGTACTAGCATCAATATTATAAACTAGCTATTACCAGCGGCTTCGCCCTACAACTCGAGAGTTATACCACACGAACATAAAATTGGAATATAAAACTATCATAATGTAATAGCAGTGGTGGCCCAGTGGTATCGGTCCCGACTTACGAGTTGTAGATAGTGGATTCGAACCAACAATACTCTGTATAGTATAATTTTCATCAGCACTGCTCTCAAAACGGTGATGGAAAACATCGTGAGGAAATCGGCATGTCTTATTAGAACCAACAATTCGAACACGAATGTGACATCCATCAAACCACACTGGGCCCGCGTGGTGGATTACGGGCCACTCCCTCTCACAGAGAGGAGGCCTGTGTCCCAGCAGTGGGAACATTTATAGGCTGATGATGATGATGAATGTGATAATCATAGGTCGGAATTAGATAGAGTTATTCATGTACTCACCCTGATTTCATACAGTGAAAGAATAAAGTGGAAATGCCCCAAATACCGGAATTACTTTTTAAGAGCAGAAAAATCCTGTGATTTATTAAATAAACAAGTTATTTACTTTTCATTAATTTATGACTATTCTATCCCTGATCTTTTTATTTTTAATTTTTATTTGTTAAGTTACCGGTGTTCCAAATCCCATCCAAATCCGTTAAGTATTTTTGGGTGAAAAGATAACAAACATCCATCCGGCCATTCCATAATAGTAAGGTTGACCTAAAATGGTAGAACTACGTGAAAAACCGGCACAACCCTAATCCGTAATAACCGGAATACATCGATAACTTCGCAAGAAGGATGAGTTTAATCAATCACACGGATCTACACTTTTTCTTACATGAGTAAACATTTCCGAAGCTAGCCAAGGATTTTAACGAATTTTTTTTTTTTTTTTGGGAATTGGCTAGACTAGGTTAGGCCTTATTTTTTTCATGCATATTTTTCTAATACAAATAAAAAACACAAGGTTACTTTATGTACTGGATGTTTTAACCTTATAATACTGGTTTACATTTTTGACGTGATAACGTCTTATAATTCGATGGTCGGCTGCACGCACGAAAAAAGATGACGTCATGTGGAGTTACCTCGCTATTTACCGTTCCTTAGCAACGTAAGTGCAGTATTTTCTTTTGACGTTGTCACTTTCAACTGTCGTCAATAAACGACTTTACAGACAACCGATTTTTCTTAAACTTATCTAAACTAACTTTTCTTAAAACCTTACGCATTAATGTCAAAACTGAACCATTACTAACTGAACTATTATGGTTCAGTTCTTTGTTATGTTTGGTTATTTGGTAGTTTGGTTTGCAATATTAACATAACAAACTACAAAAGTACCTAAGTACAAAGCCTTCATTAAAAGTAATAACAACATGTAAACGTTGCGTCTTGAAAACTTTTTTATTTTATTTTAATAGATCTGTACCACTAGGCAAAGACCTCACTCTGCTCCTTCTTTAACTATGTGCACCTACAAATTCAAAGGGGGACCACTAACAATACTAAATACAACTGGATGTCTGTCTTGAGAATTGGAAGGGAAAACTAAAATTGACCCAAAAAAAAAAATTATACTACTAGAATATTACAATTAACAGTTCCTACTCCATAGTTTTACTCCAATACAACTCTCCGTATTCCATATTTACAAACATGGCACTACAACAGAATAGAATTCAAAAAAGAAAAAAAAACAGAACACCTTGACATTCCTCTTTAGTTTCAGAACTGAATGAACAGGTGAACGAGACACCTGTTTATGAATGAATGACTCGCTTACAATCCTTTCACTCTCCGTACATTGAGGTAGTATGAAATGTTGATTCATAATATTATTTGTAAACATTATGAAAGCTCATTCACTCACATTCCGATTTCACTGTCAGCTTTCAACTGTTTGTTTCTGAAATTGTATTTTTCTGTGAATTGTTGTTTTCCAAGGAAAATTGTTGGTTGTTTATGTTGTCATTGTAAATTCTATATGCTGAAGTGCCGTATTCCAGAATGGCAATAACAAGTGAAACAGCTTGATCTGTTTTCAGAATGTTGTAATTAAAAATGTAGACTAAAAAACGAGTTATTAATTTTTTTTAAACTTCAAAATGTATCCTTCGCGTTTCTCAAAAAGCTGTAAGTTCATTAACCCAAACCGTTACGAGAAAAAAAACTGGATAAGTGAGGAATCTACCTAAAAGCATTGAGTATTTATGAACAATCCATATTTATAGTCATCATCATCTTCCTGCCCTTATCCCATTTTACTTGGGGTCGGCGCAACACGTTTTTTTTCTTCCATTCTCCCCTATCACACGTCATAGTATCATCTACTCCTTTTTCTTTCATATCATTCCTTAGACAATCCATCCATCTCTTCTTCGGCCTTCCGCTTCCATATTCATAGAATAATGGAAAAAAAAACAAAAAGAAATTGCTAAAGTTATTACACAAACAAAATTTTAGACTTGATGTAAAAGTCAGTGAACCAGAACCCATAGTCTATCTCATCATGAAAATCTGACAGAAATAACTACACCACACCAATCTCTTTAGACTTAGTAACAAGGCCCTCAAAATAAAACACAAAGTATCTTCTATCTACCGTACATCAAGCAAACAGTTCGCAACAAAGCAAAACTTGGCACACTTTACCAAAACTTTCAATCCGAGCCGTGATTAATGTAAATTTAATGGCGCATTGTACAAAGTACATCATCACATTATTTTATTATAAGTTTTTGGAAACACTCCCCGGATTGGATGATGACTTTCAAGTATGTTGGGTAGTTAGTGGCAATTTTATAAGTGATTTAGAAAGGTCAGAAAGTCGTTATCAGACAACTAAAAGAGTATATTGTACTTATAGTAGTTAGAATATTAAAAACGAATGAGATTTGAAATACTATAGACTACGCGTTCCAGAACCGCGGTGTTCTAATCAGACAGTACTACGGCCCCGACAGGCGCACTATGGGGCATTTAAGCGATCTAGCTGGCCATTAATCAAATTCCAAAATAGTGAATCCAGACAAAATAATACTTGTGTTACAAAATACAATGACTGGATCACACAAAAAACGCGTATTAGTGCTTTTCAACCCGCGTGGCCGCCTATAACGACCGTCGACTTTCGATCGTCTATTTAAGTGCGCGCTTGTATCATTCGCAACAGTTATTTTTCAACATTTTCGAAGTTATTTTTTATGATTCGTGTTAGTTTTCTGAGAGATTTTGTGATAAATATGGCAGAAGCAGGTATGTAAGAATATATTAGTAATATTTTTATCGACACAACAATGTTTGTTGCTATTTTTTTTTCACTTAACTGCTAAGAGAAATTTATTATACATTCTTAACAATTGTTTTACAAAGATTGGAGGATTAGTTGTATATCAGGGTGCGTCCCGGCTCTCTTTTCAAAGTATATTGGTAGCCCCATGTCACTATTTTCTAGAAAAGTAAAAATCTGTTCCGATTTAGTCCGATTTCATGAAATATCACCAGTATAGAAATAAATAAAGTACAAGGGATTTTTTATATTTGTCCGGGCTAATCTTTGAAAAAACTGATTTGATTTTGAGGGGACTTCGATTGATAGTTTGGAGACTTTTCAGAGAGTAATTGAGAGCACTTTTTATTCATCACGGGAAAAATTGGGTCCCTTAAAGTGTGGTATATAGTTTCAAATGTGAATATCCAAATATATTACAATTCACTTGAACTCAATGACTAATTTCCGTGTTTTTTTTTTAATTTCAGGTGTTCTGATGTAAGACTATTAACCAGAAAATACATTTTTGATAAAATGCAACACAACCTCATCCTGATTCCGAATCTGAAGACACAGAATCTTCGTTTTCCGAATTTTCAGAAACTTAATGATCAAAATGGTGATTAAAAGCAAACTTATGATCACTACTACTATGATTTCTCTGTTTTAAATATGTACTTAATATCTGTTATCAAACTGTATTAAAATATGTGCTTATTCTTAACCTTTAACTATGGACGTGCGGTCTCACAGACCGCGTGCAGTTTGTGATTCTCGTGCCCCTCTCCTCCCGTGTACCCTACACGTATACACGCCTCAGTAGCTTCGGTTTTAGTTACTAAACGACAGTTAAGAGTGAAGGTTACGTAATCGGCTAAATACTGCGTGAGTAATTTCGCTTTATATTTTGAGTGCGGTCTGTGAGACCGCGTGTCCACATTTGTGTTATACATTGACGCCGACGATGATTTTGTTTGTTTTAAATTTTATAAGCTGAAATGTCAAAAATTATCAATGAACGACTGTAGGCAAACGAACATCGAGTTCGTCTACTTATATAGACGGTAAAATATTGCGATTAGATGATCATTCTTTGAAAACGAGAGTCAATGATTGCTTTTAGAATCGGTTCAGTGCGACAGAGATGGGAATGTTGATGATTGTTTGTTTTATTAAGCTGAAATTGAAAAAAATCACTCGATTGAACGATAGATTATTGAAGAGAGTGATAGTACTACTAGAGCCGACGGTGACATACGATGTTCGGATAATCCCACCAAAGGGGGGTAGACGAAACGGACAAGAAATGTCCAATTTATTCGAGCAGTCGCCGAACAAGAAGATGGCCTGGTGGTGATTTCCACAGAGTTCTGGACTTGTGTGGAATTAATGCCTACTCTCTATTCAATCAACACCAAGACAAAAAAATAGAAAGAGGTCAATTTCTGAATAACAAAGACTCATTTGCCGTGACATGCCTGAAACGAGTTTTGGGCCCTGCTATGCCGTCCCAAGGGCCACCAAGTGAAGTAAATGCAGTTCCTAAACGTAAAACGTATAATCTGTGCCCACCAAATATAAAAACGAAAGTGGACCCACACTTATGTAGGCAATGATCTAAGCCTCTATACAAAGACTGTCAATAATTCTGTCAATAAACATGACCAAGTTGGGACCTTGTCAATTTTTTTATGTTTAGTTTTGAGAAATTTAATTTAATTTTTTTATGTCCTTTGTTCTTTATATTTTATTGTAAAAGAATTTAAATTAACTAAAAAAGTCATTTTTCTCCGGTAATATACCTATAAAGTGATCTCAAGCTAAAAAATCTGAATAGCGCCTTTGATTGTTATATCGTTACATAGAGTTTATAATAAATACATTTTTCATTAAAATTACATCTTTAATGTATATTTAAAAACTCTTCTAAGTGATAAAAGCAAAAAAATACACAATTAGTACGCATCAAGATAGAAATCAGCCCGTAAAGATAGCGGTCTCTGAGACCGCACGTCCAAAGTAGTGTATCAAAAATGGAACGTCCACAGTTAAAGGTTAAAGCGATTATGATTTTTCATAAAAAGTTAAAATAATTACTTATGCATTTTTTTTGTCTTTGTAGCTGTAATATTTAGTAAACAGTGAATTTTATGTAAATTACGTAAGTTGTTTTATGTAAAATTGTAGGTGTTATCTTTACTCACATGTTTTTATATTTTGTATAGCTTTGATTACGTTATTACATACTTATGTCTATTACACAGCATAAATCTGTTTTTATTTACCGAACATATCGTAGTTAGGCACAGAAAGCCTTAGTAATCGGTTTCAGAACCAATTAGTAACGTAGATAGTTTTGACCAGCTAGATCGCTTAAATGCCCCATAGTGAGGCGTTTGGATATATTATGAGCTCCCGTCAATTTGCGTACAAGTCCTTTAGGCGCGAGTGGAATACGTCGGGCCATCAACTCGGGCCTGGTCACTGATCGATTGGCAAGCTACCCATTACTCGGCGTCCGCATGAGACCGGAAATCAGCTCGTGAAATCTGTAGCTCCGGGCGCCTCCCGCAGTAACTGGGGCATGAGGTGTAATCCTTAAGAATTTCGCCTCCTTCTTCGCTGGCATTACTTTCCAGGAGGAGGTGACTGCTAGATATTTTCAGCGTAACTTTTTATTTCACTTATTTGTCATAACAAGGTCTATTTGTTTTGGTTGACAAAATACATGGAGGTTTTCATCAAAAGTGATGAGACAATAATTACGAAGCCTACTGATTGATTCTTTCTTCCTCAGAGATTGTCTGATTGATTGATATACCTACGGACAGCACAAATAGAATAACGAGAGGCAAAGGTCATTGACAGCTCTGTTAATTCACTGAAATGTGACATTTACTTAACTACAATCAAGAGGAAACCAATCTAAAATAAAAATATAGACATATTTTAACCAAAACTAAGCGTACTAAACGTCTTTCAACTCTCTGCCTGCGTCTGAATTTCCGAACGCATACAACCCTAATATCTTCAAAGTAAGAATGCAAAGGCTTCTTCTGGGTAAGCTCGCTCCATCGTCAACCTTTTTTCCGCCACCCCTGACAAGAATCAAAAGGCAATTTATCTCAAGTTAAGAAATAGGATCATATTTTAGTCTGTATTATGCTACTATTCCAAATCTCAGGCACGAAAAATATAGCCTAACTGCTCATACTAGACAACAGGACAGGCCATCGGTCCAGAATGTGCCTGTAGTCACGCGAGCAACAATAAAAACGACATTAATTCATTAAATTCATGAAACTCACGTGCTGAGCCAACCCAACGCGAAACGCAAAACAAACGATGTTTAACTCGAACAGAATATATTATATTATACGTTTTATTATTTTTCTAGACATGACTGAGGGAAATTGACGTTATTATTTTATATTATGGGACGGAAAATGGCGTATTATTTTAGTTTTTCGCTGTGATATTACTTTGTTGGATGAGTATATTGTGGAAATAAAGTGTTACAATGTTTTGATATTATGTCATAATTTTTGAGGGATACAGAGGCATATTATGTCATATTATAACATTAGACAATTCAAGTCAAAGAAAAACTTTGGGCATGCAAGCAGCGAGTAAAGGGCAACTCGCTGCCCGACCATGGACCATGCCCGGGTCGACGGCGCGTTGTGTTCCACGCACGACTCAAAGAGCGTCAGCATGATGACGGGGCCCCCCTCTAGAGGGCCAAAGCCCGCCGGGGTCGCGGGACTTATCTCATTACCGTGACCACGGAACATAAAGTGCTATTAAAGGACACTGTGGTTTTTAGTCGATACAAGTTTGACAGTCCCTCCCGTCCTGCGCGGGGTGGGAGAACTCATTTGATGATTTTACCACGTTAAAAAAAAAGTCAAACATGACAAAAGGAAAAAAATAACTTTAAGGCAAAGTTACAGCTTTCATTTTTAAGAAAACCATAGAACCAAACTTTAACTAAATTAAGTTAAAATATCTAAGTATCACATAAAATATAGTAAGAAGATCTTCAGGCAAATTGGGTCATACAAAAGATTATCTAAAGTATCAAATCGGAGCAGACGAGAATAAATTGGTTTAACATTAAGCTATTCGTGTATTAGAGCTAAAGGTTACGTCACATTCAATGCTGAGCTATAGATGCTATTGCTTTGCTTATTATACTTCATCGATAGACTAAACAATAATGAGCCCAATAATTTAGTATTTGCAGTGATTTCTTAAAAAAATCAATAAAAGTATTTTATAGCGTGGTAAAATCATCGAATAAGTCCTCCCGCTCAGGATGAAGCGGATGGTTGTCAGATTTATGCGGCCTAAAATCAACGGTGTTCGTAATATATCCCTTTACATTTCACAGTCACGGATACCTGTTTAGATAGACCTGCGACCCGTACTCCATAGTGAATTCTTCCATAAATAAATTACAATGAGTGTTGTAAATTTGACTAAATAAAATTAAACCCTCCAATACCCTAAATAGCACTATTTAAAATATAATTTTGAGTTATGTGTTAGAAACTTTTAAAATAAAACGAAAAATAATTCTGGGGCAATGTAGTCATTCATAGTCATTCATGACTCATTATGGAATGACACACAAATAACTTAAAACATACGCTCAATATTGCGACTTCATATAGGTACTAAAGTAGGTAAGAACACATATCTCTAAAACACACTAAGGCCCGTATTACAGAACGTCACTCAATCATTACTTAAAACTAGATTCAAAGCATTTGAATGGTTGAAATCTAGATTTAATTAAATAGAGATCAGTGCTTGAGTTTCGTTCTGTAATGCGGGCCTAAGTGCTATTCAATATACATTCATTCGTACATCCACAACAATGATTCAACACTCACAACTTTTAAACATAGCGAGTAAGATAAATGGCGGTAACGATCGCGTCGCTTCAACTGTGGAACACCGGCTTTACGCAAATCCCTTCCCCGCTTCCAGTTAAAAAGGATTACGGTAAGGTATTCACACCGCTCGCTTTATAGTTGTATGTATGTATATGAACTCTAGCATTGTATAGTTCTGGCTTTCAGTTTGAAATGAACTTTAAGTTTTATAAATGGTTTTTTGAGAATATGTGCCGAATTGGTTTAATTTGTATGTTCAGAATGATTTAAAATATAAATTAATCACCAAGATAATAAGTCGTTTTTTTTATTAATAATAATATAGGCAGTTGCTCTATGTAAGATACTGACCGAGTGTATTTGGTTAGGAAGGAACACAATCCGAATATAGTTGTGAAGACTCTTTTGATGATGATGATGATGATGCGATCTGACCGATTTCGGCCAGGGCCATTGCTTTAGCTCCAGACCCTTTTAATATAATGTATTGAGATCTGATTGACCGAGCTTTGCTCGGTTTTTAAAACGTCTATATCTTGGGAACCGAGCTTTTCTCGACCCTGGGACCTTGATAAATCGATTCCTTGAGCCGAAAAACCCCAAATCTGTAACTTTCATGAAAATCCTTGGAGCCCTTTCCGAGATCCTGATTATATAAATGGAATTGCTCGTTTAAAGATATTAGAAAATATAAGTTTCTTTAGAATAGCTTATAATTATCCCACTAGGATACATTTTCACACTTCCTAACCGAGAAATGCATAAGTTAAATATAATATATATAGCACATCATTTTTTCCATCTTTCCAGTTCAAAAACATAACATTTTATTGAACTAACGTGCACACTGAATAAAATATATTCTAGGCCCAAATCCGACGTAACCCCTCAAAATTCAGGAGCCGTAACCAAAAACATATGAACAAGAAAAATAAGGTCCTAAATCATAAAGTAGAATACGAAACACATAGGAACCGCAAGGAACAGATGTGTCCGTTTGTTGAACTTACGTAAATCATGAAGTTGTTTAGGTACTTAGTACAAATAGTAGGTACCTAGGTACGTACAGTCACGAGCAATAGTATGTATACACTAAGCAGTATTTAAAACCGATTTTCTGCTACCATAATGATTAAACTTTTGCCTTTTCATTAGACTTCTATTTTGGAAGCCATGCTATTCACGACATAGGTCTTATTTCAAAGTGGAAACCAGTATTTTACGAGTACATTGTGTTTGAATTTGCTAGGTGTTTACATGTTAATGCTCGTGACTGTACGTGCTCTGAAAAGGACAACAGTGTTTTTTTTTCTACTGGACTGTACGTTAATGTACGGACCAAACCAGGCACATGCAAAAGATGTCTGGAATTAACACCTAATTTTTAAAAGCTATTATGATGTTCTAAGTTTAAGTAGAATATCGATTTGAACTGAAATTGAGCCTAGGGACTAGTGGGACGAAAATACTAAGGCAGCCAATTTTCAAAAGAATTCTCACAAAAAGCCTACAACAACTATAGGAATAAAATCAAGTAGGTATATCTTTCAGCACTGAAATCAATATTCAATATAAACTACAATAGAAATACACTCTCGTACCAAGAAAACAGCACAAAATTAAATATTGTATGACACTGTCGTTTTTCTAAGAAAAATCGCCTTTGAATGACCCATTGCATTGTACCGTCATTCTTATGTACATGTCCGAGCAATCCCGGGCTCATTTACACTGAATATTGAATCCCGCTGGGAAAAACCGCGGGACGAAAAAATCACGCAAATTCGGCCACAATTTTCGGTCAATCTGTGCATAAATAAACGTGCGTACATACGCGTGCACGGTTGCCATTGCCAAAAATCTTGTTGGTCCCGGGGTAGCGGGTAAATAAGTAAGGATTTAATCAATATTTACAAGATTTAGTCGTTCTGTCGTATCGCGTATGTCAGGCGACGACGCTGGCATTAAGGGAATTGGATGATAGTGCAGGGGCATGTCGATGCGAATTTTATCGATGTCGGTTTGTTGTTTATTGGAGTGCTTGTTCTTAGTATAGATTTTAAAGTTAAAGGCAAGGTTTGGTACTAATTCGATTTTAGTAGAATCTTCGTTCATGAAATTGGCTTTGCTCGACGTTTTTTCTTTATCAACTTTTTTTGGACCTATCACGTTATTCTTTCCTTTATTCGTTCCTAGTCTCATACATAGTGATGCTTTTGAATAACAACAGTTTTAACTTCGAAGAATACTTCCTTCTTCTAATTTAATGATTAAATTAATTATAACTTTTCGACACATATGCAGCACATACTATTTATCATCGTTCAAATAAACATTTATACAAATTACGCCACATGTAATACTAAATTTCAATCGCGTTGCACTACATTAATTCACGCCTACCGCCTATCAATGTCTTCAGCGCCATTAAGCATTCCAAATATATTATTATATTATATAAAGCTCGATTACCACTCACTCACTGACAGAATTGTTCTCCCAGATGGTGAAGGGGGAGGTGGGTATATTTTGACAGATTCGTATACAAGTCACTCTCGTGAGTATGGGAAAAATCCCAAACCTCCCCTTTTCGCCCCCCCTCTCCCCCCTCCCCATTGTATCTCGGAAACTAAGAGAACAGTGTTTTGTTTTTTTACGGATTCGTATAGAGGAGGCTCGGAAAAGTAAAAATCATTTTTTAGTGTCCCCCCTCCCCTTTTCCCCTTCTCCCCCCTTTAGGAGGATCTCGGAAGTTAACAGACTTGCAACAGTTTTTTTTTCAGATTCATGTCAAGGGCCCCATAGTTGGTCAAAATCATTTTTCAAAACTCTCCCCTCTCCCCCCCTTCACCCCTCCCCCCGTCGTATCTCGGAAACTAAGAGACCTATGTTTTGTTTGTTTACGGATTCGTATAGAGGAGGCTCGAAATAGTAAAAATCATTTTCAAAGTTCCCCCTTGCCCCCCTCCCCCCCCCCCCTTTACTCGGATCTCAAAAATTTTTTTTTTCAGACTCATGTCAAGAGGTCCAGAGTATGTCAAAATCATTTTTTGAAACTCACCCCTCTCCCCCTCTTCACCCCTCACCCCATAGCGGTAAAGCGAAGCGCAGCGTAGCGTAGGGATAAGGTCACGATAGCTTTCCGGTGGTAGGTAGGTCCTGAGTGGAGCGAACCTGCGAGACCGAGTGGAGCGAAGGGGGGAGGTGGCGAGCGAAGCGAGCCGGCGACCTCCGTAGCGTAACGAAGGTTGAGTGGGTGAAGCGTAACTCAGCGGTGACGACAAGCAAACTTACAAGTAACTCTCATTAGTAGGGCAAAAGTACCAAGCCTCCCCTTTTTGCTCCCCCCCCCCCCTCCCAATCGTATCTCAGAAACTATGAGACCCGTGTTGTGTTTTTTTATGGATTCGTATAGAGGAGGCTCGGAAAAGTAAAAACCATTTTTCAAAGTCCCCCCCTCTTGACCCCGTTCTCCCCCCTTTAGGCGGATGTCAGAAGAGAGTTGGAACATATTTTTTTTCAGATTCATATCAAGGGGCCCAGAGTATTTCAAAATAATTTTACAAAACTCCCCCTCTCCCCCTTCACCCCTCCCTCCATCGTATCTCGGAAACTAGGTAGCGTAGGGAAAAGGTCACGATACCTTTCCGGTGGTAGGTAGGTCCTGAGTGGAGCGAACCTGCGAGACCGAGTGGAGCGAAGCGTCCATAGCGTAACGAAGGTTGAGTGGGTGAAGCGTAACTCAGGGGTGACGACAAGCAAACTTACAAGTAACTCTCATGAGTAGGGCAAAAGTACCAAGCTTCCCCTTTTTGGCGTCTCCCCCCCTCCCAATCGTATCTCAGAAAGTAAGAAACCCAGGTTTTATTTTTTTACGGATTCTTATAGAGAAGGCTCGGAAAAGAAAAACCCATTTTTTCAAAGTTGCCCCTCTTGACCCTTTCCCCCCCCTTAAGGCGGATCTCAGAAGAGACTTGGAACATTTTTTTTTTTTCAGATTCACGTCAAGGTACCCGGAATTGGTCAAAATGATTTTTCTAAACTCCCCCATTTCCGTCTCTTCACCCATCCCCCCATCGTATATCGGAAAAACTATGTACTTAGCGGTAAAGCGAAGCGTAGGGATAAGGTCACGATAGCTATCCGGTGGTAGGTAGGTTCTGAGTGGAGCGAACCTGCGAGACCGAGTTGAGCGAAGGGGGGAGGTGGCGAGCGAAGCGAGCCGGCAACCTCCGTAGCGTAACGAAGGTTGAGCGGGTGAAGCGTAACTCGCGGGTGACGACCAGCAACTTACAAATAACTCTCTTAAGTAGGGCAAAAGTACCAAGCCTCCGCTTTTTGGCCTCCCCCCCTCCTTCCCTATCGTATCTCAGAAACTAGGTGGTGTGTTTGGTGTTTTTTTACGGATTCGTATAGAGGAGGATCGGAAAAGGAAAAAATAATTTTTCAAAATCTCCCCTCTTCACCCCTTTCTCCCCCCTTTAAGTAGATCTATTTCCTTTATTTTCTCTTGGGGCCCAGAGTATGTCAAAATCATTTTTCAAAATCAAAATGAGAATCCAAATGGCGGCTGCTATAATTTTCGAACTGTTCATCAATTTTATCATGGGAGTCGTTTTCATGGTTTTCGAGGGTAATAAAGCTGATAGTGAAGTCAAAATCAAAATCCAAGATGGCGACTGCGATCATTTTCGAATTGTTCATCATGGGAGTCGTTTTCATGGTTTTCGAGGATGCTAAAGCCGATAGTCAGGTCAAAATCAAAATCCAAGATGGCGACAGAAAAAAATTCAAAGATATCATCATGGATGTCGTTTTTATGGTTTTCGAGGGTAATAAAGCTGATACTGAAGTCAAAATCAAAATCCAAGATGGCGGCCGTGATCATTTTCGAATTGTTCATCATGGGAGTCGTTTTCAGGGTTTTCGTGGGTGCTAAAGCCGATAGTGAGGTCAAAATCAAAATCCAAGATGGCGACAGCAAAAAATTCAAAGATATCATCATGGATGTCGTTTTCATGGTTTTCTAGGGTAATAAAGTAGATAGTGAAGTCAAAATCAAAATACAAGATGGCGGCTGCGATCATTTTCGAATTGTTCATCATGGGAGTCGTTTTCATGGTTTTGAGAATGCCAAAGTCGATAGTGAGGTCAAAATCAAAATCCAAGATGGCGACACCAAAAAATTCAAAGATATCATCATGGATGTCGTTTTCATGGTTTTCGAGGGTAATAAAGCTGATAGTGAAGTCAAAATCAAAATCCAAGATGGCGACTGCGATCATTTTCGAATTGTTCATCATGGGAGTCGTTTTCATGGTTTTCGAGGATGCTAAAGCCGATAGTGAGGTCAAAATCAAAATCCAAGATGGCGACAGCAAAAAATTCAAAGATATCATCATGAATGTCGTTTTCATGGTTTTCGAGGGTAATAAAGATGATAGTGAATCAGCGATGGTTGAGTGGGTGAAGCGTAACTCAGGGGTGACGACAAGCAAACTTACAAGTAACTCTCATGAGTATGGCAAAAGTACCAAGCTTCCCCTTTTTGGCGTCTATCCCCCCCTCCCAATCGTATCTAAGGAACTAAGAAACCCGTGTTTTATTTTTTTACGGATTCTTATAGAGAAGGCTCGGAAGAGTAAAAACCATTTTTTAAAGTTACCCTCCCCCCCTTGCCCCCATAGGTGGATCTCAGAAGATACTTGGAACATTTTTTTTTCAGATTCGTATCAAGAGGCCCAGAGTATGTCAAAATCATTTTTCAAAATTCGACCCATTCCCCCCCTTCACCCCTCCCTCCATCGTATCTTGGAAACTAGGTAGCGTAGGGAAAAGGTCACGATACCTTTCCGGTGGTAGGAAGGTTCTGAGTGGAGCGAACCTGCGAGACCGATGGACCGAAGGGGGGAGGTGGCGAGTGAAGCGAGCCGGCAACCTCCGTAGCTTAATGAAGGTTAAGTGGGTGAAGCGTAACTCGGCGGTGAAGACAAGCAAACTTAAAAGTAACATTCATGAGAAGGGCAAAAGTACCAAGCCTCCCCGTTTATGGCTTCCCCCCCCCCCTCCCTATCGTATCTTAGAAACTAAGAGACCCGTGTTTGGTGTTTTTTTACGGATTCGTTTAAAGGAGGATCGGAAAAAAAAAAACCATTTTTTTCAAAATCTCCCCTCTTCACCCCCTTCTCCCCCCTTTAAGTGGATCTCAGAAGAAACTTGAAAGATTTTTTCTTGGGGACCAGAGTATATCATTTTTCAAAAACAAAATGAGAATTCAAGATGGCGGCTGCTATAATTTTCGAATTGTTCATCAATTTTATCATGAGAGTCGTTTTCATGGTTTTCGAGGATGCTAAAGCCGATAGTAAGGTCAAAATCCAAATTCAAGATGGAGGCTGCGACAATTTTCGAATTTTTCATCATGGATGTCGTTTTCATGGTTTTCGGGTGTGCTAAAGCCGATGGTGGGGTCAAAATCAAAATCTAAGATGGCGGATGCGATCATTTTCGAAATGTTCATCATGGGAGTCGTTTTCATGGTTTTCGAGGATGCTTAAGCCGAAAGCGTGGTCAAAATCAAAATCCAAGATGGCGGTTGCGATAATTTTCGAAATGTTCATCATGGGAGTCGTTTTCATGGTTTTCGAGGATGCTAAAGCTGATAGTGATGTCAAAATCAAAATCAAAGATGGCGACAGTAAAAAATTCAAAGATATCATCATGGATGTCGTTTTCATGGTTTTCGAGGGTAATAAAGATGATAGTGAAGTCAAATCAGAATCCAAGATGGCGGCTGCGATCATTTTCGAATTGTTCATCATGGGAGTCATTTTCATGGTTTTCGAGGATGCTAAAGCCGATGGTGAGGTCAAAATCAAAATCCAAAATGGCGACAGCAAAAAATTCAAAGATATCATCATGGCTGTCGTTTTCATGGTTTTTGAGGGTAATAAAGCTGATAGTGAAGTTAAAATCAAAATCCAAGATGGCGGATGCGATAATTTTCGAAATGTTCATCATGGGAGTCGTTTTCATGGTTTTCGAGGATGCTAAAGCCGATAGTGAGGTCAAAATCAAAATCCAAGATGGCGACAGCAAAAAATTCAAAGATATCATTATGGCTGTCGTTTTCATGGTTTTCGAGGGTAATAAAGCCGATAGTGAGGTCAAAATAAAAATTCAAGATGGAGGCTGCGACAATTTTCGAATTTTTCATCATGGATGTCGTTTTCATGGTTTTCGGGTATGCTAAAGCCGATGGTGGGGTCAAAATCAAAATCTAAGATGGCGGATGCGATCATTTTCGAAAGGTTCATCATGGGAGTCGTTTTCATGGTTTTCGAGGATGCTTAAGCCGATAGCGTGGTCAAAATCAAAATCCAAGATGGCGGTCGCGATAATTTTCGAAATATTCATCATGGGAGTCGTTTTCATGGTTTTCGAGGATGCTAAAGCCGATATGTGAGGTGATCAAAATCAAAGATGGCGACAGTAAAAAATTCAAAGATATCATCATGGCTGTCGTTTTCATGGTTTTCTAGGGTAATAAAGCTGATAGTGAAGTTAAAATCAAAATCCAAGATGGCGGATGCGATCATTTTCAAAATGTTCATTATGGGAGTCGTTTTCATGGTTTTCGAGGATGCTAAAGCCGATAGTGAGGTCAAAATCAAAATCCAAGATGGCGACAGCAAAAAATTCAAAGATATCATTATGGCTGTCGTTTTTTATGGTTTTCGAGGGTAATAAAGCCGATAGTAAGGTCAAAATAAAAATCCAAGATGGCGGCTGCGACATTTTTCGAATCGTTCATCATGGGAGTTGTTTTCAGGGTTTTCAAGGGTGCTAAAGCCGATAGTGAGGTAAAAATGAGAATCCAAGATAGCGGCTGCGATCACTTTCGAATTTTTCATCATGGATGTCGTTTTCATGGTTTTCGAGAATGCTTAAGAGCCCATACTACCTCAAATGGCTTAGCAGAAACCTGTGATACGTCGAAAATACTACGGCATTAATTTTGAAATAAATATATGGTAAAGTTGAGGATTAATGTTAGGTCTTATGTTTGGCGAAAACATGATTCCATAAAATTTTCTCGATAGAAAAAAATCCCAAAGTTACCTCTAAATTTAACAATAAAACACTGGCAATCAGACAATACTTAAAATTAGATCGTGAAACTTTTTATACTAACTGAACTAACTATAAAGCAGGTCTTTTTGAATTTCCTTTTTTTTCGCCGTAAAATAAATAGATTTGCGTGTAGACAGCTAAAAGAAAGAGCAAGCAATAGTGCGTGGTACGTGCAAGTGCGAGCGAGTAAAAGTATACTGAGGTACTATAGACCCTTAAGCCGATAGCGTGGTCAAAATCAAAATCCAAGATGGCGACAGCAAAAAATTCAAAGATATCATCATGGCTGTCGTTTTCATGGTTTTCGAGGGTAATAAAGCCGATAGTGAGGTCAAAATAAAAATCCAAGATGGCGGCTGCGGTCATTTTCGAATTGCTCATCATGGCAGTCGTTTTCATGGTTTTCGGGGATCCTTAAGCCGATAGTGAGGTCAAAATCAAAATCGAAGATGGCAGCTGCGATAATTTTCGAAATGTTCATCATGGCAGTCGTTTTCATGGTTTTCGAGGATGCTAAAGCCGATAGTGAGGTTTAAAATCCAGGAGGGCGATAAACGACGTCTCCGAAGGCCTGCTGCGTGTCGTTTGCGAGGTGGGCTGTAAACTTTTTCAACCGATCAGGAATGGACGTAAGTCGGAACTTAATTACCAGCGAGACTCTGGCTCTGATGAGGAAACGACGAGAACTTACAAAGTCACACAGGCTGAGAGTCAGGTTCTTAACGGGGAGGTCAAAAAGCAGTTCATACGCGATACTCGGAGTGCAATTATCCGAATTATAGAACAAGCTTTAGCTCAGAATAAAGGCTCGAAGGTATTTGCCAAGCCCAATACCTCCCGCTGTTGCCGGACAAAGCTCAGAACGTCTCAAGGCACCACCTTCACCACAAAGCCAGAGATTATAGCTGAAGTCGAAAAGTTCTACGGAGACTTATATGCTCAAAATCCAAGATGGCGAGCGATAATTTTTGAATTGTTCATCATGGGAGTCGTTTTCATGGTTTTCGAGGATGCTAAAGCCGGTAGTGAGGTCAAAATCAAAATCCAAGATGACGACTTCAAAAAATCATTTTTTTTTTTATTGGATGTCGTTTTCATGGTTTTCGAGGGTAATAAATATGATAGTGAAGTCAAAATCAAAATCCAAGATGGCGACTGCGATCATTTTCGAATTGTTCATCATGGGAGTCGTTTTCATGGTTTTCGAGGATGCTAAAGCGGATAGTGAGGTCAAAATCAAAATCCAAGATGACGACAGCAAAAATTCAAAGATATCATCATGGATGTCGTTTTTATGGTTTTCGAGGGTAATAAAGCTGATAGTGAAGTCAAAATCAAAATCCAAGATGGCGACACCGAAAAATTCAAAGATATCATCATGGCTGTCGTTTTCATGGTTTTCGAGGGTAATAAAGCTGATAGTGAAGTCAAAATCAAAAACCAAAATGGCGGCTGCGATCATTTTCGAATTGTTTGTCATGGGAGTCGTTTTCATGGTTTTCGAGGATGCTTAAGCCGATAGTGAGTTCAAAATCAAAATCCAAGATGGCGACAGCAAAAAATTCAAAGTTATCATCATGGATGTCGTTTTCATGGTTTTCGAGGGTAATAAAGCTGATAGTGAAGTCAAAATCAAAATCCAAGATGGCGACTGCGATCGTTTTCGAATTGTTTGTCATGGGAGTCGTTTTCATGGTTTTCGAGGATGCTAAAGCTGATAATGAGGTCAAAATCAAATCCAAGATGGCGACAGCAAAAAATTCAAAGATATCATCATGGATGTCGTTTTTATGGTTTTCGAGGGTAATAAAGATGATAGTGAAGTCAAAATCAAAATCCAAGATGGCGGCTTCGATAATTTTCGAATTGTTCATCATGGGAGTCGTTTTCATGGTTTTCGAGGATGCTAAAGCCGATAGTGAGGTGAAAATAAAAATTCAAGATGGTGACTGCAAAAAATTTCAAAGTATTAATGATGGATGTCGTTTTCATAGTTTTCGAGTTTGCTAAAACCGATGGCGAGGTCAAAATGAGAATCCAAGATGGTCTCAGCGATAGTTTTCGAAATGTTCATCATGGGAGTTGTTTTCATGGTTTTCGAGGATGCTAAAGCCGATAGTGAGGTCAAAATAAAAATTCAAGATGGAGGCTGCGACAATTTTCGAATTTTTCATCATGGATGTCGTTTTCATGGTTTTCGGGTATGCTAAAGCCGATGGTGGGGTCAAAATCAAAATCTAAGATGGCGGATGCGATCATTTTCGAAAGGTTCATCATGGGAGTCGTTTTCATGGTTTTCGAGGATGCTTAAGCCGATAGCGTGGTCAAAATCAAAATCCAAGATGGCGGTCGCGATAATTTTCGAAATATTCATCATGGGAGTCGTTTTCATGGTTTTCGAGGATGCTAAAGCCGATATGTGAGGTGATCAAAATCAAAGATGGCGACAGTAAAAAATTCAAAGATATCATCATGGCTGTCGTTTTCATGGTTTTCTAGGGTAATAAAGCTGATAGTGAAGTTAAAATCAAAATCCAAGATGGCGGATGCGATCATTTTCAAAATGTTCATTATGGGAGTCGTTTTCATGGTTTTCGAGGATGCTAAAGCCGATAGTGAGGTCAAAATCAAAATCCAAGATGGCGACAGCAAAAAATTCAAAGATATCATTATGGCTGTCGTTTTTTATGGTTTTCGAGGGTAATAAAGCCGATAGTAAGGTCAAAATAAAAATCCAAGATGGCGGCTGCGACATTTTTCGAATCGTTCATCATGGGAGTTGTTTTCAGGGTTTTCAAGGGTGCTAAAGCCGATAGTGAGGTAAAAATGAGAATCCAAGATAGCGGCTGCGATCACTTTCGAATTTTTCATCATGGATGTCGTTTTCATGGTTTTCGAGAATGCTTAAGAGCCCATACTACCTCAAATGGCTTAGCAGAAACCTGTGATACGTCGAAAATACTACGGCATTAATTTTGAAATAAATATATGGTAAAGTTGAGGATTAATGTTAGGTCTTATGTTTGGCGAAAACATGATTCCATAAAATTTTCTCGATAGAAAAAAATCCCAAAGTTACCTCTAAATTTAACAATAAAACACTGGCAATCAGACAATACTTAAAATTAGATCGTGAAACTTTTTATACTAACTGAACTAACTATAAAGCAGGTCTTTTTGAATTTCCTTTTTTTTCGCCGTAAAATAAATAGATTTGCGTGTAGACAGCTAAAAGAAAGAGCAAGCAATAGTGCGTGGTACGTGCAAGTGCGAGCGAGTAAAAGTATACTGAGGTACTATAGACCCTTAAGCCGATAGCGTGGTCAAAATCAAAATCCAAGATGGCGACAGCAAAAAATTCAAAGATATCATCATGGCTGTCGTTTTCATGGTTTTCGAGGGTAATAAAGCCGATAGTGAGGTCAAAATAAAAATCCAAGATGGCGGCTGCGGTCATTTTCGAATTGCTCATCATGGCAGTCGTTTTCATGGTTTTCGGGGATCCTTAAGCCGATAGTGAGGTCAAAATCAAAATCGAAGATGGCAGCTGCGATAATTTTCGAAATGTTCATCATGGCAGTCGTTTTCATGGTTTTCGAGGATGCTAAAGCCGATAGTGAGGTTTAAAATCCAGGAGGGCGATAAACGACGTCTCCGAAGGCCTGCTGCGTGTCGTTTGCGAGGTGGGCTGTAAACTTTTTCAACCGATCAGGAATGGACGTAAGTCGGAACTTAATTACCAGCGAGACTCTGGCTCTGATGAGGAAACGACGAGAACTTACAAAGTCACACAGGCTGAGAGTCAGGTTCTTAACGGGGAGGTCAAAAAGCAGTTCATACGCGATACTCGGAGTGCAATTATCCGAATTATAGAACAAGCTTTAGCTCAGAATAAAGGCTCGAAGGTATTTGCCAAGCCCAATACCTCCCGCTGTTGCCGGACAAAGCTCAGAACGTCTCAAGGCACCACCTTCACCACAAAGCCAGAGATTATAGCTGAAGTCGAAAAGTTCTACGGAGACTTATATGCTCAAAATCCAAGATGGCGAGCGATAATTTTTGAATTGTTCATCATGGGAGTCGTTTTCATGGTTTTCGAGGATGCTAAAGCCGGTAGTGAGGTCAAAATCAAAATCCAAGATGACGACTTCAAAAAATCATTTTTTTTTTATTGGATGTCGTTTTCATGGTTTTCGAGGGTAATAAATATGATAGTGAAGTCAAAATCAAAATCCAAGATGGCGACTGCGATCATTTTCGAATTGTTCATCATGGGAGTCGTTTTCATGGTTTTCGAGGATGCTAAAGCGGATAGTGAGGTCAAAATCAAAATCCAAGATGACGACAGCAAAAAATTCAAAGATATCATCATGGATGTCGTTTTTATGGTTTTCGAGGGTAATAAAGCTGATAGTGAAGTCAAAATCAAAATCCAAGATGGCGACACCGAAAAATTCAAAGATATCATCATGGCTGTCGTTTTCATGGTTTTCGAGGGTAATAAAGCTGATAGTGAAGTCAAAATCAAAAACCAAAATGGCGGCTGCGATCATTTTCGAATTGTTTGTCATGGGAGTCGTTTTCATGGTTTTCGAGGATGCTTAAGCCGATAGTGAGTTCAAAATCAAAATCCAAGATGGCGACAGCAAAAAATTCAAAGTTATCATCATGGATGTCGTTTTCATGGTTTTCGAGGGTAATAAAGCTGATAGTGAAGTCAAAATCAAAATCCAAGATGGCGACTGCGATCGTTTTCGAATTGTTTGTCATGGGAGTCGTTTTCATGGTTTTCGAGGATGCTAAAGCTGATAATGAGGTCAAAATCAAATCCAAGATGGCGACAGCAAAAAATTCAAAGATATCATCATGGATGTCGTTTTTATGGTTTTCGAGGGTAATAAAGATGATAGTGAAGTCAAAATCAAAATCCAAGATGGCGGCTTCGATAATTTTCGAATTGTTCATCATGGGAGTCGTTTTCATGGTTTTCGAGGATGCTAAAGCCGATAGTGAGGTGAAAATAAAAATTCAAGATGGTGACTGCAAAAAATTTCAAAGTATTAATGATGGATGTCGTTTTCATAGTTTTCGAGTTTGCTAAAACCGATGGCGAGGTCAAAATGAGAATCCAAGATGGTCTCAGCGATAGTTTTCGAAATGTTCATCATGGGAGTTGTTTTCATGGTTTTCGAGGATGCTAAAGCCGATAGTGAGGTCAAAATGAGAATCTAAGATGGCGGCTGCGATAATATTCGAAAGGTTCATCGTGGGTGTCGTTTTCATGGTTTTCGAGAATGCTAAAGCCTATAGTGACGTTAAAATCAAAATCCAAGACGGTGACTTCAAAAAACGCAGTGTTCGAAGGGCAGTAAGCGCGTACAACCTAACACAATAATATTTTGAATTTCATATTTTTATATCTAAACTGAAAAGTTTGTTTTGTTTGGTGTTAAATTGAAAAGTTCATTTTGTGATGGATAGTTTTGTGTTTTCATCATGGGTGTGGTTTTCATGGTTTTCGAGGGTGCTCAAATCGATGGCGAGGTCAAAATGACAATCTAAGATGGCGGCTGCTTTAATTTTCGAATGAGGGGTTCTCTTTTTGGAGTTTTAAAAAAAAAGTAGTTTCCAAGGACTCTATAGATGGCGTTGAACTGACGATGTTACTCTAGGAAAAAGATGTATGCCTTCATTTTTGCACAAATCCACGAGGCACAGACTTCTCTTCTTTTTCTCTTGGGACATTTTCTTTCTGGCGTGGAATACTCATAAATTAAAAAGACTGGTAAATGAATATTTTTTTTCTTTTTCCTTATTTTCAAAATGCCATTTGTGTGATGTGATGTGACTGACAATGACATGACATGTACTTTTTGTTTTACGATCTCAAAATTACATCCAAGTGAAAAAAATAAAAAAATGACGTGACGTTCGTTCATTGAAGTAACATATCAAGTTCAGCGCCATCTATCCATTGTCTAGGGAAAACATAAAAAGAAAATCCCTCATTGTTCATGAATTTCATCATGGGAGTCGTTTTCGTGGTTTGCGAGGATGCTTAAGCCGACAGTGAGGTCAAAATCAAAATCCAAGATGGCGGCATCAATAATTTTCGAAATTTTCATCAATTTCATCATGGGATGTAACAAAGGTTGAGTGGATGATGCGTAACTCGGGGGTGACGACAAGCAAACTTACAAGTAACTCTCATGAGTAGGGCAAAAGTACTTACCCCCCCCCCCCTCCTTGAATCGTACTTCAGACACTAAGAGTCCCGTATCCTTTTTTTTTTACGGATTCGTATACGGATTCGTATACAGGAGGCTCGGAAAAGTAAAAACCATTTTTCAAATTGGATTAGGGGGTTCTTAAGGGGCTTCAATTTTTTTAAGTACTCTAACGGATTTTAAAATTCTTTGAACTATCCTATAAATAGGATTTCTTCAACCATTTTGTTTTTTTTTTAATTTGTTTCTTTTTTTATTAAATTAGTTATATGGGTTTTAACAATTTTAAAAATATTTTATTGTAATTTACAAAATCTTTTAAGGCCTATGGATTTTCCAATTCATTTAAAGATTCATATGGATTCTCAAAATTTTATTAAGGTAAGGAATACTTAAGTTGAATAGGTAAGGTAAGGAAGACCAAGCCCGGGTCGGTGGCGCGTCGTATTTCGCGCCAAATGCCTGCTGGGGTCGCGGTTTTTTTTAACCCAGGTTACCGTGGCCCCGGAACGTAAAGGGCATAGGAAGGAACACGGGTGGATTTTAGTCAGTAAGAGTCTGACAGTCCCTTCCGCCCCACCCAGGGCGGGAGGACTCATTTGATGATTTTACCACCTAAAAAAAAAAAGGTAAGGAATACTTCTCCAAAACACGACCCCGCGAGCTGCTTGCAGCTCGCGCAACGCGCAAATACTAGTTATTATCTAACCGTAGATTTTACTTCTTCATGATATACGTAGTTTCTTTGTTACCTACGAGTACATTTGTTAACAAATACAAGTATATTTATCGTAAATCGAAAGTTTTACATTTACCTAAACATTTAAAAGAAATGAGGTGCTTTTCTTGACGGTTTTTATTTTTTATTTTATGATTCGAATAACCCTAAGATCAAAGAAATAGGCAGATGAAGGCTCAGAACACGCGAGTGTGTCCACCGAAGCAAATACAAAATCAAATCGAATTACATTCCATATTGTTTTCTTGGTTTTTGAGAACAACTTTTACAATGTTTAAAGACACGAGACGGTCATATTTTGGCAAACAACAACAACAACGCGTAGCTTGGTACGACACGTAGCTTGGTACTGTCGCGAGTTTGTATTCGCTTTTGATTTTGTATTTGATTTGGTGGACAAACTCGCGTGTTCTAGCTGAGCGCTCTATCTGCCTATTTCTTTGATCTGAGGAATAGCCTATAATATTCCAACTGCTGGAATACAGGTCTCTTCTCTATGAGAGTGGGTTGTAATCTACCACGCGGTTTTTAGAGTTCCGTGACTAAAAATCGATGTATCATGATATATTTATCTATCAGCCCGTCTTGGGGGATTACTGCCCACTTACTATCGTAGGACGCTTCTGTCCTAGCTGCAGGAACATTATAGACTGATGTAGAAAAAATGACAATAAAAAATGAAAATACTTTTAAAACAACATAAAAAATAAGAAAAAACAAATAAAAGACTGCGTCATTTATTAAAAGTGCGATACTTTTTTCGATAAGTGTGAATTTATTATTCAAGTTTCCAAGGGAAATATATGAAAATTATGCGAAGGTATGTTTGAGCAATAATAAATGCAGGTTTGATATAGCCACTTTTGTATATTACGAGAACATGACTGTGGACTGGAAGTTATTATTTTACAGAGACTAGGTCATAACTGTTTGCTTTATTTACTTAAGAAATATTTCCTTGTTAGCACTGGTAAGTGAAAACATAATTTAATTAATAACACTTTTCTTTTACTGGATTTATAGACATAATATTGCAGAAAAGCAATTTTATTGCAATAAAACAGTTCTGTTATTGGCAAACAAACAATAGTCATAAGTTTTTTTTTTCACCATGCCTTCATTACGTAATATTGATTATAGTGGTTGGTGACAGTCCTTATTTATTTAATTTTGTTTACAGACAATTGTTTGTTACTAAGAAGTATTAACCTCAAATCCTGCGTCCGTTTCCGAACGCATACAACCCTAATCTCTTCCTAAGGTCAAGTGCCAATCCATCTTACATAAAAAAACAGACTAGAGAGAAGATACAAGTTTAAGCAGAATACCGATAAAAATTCTAAAATGGAAAACATCTTACAAAATTACCAAACAAATTGCACAAAGTATCGATAGGTATAATCAATCGCACATCACTATGCAAAAACGAATTTATCAGTTATCCTTTGGCCCGCCGCGTGGCGTTCCATCGTAAAAGGTCTCAAGCGGAACCGTCGAACAAAACTAGTGCCAATCGATTGGCACATGAATAAAGTATGGAAAGCTGTTGCGAACACTTTATTTATACCAATGGGACATGAATGGACATTTTAAAGGGGATACTTTAAAATGTTATGTGTGAACTAGTTGGGAACGATAGATTGTCTTTTACCAGCTTTTATGTACCTTTTCTTGTCCCGAAGTCTTTTTTTTTATCGTGGTAATATCATCAAATGAGTATCCCACCCAGGGCAGGGCGGACTGTCAGACTCGTACTGACAAAAATCCACGGTGTTCTTCAATAGCCTTTTACGTTATGGGGTCACGGTAATTAATAAGTCCCGCGACCCCGGCAGGCTTTGGCCCTCTACAGCGGGGGGCGTCATAACGCTAATACTCTTTGAAGCGCGTGTGGTCGTCGGGAATGGTCCATGGTCGGACAGCGAGTCGCCCATTACTCCCCGCCCGCGAGAGTTAGATTTGCAATTCATTAACGCCATCAACATGCTCATTATTTTGGTCACAAAGTTCCTTTGAGACAAAATTAGAAACAGTTTCACAACTTCATACTTATAAAGCTGGTTCACCTTTACTGTAGCTTTTCATTGAATGTGTTCCAGTTCAAAGAATTTTAAAGGATTATTTTACCAAGTTAATGGTGGTTTTCAACCATACCTAGGTAATCTGGATTAGGACAGGAAAGTACAGCTTTAGTTCCCGGTAATATCCACTGATGAATGGACATTTCTGTCCTTCAATACTGGGAAGTATTGGAGGACTAATGATGTAATATTTGTTTCACGACTCGAACATACGATAATCGAAGGAATATAAAATATTGTCTTCGTCTAAACATCTCCCGTTGACTTGGGCGATAATCTCCTCGAATAGGAAGATTTCTCGTAAGGTAAAGTGTCCGTCTAAACAGAACGTCAAAGCAATAATCGCATTTCGAGTTTTTATGACAGTTGCTAACATGAGTGAAATAACAAAACAAAACGGTTCAAACTGATTTGTACGATACTCGTATGAACGAGAAAAAATGTCATACGAGATCGTGTTTAGACAAGTCGAGTTTCTCGTATGCGATAATCTTCTTACAATAATATCGCCGTGTAAACAAACATTGACATTATCGCCTACGATAATGTCATATTATGCGAATCTCGTATGATATAATCGTAGACGAGATTTTATTTCTTGCCTGTGTGTAAACAGTTTGATACGATTATGTTACGGCGATTATTGCTTGCGATAATTGCTTAGACATTCTCGAACGGAAACGTTCGAAAAACTCTCCCCGTCTAAATGGCGCTTAATACAGTTATCTATACAGGATATTAAAGTTGAGAGTTTACTAACATAAGGGAAAGTTTAATCTTTTAACGTAGGTTTCTTCAATAAATACAAGGTACTAGCACAATATGTGCATGATCTACAAGTAGTTGTTCCAGTTCTGCGTTTTTGTGTATGTGAATTTAATTTTCATAGGATTTTAGTATGTCAACGAACCCACGACACAGGTGACATTTCTAAATTTGAGACAGGTGAAAAAAATAACGTTTAGGTGTAAAAAAATCACTAAATGTGGAAAATTTGGTAGACACCTACATTGTGTGGCTAAAAAGATAAAACAGAAAACATACAAATATTCTTATTCACGGCCCCTACATACATTCATACAACATGTACATTGTACATACATTGAAACAAATACTACGTGATAATACTGAACACAGTTAATAAACAGTAACTTTACTTTCATACAACGCTAATAATATCGTGCTACGTAAAATGCTACGAGCGCGCTACGCTAGTCATTCTAAATCAACTAAGTACGTGTAAGTGCTACGAAGTGCTACGCGTAAATCTGTGCTACGGCGCTTAATAATACAACAGATATAAAAAGTTATTAACACGTAGGTTAGTTTTTCACAGTTATTAAACTGTACATTATAAGTTAACGTAGCTATACACCATGAATTTTTAGTCGTCTTACAAAAAGGGTCCACTTAATGTTTCCGTTAAAAATATTTTTTATTTTCAGTAAATAAATACATTAGAAATATGAAACACCCTGTTAAAATGTTTACGTATCAGGCTGTAGAGTATACCTGTCCAGCGCAATAATCGGGCAGATCATTCCATCTCCATTTTCTATGAGACAAAGGTGTTTCTAACGCCTTGCGTCATAATAACGAACTATTTTTTTTTAAATTATAAACGTGTTCTAGTCATTGAATACATGAACTGGGCTGCTTTTGTAAGACGACTAAAAAGTCACGGTGTATAATTATTATAACAGTTAGATAGAGACAACTTCGAGCTAGAAATTGCCAAAGAGTGCAGCTTGGCTAGGTAGCATTTGGGAAAATGCGTCAAAACCTCAAGTCGCCACTGCCACATAGTGTAAAAATCCGGGTGTTCAATCAGTGCGTCCCTGTCCTAATCTACAGCATGCTATGGAAAAGTTCATACTTCTGATCTCGCAAAAGGACAAAATCGATACTCTATAGGTATTATAAAATTTATAGATAATAATATTGCCGAAAACTATAGCAGCTGGGCCACCGACTTCATTTCATGCAGCGTGCTATTGAAAGCTCTATGCTTGGGGATAAAATCCTGAATGAGGTCTTATGACATTAGACCAAAGTTACAGTATTTTCCAAATCTGTCAAAATCAAAATGTTTTTATTTTACATGGGCCTCAGTGGGCACTTATAAAACATCGAGAAGAGAGAAAAAAAAAGCACGGTTCGGGTTGGTCGTTTCCACGGAGAAGAACCGGCAAGAAACTCCATGGTTACTCTTTTAAAATATTTGCTTTTACAATGTTGTTGTTACAGTTTGGTATACAAGGATACGAGAGAACATCGCAGGCACGATAAGAAGAGGGAACTTCTTACTGTAGCAAGCTGAAGCGGCAGTGGGCTGGTCATGTCTGCCGCAGAACAGGTGGAGTAGGAAGGTTCTCGAATGCAGACTGCGGGTTGGTAAACTTAGGGTGGGATGTCGTCGAGCAAGATAGACCGATGACCTGAAGAACATATCTGGCTGGATGATAAAAGCCGGAAATCGTGCGCTGTGGCTCACCTTGGGAGAGGCCTATGTCCAGAAAAGAGCAGTTTAATGGTAAGTGTCCACAGGTCCGCATCATACGTATCGGACGCATCGCATCAAACGAATGTCTATGTCGGCAGCGATCGGATTGCCGACTCGAGTATCAGCAATCGGATTGCCGATGCCACCTTCATCGCTTCTATGGACGGCTCATCGGCAATGCCTTAATGCGATGCGTACCGATGACGTCATACGGAATGCCGATCAGTGGACTTAGTTGTGTGAGTTTTCATACAAGGCAAACTAAAATCCGTTACGTACGATACGTCCGATACGTGAGATGCCGACCTGTGGACGCACACCTTTAATTCCTATCGATAAAAACAAAAGAGTAACATCTAGAAATTTCCATCACTTCACAATAACATTTAAACAGAACAACAAAGTCCATTAAAGCCTCCAACTTGCAACAAACTCACAATAATAATATAAAATCAACTGAGCTGTTATCAGGAGCTTACGAAGTTAGACTAGTTCCCGACTCGGGACTCGAACCTACTTCGAGAACAGTTGGCGGGCTTTCAAAGGGACATAGCTGTGATATCTTCACGGTAATGTTGCTTTGTTAGTTTATGGGCAGTTTTGATTTTTTTTTATTCTCGTTTTAGATGCGTCTTAATAAATGTGTGAACGAGTTTTTTATTTATTGTACGTAAACCTGTATACTTTAATAGGAGAGAAGCTTAATAGTAAATAAGTTTAACTAGATTGTTAATGAGCAGTAATTAACAAGTTAGTCACCCCATTTATAATGCTGCGTAAAGTAAAACGGTATGATTTATTTATAATATAATTGTTAAGTTTATGTTTTTTTTTATTAATGCCCCGAGCTTTTGATACAATAATAACGCAAAATTTTATGACGATGGATGGATGGATGTTTGTTTGTTACTTATTTACGTCAGGATAGCTGAACAGGTCTTAATGTTTGATACCGAGATATAGTCCAGAAATTGGAATAACACGTAGGATACCTTTCATCCTAGTGTATATATTTCTTCGGAACAGTTATCATTATTACATTTCAGAGAGTATTCCGACTTACACGAGGGCAAAGCCGCTGGCAAAAGCTAGTAACATACATATTCCGCTAATCAGCTCTCCCGAAAACACGCCCTCAAAAGGCGTCAAAGAAAGCCAAAATAATGGAAAAAAAAACCTTAAGAATACGTAACAAGTACTCTCCAGTCAGTTCCGTCAGTTAAGACGAGTAATATGTGAGCGATAGCAGCAGCGTCGCCTTTGTTCGCGCGTGATCAAGGGGCCGGCGAGGGCTTTGATGATACTTCTGTAGTGATCGCGCGATTGGCGGCATGGACCTTGAAGATTTGTGTTGTTAGGTGGAAAGGATGTGTGGGAACGTTGTGTTTAGTGGATTTTTTATTGGGTGGCTCTGTTCAGCGGAATAATTATGTGGGTTAACGCAACCCAATCATTTTGACACAATCAGTGCCCAGAACGTGGCAATGCTGCCAGCGTTCTGGGCACTGTTCCCGTTGACAGCGATGTGGACGTATTCTTTGACGCCCTTTGAATGTTTTTTTTTCTTTTATCTAGTTTTTTTTTGTACATTTACTAGTAAGTTTTTATTGATAGTTTGTACATAGTTTTAGTCTAATAATTTTGAATATAATAAAAGAACTCTTAAAAAAAAAAAACAGTAGTTTTCTTTTTTTTCATTATTTCTCAGGTTCTCGTTTGATCAATGTTGTGATCGATCATGAAGCACGTTTGCTTAGAAGTGACCTAATTAGACCTATACTTGTTTATGAATCCATTCTCTAAGTGTTTACAAAATATAATGTTTTATACAAGTCTTGGAAACTTAATTATTTCTCAATGTGTAAAAAAAGTTACATAATTTTAAATTATTAAGTAACCAATTTTAACGAATATAAATGTAGTGATATCTACCATTTTTCTCTATTACAAAAAAAAAAAGTGTTTTTTTTTATCATAAACACAACAACACAGTTAAGCGCAAACCCCAAAACAAATTAAAAAAAATATTATCCTATAACAAAAATTGCTATAATAAAAATTTAACTAACAAGTTAAACGTAAAACCGAGCTCAATTTCCAAATAAAACATAATTTCTGTCGTTAAACCCAAAACATTTGCACGAATTAAAACTTAGACCCTTTATGTTAATTAGAATAAGTCTAGTAGCACTACAATTTGTTCTTTAACTGCCATAAATTAACTTATTTTGCAGACGTAGGCTTTTTTGGTAAACTTTGATAAGTGTAATGCGTGCTAGTGGAACGAAAGCATTAGGCATTATATTTTTTTTTACCTTCTAGAAACTTTTTTTAATAAATGACAAATTATTTATTAAAGGTATAAACGTTACTAAAACTAGAAATTTAAAATAAATAAAACTAAATATTGACAAGAAGATACTTTAAATAAACTGAAATACATAATTAAAAAATATACATAAATATTAATGACTCCATAAGATTGTACCTATATCTGAAAACGACAAAAAAAAACAGAGTGCCTATGTAAACACTTTTCCTGAAAAAATATAAAATTTAGTTTCTTCAGTTATGAACCAATGGAAATGACTGTGTCACTGAAATGGAACCACGGATAAAAATATCCGTACTACAAAAAAATACCCTAGGTTTGGGCCTACCGATCTTATGTACGTATTCTGCCTTCCCATCAAAATCAATAGTTATTTCTTTATACTTTTATGTTGATATACATTCTTTTGTTGCAAAAACTAATGTGTACTCGTAATTAACAAAACAGTATTAAATCAAGGTGTGTTTGCTAACTCATCAGCCTTGCATTAACATGAAAGCTGTAATTAACCCTTCATTTAATTAAACTCAACTTCTTTTGAGTCACACTCAGATTAATTAAACTGAGGAGGGATTTCATTTTCAATTTAACTTTTAACAGCATGTCTGATGTATACTCTAATAGGTATTAAATTATTATTTGAGAAATTCAATTATGTTTTATTTTATTTTGTTAACTAATAAAATGATTTTAAATACAAAATATATTTTTTGTTTCACATCTGACTTACAAATCAATAAAGTCTATTATTTTCAGTGATTTAACTATGAAAACTATTGAAATATAACTTCAGGAGAGACCCGACCCAACCCGAGCATAACACGGACTGGGTCTAACCTGAAACCTAACTTACACCAATATTATAATGCTGAAGAGTTTATTTATTTCTTTATTTCGTTGAACGTGTTAATGTGTGTGTGTGTCTCAGGAACGGCTTGTTCGAATTCAAAAAATATATTATTTAAGTCAGATACTCCATTCATCGAGGAAGGTTCACGGTGAAAACATCGCGCTATGGCCTTTAGAAGCCGAGCAGCAGGTTTGAAACTACGGGGTATACCTATTAGAAAATAAAGAAGAAAACATGAAGAGAATCCAGTTAACAAAAATATATTTCTTTTAAAACATACCTTGCTGACACATCAAATATATACAGTCAAAATATTAGCACATCGTCCATTCATCGCTCTGAAGCGTTAATATTACCGGAACCTTGAAACATTGTGAAAAACAGACACCGCTTTTTGGGAAATTAGATTAGGCCGGAAATTTTGAGTTTTACTCAAAACATTTTCCCCAAATAAGGTATTGACATCTTGAATTCTTGAGCAAAATGTGTTCGATTACGTTAACTAACGGTTTTTAAAGAAGGAAGAAAGATTGTTTTATTGAAAGGGTATTGAAAACTTTATCTGCATTATTATTTTCAACGGAATAATTGCCCAGATGAATGTTATCCTTGCCGCTTTGAATGGCAATACTGATTCTTGTGTTAAAAAATATTTCTATTACCTAAACATTAAAATCAATATATCCTGAGTAAGTTTTGCTCTGGGCCGAAATGAGAATTTGAAGTTGATTAGTTTTCAAACTCTACTAGAGCATTTAAATGTGATCGAATCACTCTAGTTGAAGCCGAGTTTGACAGTTTCTCATCACAACTTTAAAATTCACAATATTACAGAAACCGTAAGAAAGTGGGTGTACTTTATATTCACAGTCAGTAAACTAAACTGTACCCTTAGCACGAATTTTCAGTATTTGAGACGTAAACTGGAACTTTGACAATTTAAAATTGACAATTTTCAAAGAAAAAATGTTTTCCTTCTTCGCACACCAGAGGCGCTGTTCCATTTTTTCATACAAGAAACGCTGTAAATACTGTAAAGTAAAAGAGTGAAAATTCGTGCTATGGGTACTGGACTAAAACTGCGAAAGGTACGAAAGTCTACATTTATTTCCCACCCATTAAATCACTGCCCAACGTTAACAACGCATCATTATTTCGACAATTACGACAGAAGAACAGCCGAAACAAGCACACCTCTAAATCGTAAAACAAATAACCAATTAAATAGGAAAATAAAACACAATTAGAGTTGTGCAGGAACTGAGCCGGTTTCAGGCCGTAATATCGTAAAACGTAGAAACAGTACGACGGGAATATTTCGGCTTGCCTCATTATATGCAAATTTCTGTATATTAATAATGAGTTGGGTCAATAATGGTGGGCTCAGACACGAATAGGGGAATACTAGAAGCTAGTACTAGTTTTAGTTTTAGAAGTTTCAAGACAATGAATTGGAACACAAGAAGTGTTTATTTGCATGTTTCCACTGCCGGAAAACAGGTCTTCTCTTTATGAGAGACCACACAGGCCCAGTACAGGTTGGTGGATATCAAACTAATTCAAATTGTCAGTTTTTAGAAATATCAGTCTTTTCTTTATGTATTCCCTTCACCGCTTTGGAAGCTATGACAAATAAATAAATATCTAAAATTAATATATTAAATTATAATTTAATATATATAATTATAATACCGGCGTTCATTTCTTCTGTGCACGGCACTGAAAAATTAGTTAGGAATATCCTGGCTTCCACACTAACTGATTTTGATGTGCCGTGCTTCTTGGAGGCTATGGACGCTTGGAAAATCGCTTGCCCGAATTCCGATGTACCCGGCAATCCGTCTTCCCAGAGACAGTGGGATGAGCCGCTCTGCAGTGTAGTTCAGAATAATTTACTGAACACATCTGCTACTACTGCTGAGCGTGCGCGCCTACTGGCTGTGGGTAGGTGGGAGTCGGGTCTTTGGCTTCACGCACTGCCGTCGTCGAGTATCGGTACCTCACTCGACGACACCACCTTCCGGCTCGCTGTTGCTCTCTGTTTAGGATCCCCACTCTGCTCTCCTCACCGCTGTCACTGTGGGGAAGCCGTCAACAGCCTCGGACACCATGGCCTTTCTTGCGGCCGCAGCGCGGGCCGTTTTGCGCGCCACGCAAACATAAACGACATTATTCGACGAGCTCTTGTTACCGTCGGCGTTCCAGCTGTTTTAGAACCCAACGGCTTGGCACGCGACGATGGCAAGAGACCGGACGGTATGTCTCTGTTTCCTTGGAAGTTGGGTAGGCCTTTAGTATGGGACGCTACCTGTGTCGATACTCTTGCGCCATCCCATCTTCCAAGTTCATCGTGCTCTGCTGGCTCTGCTGCTGCGGTTGCTGAAAACCTCAAGCGGCGTAAATATAGCAACCTTAGTGGTAACTATATATTTGAGCCGTTTGGGGTTGAAACTATAGGGCCATGGGGTCCGAGTGCTCACAGTCTCTACAAAGATATCGCTAAAAGACTTGTTGACGCTTCCCGTGACCCAAGAGCTGGCTTTTACCTTGGCCAGAGGCTAAGTATTGCCATTCAAAGAGGCAACGCCGCCAGTCTCTTGGGCACATTACCAGCTGACAGCGTTGAGGATGAATTTTTCGATGCTATTTAATAGTTTAGTTTTATTTTAATTTAGTATTATTATATTTATATAGTTTAATTAATATTAAATATAGTCAGTTAAATAGCGAACTCACATTGTTGTACATGAATATACAAAAAAGTCTAATTATAATATCATTTTCGAACATTTTACCTATTCTTAATTCAGCGCCATTACCATTGAGCCATCCACAGTTATTACAAACAAAATAGATAATTACGTAAAACTCTCTTGATCCATATTCACTAAAAGTTTATTCAGATGAGCATTTAGGCCGCCATGATGATGCTAAATGAGATTTTAATGGTGTTGAAGGTACATGGAGCCCCGCATCTTATAAAGGAGTGCGGTGATCCGTGGAAACTGTCGTCTGAATATTAAAATAAATGAGGTTTAATAAACATTAACGTGTCATTCTGTTATGGGAGGGTTTTACATTTTATTTAATGGTTACGGTGGTAATTAAAGGCGTGTGTGCGTCAATAACACTGTAATTGTATGCCATTCATTTATGCTAAATATACAATACGTTGCCCAGTAACTGTTTGCGCGAACTTCGAATCAATGGTGCTGTTATGAAAAAGATTTTGATGATTGATGAACACCAGGCCAAAGAAGTATAGGAAGCCTTTCCTTGCAGACCAGTTCCTTGGCTCCCTACCCGCTG
Organism: Agrotis segetum; assembly: GCA_036375495.1. NCBI lineage: Eukaryota > Metazoa > Arthropoda > Insecta > Lepidoptera > Noctuidae > Agrotis > Agrotis segetum. The sequence goes on from JAQSVV010000136.1 coordinate 1,628,883, forward strand.
GAAGATCTCCGCATCCTGAAAATGGATACGGCGCCTGCTGCAGCCGATAATATTTAATCCGAGTACAGTCTATACATTTATATGTACTTTGTGCAAAAGCTTGAATACCAATCAATTATTGAGTCCTAAAATTTCTTCAAGAAAAAGCTGTTTTCCACCCCAATGTTTCTTATACATCAGTCTGCTGTCAAGTCACTTCTACTCGCCACTAACCTACCACAACTATCCCCCTCTGAACCCGCCTTAGCACAGCACACGACTAAACTCAAACATACCTTGATACAGGCCTTGTTAATATAATAGCGATATTAAACACTGTTATTTCAAAATTCGCATTTCGTGGCCTGTTTAGTTTTCGGACATGCGATTTTGAGTAAAAAATTAATAGCACCCTGTCGGTAGGAAATAGGAGCGTTTATTATCATTTATTTTGTGCGGAATGGCGATAAATTATATATTTCATTTTCGGAAAACTGTTTTGGCCCCGTTTGTTTAGTCCTTGGGTTTTGTCGAACTATTTCTACGAGCTTTATTGTTTGTTTAATTTTTAAGTAAGGATTTGTGGAATTTCAGTATAGTTTTGAATTCTTATTGGACTCAATTTGTCTCTTGTAATTATAAATTTAGGTAAAAAGATCTAGATTATTCTTTGACGCCCTATGAATTTTCTCTTTTATTTATTTACTAGTGTTTGCCCGCGGCTTCGCTTGCGTTATTTTAGAATTTGAGAAACAATACGGATCGTGTGGGGCCATCTGGAATATGAACGTAATTGTTTTCTCGGCAACAGCTCTCTTCTGTTATTCGGGATGTAAGATACCTTATATCCGTGTCTATACTCCTGACAACGTATATGCTAAATTTTGGGACGATCGATTCAGTAGGTAGTAATGCGTGAAAAGGTAAAAAACAAACATACTTGCATTTTTATTATTAGTTTAGATCAATAATGTTATATCTAGGTACCTACATAGTTTGCATAGGAAACGTCCTTATTTGAGCGACATTAATTTCAAAGAACCGTGTTTATTTTAAACATTAGACTATCATTTTGGGTTGATTTACAGTATCGCTGCAAATTGAACGTACGATAGCATTGCTCTTCTCCCTTGCATTCTGCGTGATACCTAAAAAATAACTAATTATCTGACTCGATGAGTACAACTTGTCGTCGTTTAAAATAGAATCTATGCACTGGTTTGAATACCAATTCAAAACATAAATAAACACAATTTTTTCTAATCTTTAAAATTCCACACGTCGAAACAATTACAATTTAAAAAAATATCCAACTTACTACCTACAATTTAAATCAGTGTATATTTATTTCCTAGAAAACTATTGAAAAAAAAATAGTAAGTAATAATTTAAAATCGCGTTTATTATTGAAATAAAAGTATACACATTTTTTTTAATTATTTGAAACTCTCAGGACAAATATAAGAAAACTCAAAAAGTGAAAAAAGAAACAGCGAGATTTGATCCAGAGACCCCATGCACGAAAGTCAAGCAGGATACCAACCAGACTGGCTAGTACGCTGACAGTGTTTTCAAATAGCGGTTCTCATACAAATGTCAACAATGACTGAAAATCAACATATTATAAAATTGCTAATCCCCCAAAGGGAATAGCGTAATTATACATATCCTATTAATAGAAGAGCAGTTTAAGGAATATTTGGGGAAAAATTGACTAAATAATATCCAGTGGTTTAGCTTCCAACTAAAAACAAACAGATAAAAACAACAAAATTTAAAATTGCTTATCTCCCAGGAAAAATAGCGTAATGATACATAGCCTATCAATAGAAGCATATTATTAGGAATATTTGAGGAAAATTTGATCGACAACTTTACAGTAGTTTAAGAGATAGATCAAATCAAAAAAACATAAAAAATTTCGAAAGAAAAAAAACGTTGATTTGGCATCAGAATCGATCCCTTATCTCGAAAAAAATACAAAAAGAAAAAAATATTCAATGTACAGGAATGACAGCTCTACGATTTTATTATATGTAAAGAAGATTTTAATTTTTCCTGTACATATTGCTAGAAAGTTTTTATTTATAGTTTGTACAAATGATTAGTAGTCAATAAGATTATTATTATTTAGATAGATATCGTTTTGAATTTTCGATATTTCGGCAAAATTGCAAAAAATAAAAACGATAAAACATTCCGTTTTAATTTCTAATGATGGTAAAAGTTACCATATTGATTTAAAAACTTAAATAGATAATAAAATAAAATACACAATTTCTGCAAAGCAAAACTAAACCACAATCACCCAACATTAAAAACCTAAGCATGTCGATCTCATCTGACACACAACAAATCCCATACCGAACACTATCTCCCCCCAAAATCAATAAAGAAACACACTTCAAATCAACTTTTCCAAAGCAAACTTCCATTCCAAAACTCGCAAATCCGGCCAGAGTACCGTAAGCAAAATAAAGCTAACGTTTGAACCGTTTCCTAAATCGCGGTACCGTCGCCATTGTATGGCACCGTTATTTATTTATATCGGTAGAAACAGGTGCGCTTCATGAAAAAAGGCTTAGCTGCCTACCTGTAGCGGGGGTTGCGATCAATGTGGCTGATTTAGACTCTCCCTGCGATGTTGAATTTGAGGTTATTCTTTTTTTAGGTGAAAGGGATGATTGTGTTTGGTTTGTCGGATTAGGAGGGATGATATGGAGTTATTTATGGATCATGGACATCTTTTTCTGTGTCTGTATTGATTGTAGGATGGTATCTTTTTCAAGTTCGTAAGTAAGATATCGATGACTGTTACAGTGGTACGTCTAAAATAAAACTAGGAAAATGTATTTTATTATTAGAAAATAAATAAACAATTAGGTACGCTGCGAATCTACTGAATTGATTATTTTTAATTATGCTGAAAATCGGCACTCTCACAACATCAATTAACTTTAAAACAAAACTCCCTTCCCAAGCCAGAGAAACCACGCTATTTACAAACAGAAAACCATTATTTAACTCAATTAAACCTTAACAACAAAGCATCCAAGCGATCCTAATTACACAACTATTACCGAAACCTGATTTCCATTCAAAAACTCAACGTACCTAACCCAAGAAAATACTAAAAGGGTTTCACTCCTCCCGAACTACTCGTATTCCACCAATTTCCACCTCGCGTGTCTTCAGGCGATAAATATGATGTAAATGCTTTAGTAAAATCTAGAAATAAGTCTTGTATTAATTAGCTGAGTTAAATATGGTTAATTTATGCATGTTTTCGCGAGCCAGGTATGCTAAAACGGGCTAAAATATTGTTGGTTCCAAACTGTCTTGTGTTCTGAATGAAAATTCATGTTTGTGTCGTTTATTTAGATTTGGTTGGAATTTTTGTGATTTGCGTATGTTAATATGAGTTTTTGATACATATTAAGCACTAAGTTTTTTTACTGACATTATTTTATTGCTATTTTATGTAAAATGTAGTTTGATTTTGATAAATAGTTCAAGTCATGAAGTTTTTTGTAAGCACTTAATTATTAAAATTTAGTTTTAATTTCGTATTCCACTATTCGAATAAGTGCTTGGTTTATAACTATAGAAGCAGTGAATATCTTTAAAAAATAACGAAGAAAATTACAGGGCGATATCACTTTTTTAAATTATTTAAATTAACTAAAAACGTTTCACTCTCCCGACGACGCCGCCGCACCGTTTCAAGCATACCCAGTGCTTATCATTTCTTTATTAATTTCCACGCCAGTTAAAAACAAAAGTGTCAAACGCCGCCTCAGCACCACGAACAGACCTCAGATCCTAATAGGTGTCCCATTTTACCCCGGAATGTGTCCAATATGCCAGCGTGACCCCACCTCAAGGGTCACGGTCCTCCGGCCTTTATTTATATTCGCTGGAAGGGCACACTTTTATGGGAATATCGGCGTTATGGCAATTTCCGTGAGCCTTTTTGAGTGGTCGAGCATTGGGGCAGAAGGAAATGAATTTGGAATTGTGCCTTTTTTGCTGTTGTAAAGGTAACACTGTGCAGTGACTCGGAAGGTTTATTTGAGAAATTATTGAACGGGACTGGCTGTTTGTATACGCTTCAATTATTACTTGATTCCATTTTAAATTCTTTATTCATTTTAAACTTTTATTAAATTAAAAAATGTTATTGATATTTCAGCCACTTGTCATAGGCCATAATTTTTTTTGGAATGACCACTCCGAGAAACCGATATGGAATCTGTGTCCCAATAGTTGTCTATTTATCGATTGATTCTGTGTTTTTAAGTTCTACTTTTGATTTATTTAAAAGCTACTCTCTAATTTAAAAACTACTCTCTAATTTAAAAGCTTCTCTCTCTCTCGTCTTAAATGTTTGTATATGTCTTATACTTTTGATATAATTTTCTTTTTAACTTTTCGATTAAAAATAACATTGACTTTGCATTGAGTTAACGTAAGCCGTATTAGTAGCTTTTATTATATTTATAAATATATTACTATCATCTGAAACTTGTTTGAAAAGCAAAATTTTGATATGAACTTCAAAACTTTTACGGTTCAAGAATTTCAAAAGGCTTATCTTTCAGTTGAGTCTGGCATGAAGATAAGGTTAATAAGTTTTTCAAGACTGTTTCAAAATAGCAACTTTTATAATGATAAAAATGATACTTACTTACTTACATAAGCTTGTGTATCTATCTAGTAGTTAGACATATATTTTTTTGTGAAAATTCTTTATTATGAGAAATGAATAAAAAAACACTGCTTTTCAATAATAATAGGCACCTTAATTACATAAAAGACATATATACTGTATTCTAATGACACTGTGTATATAAAAAAAATATTCTTAAATAATTATAAATATCTGGTTGACCGAGCTTCGCTCAGTTTTTAAAATGTCTATATCTTTGGAACCGAGCTGTTCTCGAACTTGGAACCTTGATGAATCGATTCCTTGAGCCAAAGAACCCCTAATTTGTAACTTTCATGAAAATCCTTGGAGCCGTTTCCGAGGTCCTGATTATATATAAATATACAAGAATTGCTCGTTTAAAGATATAAGATATTACAAATACACTAATTAAAGCTTTTTCTATTTCTTTGTGATTCCGGGATTGGTGGAATAGGAAATGTTGTGAAACAGGAATTCTTAATTTCATTTGTTTCACTTTGCTTCCGCAACATAAAAAAACAAAATGGCGGCCACGCTCAAAAACAATGAACAAACCATTAACATTTGTGTTTTATTTATTCCTTTTATCACTTTTCAATATAAATTCCATTCTATAGCAATATAAACAAAAGGCCGTAACTCGTTTCATGATATTTGAATTCGAAACATTAATTTGGCTATTGAACAACCAGATTTTTTAGAAATTAAAAAAGCAATCATCCATTGAACAAGTATCAAACTGGGGCGCGTCAGACCAGGCCCTATAGCCAAATGGCAAGCGACATTCGCTAACGTTCTGCAGTCGCTAAAACATTTTCAACATAATACCGCATTGCATAAAGTTGAAAAACTATCAAAGATTACATATCGTTTTCGTTTCTTCGTTCGCTATCGCTCAGCAGTCTTTACTAGAATTGAAAATGTATAAACTACTGCTGAACATTAGCGATTGTCGCTTGCCGTTTGGCTATAGGGCCATATCTGAAAGGTGCTCTGTCAAGAACAAAAAAATTGAATGTCAACCCATTTTATATATTAGCTCCATAAACGCCAATGGTTTAACAAAACGTTCCTAAAAACGTTACTGTGTAAAAGACGGTACACCGTGAAAATGGAACGGAAATAGCTATTGAAGGAATATCGTGGATCAGTCACTTCGAATCTGGATCCCGGATTATTTTGTATTTTACCACAAAAAAAGAATATGTTTCAGCGGCGCAGCGCGGTAGCTTTTGCAATAAAATTATGACACTACAATAATGACAAAGTCCGCCAAGGTTTGTCTTTGGTCTGTGGCCAGTACCAACACATTTGTAGCACGTTACCTAGTCTTTGAACCCTTTTTCTACCACTAAAGACTTCGTAACATCATGTGCCGATCGCCTGTCCACATCGCTTAGCACTCGCGTGTTCTCGCTAACATTAACAACAATTACACATATTACTAATTCACACATCAACATTATAAGAAATAAGTAACCACACGCGAATCTTTATAACTGTGTTAATGTTTATTAAATTGTGTAGTGTAATTGATTAATGATGGAAAAATGACAGGTAAATCCTTGTGACGATTGAACCTAAAGGGTTTCATCATCAGCCTATAATATTCCCAATGCTGGGACACAGGCCTCCTCTCTTGTGAGAGGGAGTGAGCCATAATCCACCCCAGTGCGGATTGGCAGATGTCACATGTTATCTTAATTTTTGGTTCTAGGACATGCCGGTTTCCTCAAGATTCTTTCACCGTTTTTGAGAGCGCCTGGCGGTGTTCGAACCCAGGACCTACAACTAGTAAATCGGGACCGATACCACTGGGCCACCGCTGCTCTCATTCAGGAGACTTCATTACAGGAAATTCCTTTTTTATGTGGTAAATCATCAAAAGAGTCCTCTCGCCTTTGGTGAAGCGGAATAAACTGTCAGAATCGTACTGACTAAAATCCACGGTTTTCCTTCAATATAGCCCTTTACGTTCCTAGTACACGGATACCTTTTAAATTGTACCGCAAACTGGAACATCTTATACGAATTATTATCCATATTAGCAAACAAATTAAATGAACGAGGCTCTAGGAAAATGGTGATCAGAACTTACAGTTCGAGTTTTATCAGAGTAGAGAACAACAAGTTTCTATTTTTTTTTTTGTTTTTCTTTTTTTAATCTGTCAATAAGTAGTTCATAGAATCATTATTTCATCATATCATTATTTATTAGCATCATTATTACTTTAATCTATACTAATATCTTAAAAGTAAATAGAAAGACCACGTAGGCTCAGTTGAAAACCAGCGTCGGGCACTAGTTGTCCGGCATTTGCTGAACTGGGTCTATTTGGCGCAGCCGTGAGTCACACAATAGTTAAGCGTTTTTACTTTTTCTTTTATATATTTTCTTTATGTTTATGTTGTGTGTACTTATGGCATGTGTCAATGAACGTTTTTTCTTTCTTTCAAAGAGTTTGTTAGGTTGAACTAGCTAATCTCAGGAACGAATTCGATACGATTTGAAATAAAAAAATATTTGTATGTTGGATAATCTATTCGTCAAGAAAGTTTAAAGGGGTGAAATACAGGGCACAGCTTTAAAGTATAATTCCTTTTATGAATTGTAAAAAATCTGTTCATGAAATGAAGAAAGTCTAAGACAATTGTAACTTTCCGAGGTCAAAAGTAATTGGTAAAACCTAACATAAGTCTCACAGTAACAAATAAAAACCCGAAACAACTATGAAAAGTCTCGGTGAAAAGCATTATTACACCTAACGCGGTTCTATTTAAGATCGTAATCTCCTGGCAAATGACACAACTGTAACACAAAGACAAGGAATAAATTAGTTATAACTACTATCGCGTACGTAATCTAAGTTGGTGGTAAAACTGTGAGGGAATATTGCGAAGGGTGGGGAGAAAAGTTGTGTTTTTGGGCCGCGTTCTTCTAAGTTTCGCGATCGTCGTGTATTTTGATTGGTGAACCTAAAAAAAGAGAGTCGAAAACGTCACCAAGAGACGTTAGAAATGGAAGGAAGAATTCGCGGCGGCAGGCAAGATCCTCGGTGGCTCGGTTGGAAATGAGCGTCGGATGTACTGAATCCGAAGGCCGCAGGTTCGAATCCTGCCCGCGGATTGAATTTTTCTTTCCTAAGAAAATCTCTATAAAAAGAGGTTTTTCATCAAAATATCTCCCTTGAAGGTAGCTTATTTTCACTGAGATTGGCGACCCTGGTCGAAATCAATTAGGAGGGTATTATTATTATTATTCCTTTTGAGACCTATGTATGTTTTGGGATGTGAATTTTCGTTAAAATCTATTTAGTTATTTCTGTAAATATTTTACTCTTAATTTTAGTTTTTATATATAGTATGTATATATAAAGAAAGAAAAAACGTTTATTGGCACATACCACAAGTCTGTGTTATAGTTGTTTAAAGTAAACAATCCTTACATAATTAATAAAGATCGGGGTATAATTTCTAATCTTTTTTCAATTTAAGAAATGATTAGAATATTATTTGTTTACGTGCCAGTTTTGCAGGTGTAAATGTTGTGCAGGTCTATTATCTAATTGACACAAACACTAGAATTAGACCTCATAAATCCTTAATAACCATGTTTATGTTAATTTGTGTTGTTTATATACTTTAAATAAATCAATCTTTTCATTCTTTAAAATTACATTCTTTAAATACACATCACAACTAAGTACTCAAAGACAACAGCACAAGACAAAAAGCATCATTTAATCCAATGGCCGTGCTAAGTCGAGGCTCGCCTGCGCCGGGCACATTAACACACTCATACATCTGGCCAGGCGATGCTAATCTGATGACCTACATGCTGAGCCTCCTAATTGGGCGGCTTTGCACTACCCGATTATGTATGGACGGATTTATTTCTATTGCCTTTTGGGGGTAGTGCCAAGAAAAATTTTGGAGGCTTGACTTTTTATTAAGATTTAAAAATTATGAAATGAGTTGCCGCCCTGGGTGGAACGGAAAGAGACTGTCAAACTTGTACTAACTGAGAGAGAGAGTCCACCCGGCCTTTTGCGTTCCAGGGTCACGATATCCTGTCACCGACAGTATCACGATCCCCACTGAATATCAGACTCGACAAATGTATTTCTTTTTAAAAGTATAGTGATAAGGAATACACGAATTCTACCCTCAGGAATATTTTTTACACGTTAACAATTTATAAACGTTACTATAGGAAAAGAAAAGGCATAAAAGAACGTTTTTTAATCCCACTATGCTGTGCTCTATGCGTTTACATCTTAGGAATGTACGTTTTAAAATTCTTCACCCTCCCGCCCTGACAGTCCCTCCCGCCCTGCCCGGGGTTGGAGGAAATTCTTCACCCTTATAAACTTAACCCAAGTAAAGTAACAAGTTGACACGATACGTCGCCAGCTTTCTAAATACTTTTACAACAAGTACCATTTAGCTTGGTCGAGTTATGAATTGTCGAAAAGTGCACTACCACTTTCCACTCTCGAATACGTATGTGAAAAGTTTCATACTTTTAAAGATACTACTACTAGATTACTTTTCAGGGATCTTTGTAGTCATGTTCAAAAATACTTCTTTGATGCGTTCTATTGGAGAAAGCATCACAAATTCAATTCTACAATGTTATGTAACCTTATACAGCGTGTAACGTTAATAGCGCAAAACCTCTCGTAGTGTAACTCTGCTCACGTTACTGAACAATGTTTGTTGCAATACTTTTGGAAATTCGCAAAAAAAAAGTTGCTTTCTCATACAAAATGAGAAATTGATCGGGTCCATCAGCATGAAAAATCTTTTTTTTTTTCAAATTTCCAAAAGTCTTAGAACAACAATTGTTCAGTAACATGGGCTGAGTTACCCCGCGAGAGGTTTTGCGATTTTGGCTTTATACGTTGTAGAATTTAATTTAATTGTTGAATCAAAATCATTGACTTTTAGCAGAGTAATGTGTTCAAGAACACAATATCATTCTGCGTTAACCCCAAAATGAAATGACGGCAGGGCAATGACAATGAATAATCAAATATTTGCCTAATTAAAAAAAAACTTTTTATTCTATTCAACTTAAAGCTTTTAATAATCTCCGATATCCAACAACGCCTGCCTCTATAGCAATCCCAGTTCCTATAACACGTAATTACCGCCTATTATTATGTTAGTTTTACTAAGTCCAGTACGAACTTTCAATGCAAACTTAAACTTTGCACTCCGAACCATTTTCTTTTTTGCTTTATGCAGTTTCCGCCTTCGTAGCCTTTATTGCTTTTATCTTTTATCTTATCTTTCAGTAATGTGAAAACTTTCTTTTTTTGTGATATTTAGATTAGCTCCGGAATATGGCGGAGGTGTTTGTGTAGTTAAATATTTTGAAGTTTTAAGTTGTTAACTAGATGTTAACTTGGTCGGAAATATGGTCGTAATTTGGTTGTGTTATTTCGTTTTGCGACCAAGAAATTATTATATGGTTGGATGTGTTTTTAAGGTGGTGGTAGAAAATAATACAAGTATTCTAGCATTTTGTGGAACAAAAATTAAAGACCGCCTTTTTATTTCAACGATTTTCGTGTTTATTAGGACTGATGGAATTTCTGCACAAAACTGTCACGGTTTAAAGATTTTGTTGTATATTTATCTATCTACAATTTTACATCCAACATTTTATTGATAAAGTATCGGCAACATTAGAACTCTGGAAAGGTAACATATGCCAGCGATGCGAAAAAGGTAGTGTAATTCAAAACTATTTCACCTTTTCGTTCCGCGAGCTTAGGTACGTATACAATATATCAACCTGTGTGAAAAGTCATTCTAAGGTAAGGGTAAGGGGCCAAATCAATAAAATTCTCGATATCGCCTGAAAATCGCACACACATTTTCCTCCATTGTTATTTGTGATACCGGACTAAACCCCACCAATTTCCGTCCAGTCCTACAATTGGGCAAAAGCGTACATTTTTTTAAAGCGAAACGACAAACAAAATACTATTACACTTTACCGTCGAAAATTTTCGCCCCACTTCGCGAAAGCAGGGTTACTGGGCTAATAACAAAGGGAATACAACCTTACTGCTTGGATGTTAAGGTGGGTATTCCTTTATGTGCTGGTGTCCTTTGACAAAAAGGTTCTGGAGCCATCGTGTCTAATGAGGCATGGAGAAAAAAAAGTAGGTAGTGTTTTTTCATTTTCCCTTTTGGCCGTCCCGCTGTTTCTTTAAGAGGAAAGGTTGATTCAATATTAGCTGGGTTAAGTGCCACCTTATTGATAGGATACCGGTTTTTTCGGTTTATTGTGGAAAAAGAGCCATTGAGGATGTTTTAGTTACTAGTTTTAAGATGTCTAAAGCTATCAATTTCAAGGATCAGAATAAATTGAAGAAGAAAAAATTGTACTTATACCTTTGTCTAATTAAAAGATGTTGATTCAGTTCCCGAAAGGCAATCTATACCTAAGTAACCCTTGACATTTAGAAATTGGTACAAGGTTTAGGCTTTTAGTAAAATGGGGCATTTTTAGACTAAATAAGTATTAAGTCTGTGGGTGGACATATGCCAGGATTAGAATCATTATTTTTAAAAATAATTATAAATCTACTCTAATAGGGGACAACGGGTTTACGTGCTTTCCGAGGCACGCGAACTGAAGAAACTCGGTATGACAGATGGTCATCTATCTCTGTTTGAAGTATGGGGTTTACAATGTTACTTCTTCTGTCTCACTCAACTTCTCTTTCTCTCTCATAACTATCCCAAAATATACTATAATAATAATAATAATCTTTATTTCACAAGAAAGTGTTTACAATTATATTCGAAGTCCCTGACGCTTGTGCTAGGCCATAAACCTGTGTTACAAGAGCCAGTGCCCTCTCCCAGGAAACAGTTAATACATCCACATTCTTAAACTGTCATTTTAAAAATCTAGATCACACCCATACGAAATCGAGCATCGTTAATCGGATAACCAGCTCATGCCAAAACTGTAAAACGCAAGCCAGCCTACCGACCTATATCTACAACGTTAAAACTACCACACATTGTAATATCTTCTTTCCGTTTTTATCCCAAAAAAAGTAATAAAATAAATCAGTTTTTGGCAAATATTCAAAATAATGCAACGGAAAACATCTCCTATTGATTACAAATAAAAGAAATATGGCTCAAACTGGTTATTGCCCTGGGTGGTGTTTTTGGTGTGAGCTATTTTAATATTCGTAAGGAAGTACTCGTATATTGTTTTTTCTTGGATTATTCTGTGTATTAACCAAACGTATCCGATCATACGGAACTTGTGACTGTGTGTGTCTCACGCGGGATGCAAGAAGAATTCATTATCCGAACAAATGAGTGCTACTTGCGCTACTATCGTGAATTTTCATGACAATTCGCTTTGTTTAGGGCATAGTATTAGAGTGAACCTTTGTAGTCAAATTTCTTACACGATAATAAGAACCCATAAGTGTTTTTATAGAAGTACTTTTTCCTTTTAAGAAGACTGAGGAAATAGTTAATTAAGAAAGAAAGTTTTTGTCAAGAATCTCAAGAAATAACCCCAATGACGCAAGGTTCAATCCGAATACAAAAACATTCAACTAAATATACCAGAAAACATACCGGATTTACAAAACGGGACCCTAAACTGTCCGTATGTAGGACAATAGTCCATTGATCTATAAAGGTACAGCAACAATACAGGCAAACGAAGCGACGAGGCATTTTCTTCGCAAAAACGATGTCGCAATCAAAATGGGTCCGGTAGAGCAAGTTGGAAATGTCAATGGGAAATGTACCGTGTTGTAGACAAAGATGAATATTGTATTAGTATTGATACGATTGTTTTGTCTGCACCTATCTATTTGTTTGAAAAAAAAATCGTAAACAGTAGTACTGGACTGTGCATTCTTTATGGCCAATACTTGTAGTAAAAGTTAGCTTATTTTAACAATTTCGGCATTTTTGCACACTATTGCCAAATAGGGAGTTTGCCATTATGCAAAGCTGCAAAGTGCGGATTTTTGGCGTCACATATCTTGAATTTGAGTTCTAGGACATGCCGGTCTCCTCGAGCGACGGATTCCAAGATTGAGAGCCGCGAGAGAAACGAGCGATTCACAATAGTAATGCGCCTGGCGGGAGCGATTCGATACATAAGTTTTCAAAAGTACGAGACGCAGATATGTAAACTTTGCTGGGGCGGCTCGCCTGCCAGTGTAGAAAACTGAAAATGTGAATACAAGACGTGTTCGAATTTTGAACAATACTTTGTGCTCTAGAGCACAAAATGCAGTTTTGCGCTCAGATTTTGAATGAGAAATAGAATCTTTCCGAGCGTATGAGGTGAAAAATTACTTATGCTGGCACTTGCGAAAATCTTGCCTTTCAGGGAAACTTTGTCTAATTACTTTGTTAGTCTAACAGGGGATACACATTGGGCTACAAGATCTTGGAAGTGACATGCAAGCACTTATTAATCATTTGGTCCAGATTTTTTTAAATATTTATCATATTTCTGGATCAAGTGAGTTAAGGTTTGCGTTTTCTATAAACTGAAGATTTATTATTGACAAGTAAATTGAGACTTGACCTTCTTAGGGTGACTTTTACCAAGGGTTAGGCTTTTAACAACCGTTGGTAAAAGTCGCCCTAAATGTTATTCTTTCTATTAGCATCTTTAAACAAGTTCTTATTAAACACAGTCCAATAGGGTGTCACCAAACTTTGACCAATTTCCAATCTTAATTTTGGTTTTAATGACGCCCTAATATTTGTAGAAAATTAAAAGGAACATTATTGCAGCTGCCATCAAAAGCTATCCATCCATCTGAAATAATCCCATAAGAACTTGAAGCACTCAGGAAAAAAGATGGCAGATTTTTTATAAACACACGAAGTAAGAGCTCGGTTAAATCCGTAATACCGAGAGCAAGTCACAGATTTCACGCAAAATAATGAACGAAAATTACACTTCATGCAACGGTGTAAAAGGAAAGTAAAAATAAATAGCTTCTGTTTTCTCAGATATTGTAAAAGTTTTTGCAAATAGGGTATTCTGAGGCCGTAGGTGCTGCTTAGCAATTCAGTGTTAAACTTCAAACATTAAAAGCACCAGTTTCTTTTTGAAGTCGAATGTGTTACCGCTGCCTTTGGGCTTATTTTGTAAAGATGGTAGGCTGGAAATTGTAATGTGGGGCCTTAGAGAATGATATATTTCAACTGTTTTTTTTTTAAGACGACTATAGAATCTTACTCCAGCATCCTCTATTTTAGCTTTTGTAGTTTATGGTCTAAAACTCTACCTAGACGCAGGGACATTTTTATTAGCATTTACGACAAATAATATTGGTTTGAGAAAACGTTTCAATCCAAGACATCAAAGGCTAAAAAATGATTGTCCACTTGTCCAGTAATATAGTACAGGTTGTATTCTATTAACCTTTTTCTCTAAGAGATTTATATTTGCGGAAATAATCTATTGATAGTAGGCATTTCCTTTTCCCCTTTTAATTTTCATTAATGGCCTACAAAGGGGACCCATATTTAGCAGGAAGCAGCTACCAGCCCCTTCATATCAATGCCAAAATATCATTCTCCCTTTCACCAACAACCCCGGGTGGGTTTTACAAAACCAGTAAAACATTCTAACAAAAAATCGTGGTCAAATATTTTGACTGACAGCGCAAACTCAGCCCATTGTGTCTCGCGAACTATGACCGAGACCAAACAATGACATCGCATATCAATCTGGTTCTAACCGGTTTGCGTGACAGCGGCCATTAATATAGTGCCGAGGGGGGAAGGGGGGGGGGGGGAAGGGAGCCGGGGTAACAAACATGGAGGATTTGTTTTGGCGCGCTCCGAAATACGATTAATTGATACGCGGCACGCTAACGTAGTGCTATCCCGTTTTCGATATGCGAATTTGCGAACGATTACGCAAACGGTTGTATGATTGCTGTTTCGGTAATGGAGGGGTTAGTGGTGTTCATAAATCTGTTTTTGGTTTGTGGTATGGTAAGGCTGGATGTCAAACAGAAGGTGGAACGAATAATATGTGACGACTGTCGGTCGTAAAGAACGTTCGTAATATCACAACTGACGGGTTTCCTAGATTTATTGGCACAGGGCAATCAAATGGTAAATAAAAATTAAAAATCAACTAAAATTCTCATAACTCTCTTAGAATTCGTCTCCTTGGAAAGTTTACCTCAATTGTAATCAAATCAGTCGTCATTTTTATACAACCATAATAAAAAACAATCAGCATGGTAATTCGTTTTTGGCAGTGATTAATACTTGAATACTTTTTGGTTTATCCAAAAACTTGTTAGAAAAACTTTTAATTCTACACTGAAAAATTCTATTGTGACAAAGATTAGAACCGCAGTTATGCTCATACTCGTATTGACATTTACATTCTATCTTGTTACAGTGACGTTTCCACAAAAAAAAAGGTTTACAATCCGCGACATAAGCTTTAACGCTTTTAAAATATCTTTTGAAATTCGTACTTTATAAAAACCAGTATTAAATGTTTACTATAACAGCAATAAAGCGTAACTTTTAATTATATTCTGAAACTCTTTTTCCAACCAGAAAAAAGTTTAATAACTGTCAAAATTACAACATAACTAAGAACCACTATTACAATCACGGAACAACACTAAAAGTGTCACATTTTATGTTCAAAATAAAACATGTTTCAAAGTCGTTTAACAAAAAACTACGTTTCAATTCTTTTGCGTGACTTCGTTGAATGGAATGACACCTATTGAAGAGATTGTTAAGAATTTTATAAATAAGGAAACCTTTCTGATGGTCAGGCATCTTTGTAAAAGCTTTCGCATTAATTCTTTGTTTTTTTTTCAGCGATATCGGTGAATGTCACATGTTTTTTTTTCGTTTAAGCTTGAAGGACTAAATGTTGAAAAAATATTTTTTTAACACACCGCCTCGTTGACATTGTATGAACTAGCATTAAATATTGCCAAGGTGCTAGTTTTTTATTTCTTGGTCGTGCAAAATATTGCAAGTTTACTTTATTTTTAGAAGTTTCTTAATAATAACTCACACTCTAAATTGGATCTTTAAACTGACTGTTATAAAAGTGCACTGTGACCCTGAAAGAACATGGTGGTTTTCAGTCAGCAAAAGTCTGACAGTCCTGAAGGGACAATCAGACTTAGTTAAGACTACATGCGCCGTGTACTAGCACCCCGCATGTAGCTTGATCAAGTAGCTTGCGCATGTTACTCGCGTGGGTTACATGCGCCGTGTATAAGCACCCTTTATACTAAACCTAATTTGCAACAATTAAAATTCACTACGCTATAAAAATGCTATAAAAATGCTATAAAAAATTAAAAGATAGGTACATATAAGACAGCATTCGTTTAGGAACTTCATTCAATTTTACATTCGTTCATCGTAGTCTATAGAAATCGAAATACCTAGTTTGATAGAAAGACAAAACAGTGGTACCTACTTATATGAAGGAGAAAATATTTTTCTATTCCCCCTGACCTTTTCCGCTTCCGTCCAACATTTCTATTTATAACATATCTATAAGACAAACGTTTATAAGGCAGAATGGCAAATAATATTATGAAAGTTTTCCATGTAATTTTCTACGGCTTGGAAATCGGATTTGGTAAAAATAGGTATCCTGTAGCAACTTAATTAGTTTGTGAGAACATTGTTCGTCTTATTTATCATGTGATCTATGAAAAGAAATCATGTTGGTGGTAACGTTTTCCTTTGTAGTCCACACTAATATTATAAAGAGAAAAGATTTGTATTTTTATGTTTACGTATGATTGTAATGAAAAAATTAAAAAACAATAAAATAGCAGTTTATTGTTAAAATAACCGACAGCATCATTTTTTCAGTCAATATGCTTCTATCAATACCCCAATTAAACTTTTTTTCACAACAAAAAAACACAACCCCAAAGTACCAAAAATGGCAAACCAAGTAACAGATTGTCCTGATAAGACCTGAACTAAAAAGCCGTGTCATTGAAATCCTGAAACTTGACGCCTGAAAGACATTTTTCGGCCTGAAACCAGCTATTCAGGCGAAGTGACGTTATCGGACGAATGTGGCACAACTTTGCGAAATTCATGAAAAATTCACGTAAATTTATACTATAAACGTTATTTTTGTACGTATAGATGCGATAGCTGCGTTGTATGTGTGGATGTAACACTCGGGAATAATAGCGTAGTAAATAATTGTAGACTGTATAAATGCAATCGGTTATATTTCCTAGCTTTAACAAATTATGAAGAATCTCATGATAGGCACAACTCTTATATTTCCATGGCTGACGGCTGACAGACAGATAATAATTGAATCAAAGAAAGAAAGAATCAAGTATCTTTATAATTTTTTGTCGGAATAGGATATTTTCCAGGAGTAAAATGGATAACAAAACACCTGTGAAAACTGAATTAATTCCCATGCAGTGTTCTTTTGTGATGCATGTACAAACATACAGACGTACCTACAAAAAGCGATACGTCCGCATCGGTACGAAGGGGGTTCCAGAGCCTTCTGGATAAACTAGCTCTATTTTACACCTCATCTATGTTTCTAAGCTGCATGAAGACCTGCGGGCGGTGAGTAATGGGTGTCGACTCGCTGTCTGACCATGGACCATGCCCGGGTCGACGGCGCGTTGTGTTCCACGCGCGCCTCAAAGAGTGTCAGGATTATGCCGGGGTCGCGGGCCTCTTGAATTACCGTGACTCCGAAACGTAAAGGGCTAATGAAGGACACCTTGGATTTTAGTCAGTACGAGTCTGACAGTCCTTCTTGCTCAGCCCTGGGAGGGACTCATTTGATGACTATAACAAGCTAAAAAAAAACAAAATGCAACAAATCCATTTTATATAAAAACCGGCCAAGTGCGTGTCGGGCCACGCACAGTGTAGGGTTCCGTAGTTGCCCATCAAAATACTTATGCGAACAAACTAAACTGATTCGCTGAATTTAATTTTAAAAAGAAGAATTTTCAAAATCGGTCCAGGAGTTTTTGAGAAATCGGGGAAAATACATAAGAAAAAAAAATTACAACGAATTTAGAACCTCCTCCTTTTTTTGAATTTAGTTAAAAATAATTGACGATAAAAACCTACCTATCCCCAAAAACATACCTATAAAAGCTGTAAAAATAAAGTTGACAAACTTACATTTGCAGTTGTCTCCGATACATTTTGTTTAAGAAAATATGATATCCAAGTACATTTTATAAGTTGGTCGACTATCACTCGTAAAGTTGTAAAGCCTACTTAGTCATGATAATTTTCTTTTAAACTTCGTTATATATACTACTATTGTGAATTTTTTCACATCCCCAAACATAACCGTTTAGCTGGTAGAGGGGGGGGACACTCGAATCGAGCAAAATTTAGCACTTTAAAGCTTAATATTTCACAAACGAATTTTTTTATCAAAAAATTGTTAATGGAAACTATAATTATTTTTTAAAGACCTATTTAATGATACCCCACACTAAGGGGTACGCGAGAAAAAAAAAATCCTCACTTTATGTGTAAGTACTGGAGGTACCCTAAAAAAAACTATTTTACGAGATTTTATTTTACCACTTTTTCGGCACAACAAATCCGTATATTTACACCAAAGTACAGCTCTCTAGTACTGTGCGTCTCTGAGCTAAACTGCGGACAGACGGACGGACGGACGGACGGACGGACGGACGGACGGACGGACGGACGGACGGACATGGCGAAACTATAAGGGTTCCTTGTTGACTACGGAACCCTAAAAAACGAAGGGCTGCCAAGTTGATCTGTGGATGGAAGATCATATTCCACACCGAGTTCTGTGTGTACTTCGAAGTGTAGGTTCGTTAAGCCGAGGCAAACAAAATTATAATGGGTACCATATATAATTGAAATATGGTAAATTATGACATATAATTTTTACCCACAGAAATAGATAACATGGCCTTTTCGTGAGTATTTATTTTTAGATTACCTGGAAATAGTATTTCCTAATAATCGATTTTGTAGATAAAACCCATGTACGTCAAAGGGCAAAAGCTGTAATCGTAATATTATAAAATAGAATGTTTTTGTAAAATTATGCTGGAAAGTATTCATTTCCCACTGATGGGCCTCTAATACAGATAAGATATAAGCATTGATGTATTCATGGGGTACAGGTACTCTATTATAGGAAAAATTAATCTGTATTCCAATGAATCCTTCCACTGTTTAGATGAAATTATTTTAAAGAGACATAGTTTTATTTTTCGTCTTTTATTTCTTTTTCATAAAAACGTAGTTTCTTTGTTGACATGCAATATAATGGATGATATATTGATCACCCATCCACAGACCGTCCTCATTAAGAACGACTTAACCTCCAATCATCACGAACTCCCCAAAACAACCAGCACATAATATTTCAAATTAATCTAACAAATCAAAACAATACATTTTCCTACAACAATAATACAATACCTACATGATCAAATCTATGAGAGAATCTAATACTACCTTATTGGTCGACCCAATAAGTTTCCTGGCTGGCTACAGGCCCTTATTACACGTAGATATAATGAACTGCCCAATAATGGCCGTATGTTACTAATAAAGGGAAGAAAAGCAATTGTATGAGTAGTCAGTGTTTTAAGCTTTCCCGGTTTGTCTCTAAATTTAAAATGTCACTTCGGGATATCTTCCGTGATTATTTGTTTGTTTGAGTTCCCGATATTTCGACGCTGTTGCAAGCGCCATGATCGCGGGTTGACTCCGCAAGCGTCGAAATATCGGGAACTCAAACAAACAAATAATAACGGAAGATATACCGTAAGTGACATTTTAAATTTAGAGTAATAAGTGGTTGTGTAGGATAGGCGATGTCAAGTTAGGCGTATGTATGTAAAGTTGTTAGGGAAATAGTGTAACTCGGCACGCGGGAATTATTTTTACATTCCTAATGTTACCACCTTTTTTTTTTTTTTTTTACGTGGTAAAATCATCAAATGAGTCCTCCGACCCCGGGCAGGGCGGGAGGGACTGTCAGACTTGTACTGACTAAAATCCACGGTGTCCTTCGGTAGGCCTTTGCGTGCCGGAGTCGCGGTATACGTATGTCCCGCAACCCCGGCAGGACTGTGGCCCTCTATAGGGGGGCCCCGTCACTATGCTGACGCTCCTTGAGGCGCGCGTGGGACACAACGCGCCGTCGACCCGGGCATGGTCCTTGGTCGGGCAGCGAGTTGCCCTTTACTCGCCGCCCGCATGCCCGCGCCTACGGTGGCCGGAGATCGTCCCGCGACGTCGTCGCGGCGTCTACCACTGCGTCTCGACATGGGCACAATTCTGTTGCTGCAAAAATACGCGGGGCGAGAACAGTAATTCAAGAAATATAAAGAATGTACTACCATAATGGTAGTAGTACTTACTACCATTATGGTAGTACAGTCACTAGCAATAACATGTATGTATATACTTAACAAAATTCAAACGCAAATATTACTCGTGAAATAATGGTTTCCACTAAGCACCAAGTAAGACCTATTTCATAATAAGAGTAGTATGGCTTCTAAAATAGAAGTGTAATGAAAACGCAAAAAGTTTAGTAAATATGGTAGCAGAAAATCACTTTTGAATACTAGTTAGTGTATACATACTATTGCTTGTAACTGTACATACTAATGCTATTCACTTCCCTTTCTACATGTAACATTCATTTTTGTCCATCCAAAGGAACTCTGGAAAATGTTATCAGCGATAATACCGCCATTATACCATTAGGATTTAGAAAATTTGTGGATAATGAATATT
Source organism: Agrotis segetum (assembly GCA_036375495.1). NCBI lineage: Eukaryota > Metazoa > Arthropoda > Insecta > Lepidoptera > Noctuidae > Agrotis > Agrotis segetum. Next base: position 1,649,377 of record JAQSVV010000136.1, read on the forward strand.
AATATTGGAGTAAATTAAAGACTATAATATTCAATCTATCTATCGATTGACACACATAATTATTCGGTATCCCTGACGCACATCACAATGACAATCGCCTTATTTTAAATCAGGTAGGTATATCACAGGCTCAATGACTAGCATAATAACATATCAAACATACATCTTGAAATATCAAAATACATTGTTTCAAAAGCCGACATTTTTCTGAAATAGAAAACATCTAATTATTTCCAAGGAAATTCTATCCTACTTCACAAAAACCAGTAATGATGGAACCTAAGAAAACACGCACCCTTATTATCTAAGAAAAACAGGAAAAAGATAAATCTATGTACTCGCACATACGGTTCACATTCGATCCATACGGTTCATTGACCCCTTGGGTATCCTTTTGAAGGGGGCAAAGAGGAAACCGTGTGTCTTGTCAAATAGAAAATCGTTGACCGTAATTGCAGTCTTTTTGACGCACTGATTGATTTGGCCAGGATTTCTTTTTTATGCCATGTGTAGATAGGTCGAGAGCAAAAATATTTATGAACAAAACGGGCATATTAAACTTGGCATATTGAGCATAAATGAGTTAACAACCAATTTCCGATCAATGTTCAATAAAAAAACAACGTCTTTTAGTAAAAAATTAAGCAGTAACTTAAACTAAATCTAGACACGCGAGAGCGTGGCCAGCCAAGTGAAGTATTTATTCCAAAAAGTATTGTAACACGAAACATCAAATAAATAAAAACTATTCAGAAAATCTCAGGTTTTGACAACAAATCGTATTTTACACTAGCAGCAGGAACAGCAGTTCTCTCGCTAAGTATAGATTCAAATCAGAGGTAGCAAAGAGTTGTATAAAACTTAGGACTATTTATAATTCCGACATCACAAATTGCATTTTTATACAAAAGCCACCTTATTACATTATTTAACACCCATGAAAAGGCTATTCCGGAACTAAAACAACCTTTATATAAAAAAAACACATTTAAAATTAATCCCAAAGACACTTACATATCACCAACCGTAGGCAGTTGTCATAAAAAGTCTGCTTTACCGACACATAATGTCAAACTGTCGGTAAAGAAGTGCTGAAGGAAAAGGGACATTAAGATAACTAACGGTGAGACATTACTTATGCAGTGAGTACCTTTGACGTCCTGACCTACACGAGTACACGCATTTGTAGACTCTGCCCTATTTTAGTTTGGTATGTTCGTGTAAGTAGGTTTTTATGTTAGAGATACCGCCCTTACTTTACATCGTTTTTATGGCCCGACAAAACAGTGACAGTATCTTGTTTAATATTAATGTAAACATTCCGAATTAAATTCTCTAAATGATGGCAAGATCGACATCAAAGTCAGGCGTTTAGTAGCACAACTTATTCAAACAGAACAATTGGACGACTTGAATTTATATTCTGCCGTAAGTTTTAAGTTTACTTGATGAATTGGTCAAGTAAATATTGATATCATATTTTTTTAATCAGCCTGGTCTTGTCTTCAATCTAGCCCAGAGTCAAGGATGAGGCCTAAGATGCGGGACTCCATTGAGCTACCTTGGTAAGGGGTAATGCTTGACTAAGGCTGCAAGAGCGAGCGAAGCGAACTCATGATTTGTGGCATCCCGAATTGGACATGTAAGGTTAGTTATTTATTGTATTTTATACCGTGCTAAGATCACGAGCTCACGAAGAAAAAACATTTTGAAATCTCAAAAATATTACTGATCCGAATAAATATAATTATGAAAGCTCAACATTTCAACAATGCTTTTCTCAACAAACTATTGAAATTGCAAGTACATAAATATTTAAACTAAGCTTCAATCGTTTGTCTTATTTTGCTTGAAATAATAATGCTGAAACGCATTGAAAACCTTGTATTATTTTCACCTGAAAGTATGGAAAATAACATCGCAGAATGTTATGTTAATCGAAAATACAACGAGCGTTCATAAAACGTTTAACAAAATCTATCGTAGCGTTGCGTGTCGTTCAATGCGTACACGCTTAAACTTCTGTACTTAGGTCGATTATCTGTTATTGCTTTATTGAAAACCTGCTAAAAATATAGACCTAACTCTTTCTACAGAAACAAGGTTCAAGGATTTTTATAAGCAACTATAAATATAGACTGATGATGATGAAAGTCACTGAACTGAATGGGGGTGGCAACTGGGGAACTAATGGCGCTAGTATAGCTTGTTCCAAGCATCGTCATTGGTTCAAATCATATAGGTACTTCAAAATAGTACTACCTCATTGGTGGGATTAGGACTAAGCTATGGTGGCAATTAACTTTGACATGCTTCGCCCATTGAGGACGAAATTTTTTTTGTTATCGAATGTTACGTCGCCCACACAATGATTTTCTCTTGTATCATGGGTGCGTTTACAAACAATAAGGTAATAGATATTATTTTTGCAAAATAAGGGTACAGTGTTATAAAGAATATCATCATCAACCATTCAAACTAACAAACATACTGATAATAACTTCTTTTAGGTTAAATACATTTTTTTCCGTACGGGAATCGAACACCGTGATACGGAGAGCAACAGTCAATCTCTTAGTCACTGCTCCAATCGTGCTCTCATACGACTTTGACTAGCAACAATTTGACTCTAAATATATCTACTTATTTATAGAAATAAATTCGCATAATACTGTACTAGTTTAAGAAAGAAGTTATGCCCAACTATCCAAGCAAGTGATTTAAAGCCTCATTCACACTGGTACATCCGCTGGCGCCAGCCACTGGCGGGTGCATTAGCAGCGCAGTTTGAAATCGCATAAATATTGTTTACACAAGTGGGATGCCAAATCGAGGCAATGTTTTACACCTACTACGCATTTATGAGTGTCATTTGTCAGGAATGACTTAAGTAGTTAGGAACTTATTTTGATGAAATGCGATAATCATTTTTTTCTTTCTTATAAAATGTGTCTTTAGGGTGGTCAAGCTACATGCGCCGTATACAAGCACCCCGCGGGTAGCTTGATCAAGTAGCTTGCGCATGTTACTCGCGCGGGTAACGCGCACCTTTACTTGCGCGGGTTACATGCACTGTGTACAAGCAGCCTTGCAATCGACCGCTTGTCCGTGGTAATACTTTGACTTAGCGCAGTTAAAATAGAGTTAGCGGCCAACACCAGTTGGAATTGTAAGCACTTTTGTACGAAATGCTGATAATTACACTAAAAATGTATGCTTCTGCTGAAGCATTGCATTGTAAAGAACCGACAAAGATATTTTTTTTTATAAATATGAATGGTTTCAAATAACACAAAGGTTAATTTAACAATCAATACACTTTTAGCCGAAGCATTTTCCAATATAAATCCTTTTAACTAAGTCAATATTGTCACGACCTTTAATCCACAGATCTTTCTCATTGATAGCAATAAGACATCTTCAAATCAAAATTACCCTAAAATTTCACTTGCCTTACAAACAGACAATATAAAACCCACTACTATTTAAATCGGAACAAACTCTTACCTGTATCCTAATCCTGTTCACCCTGGGTGAAGTGGAACGGAATTATTTGAAGCCAGTCACATTGAATTTCGGATCGCTTTCGCTTTTCCAAACAGTTCCATACATTACAAACAAAAACGTCTCGCTTCGCGTTCGCCACGCCTCGCCTGTCTGTTTGACAATAGCTTAAGAGCGATTACGCACTGCATCAGATCCGAATCCGTGAAAATTAGAATACCTATAAATAAAACTCGGACCAATATTGCTTTTCGCACCGCATTTTATTCAGTTTCGTGAAAATACAGGAACTTGATGGATACTGTTGTCTCAGTAATTATAATAAATATTATTAAATCATGCAAATAATTTTATGGTTATTTTGGAACATATTTCCACAGATTCGGATCGGATTCAGTGCGGAATCGCTCATCATAGTGACTAAAATCCACAGCGTCACGGACATGCTATTGTCAAACAGACAGGGCGAAGCGAATGCGATCCAAATGCTGTCATATAAAAAAGCGAAAGCGGTCCGATAGTCTATGTGACAGGCTTCTGTACATTACAAACAAAAACGCTTCGGCACGCTTTTCCGTTAAACAAAGGCATACTCTTAACCACTTCCCTGTCCGATGAATCACATGTGACTCACGACCATTGTTTATCTATTGTGTCTGCTGCGCGGACAGTGAAAGTGTTAAGACGGTCCCGCAACTCCCGAAAATATTCTCCCTCAACATATTCAAATTACCATTAAAATATTGATGATTTAGGGGATGTTATACTCAGGTTTTTTCGCTTACCTGTAACCTGGGTCACCTGTTCGGTTAGTCGTTAAATTTCCATACGTAACCCTTAAGGAATGGAAGGCAGTGTTAACGGAAGGTGTAAACAAGGGGGTAGGGGGTGCTAGTATAGTCTACTCGCTTAAATACTGGGGCTCTTGAAATAAACTGCGAAGTGCGTGCTTTTAAAAAAAAAGCTGAACTTAGAATGAGATCTTTTTTTATTTACTTAAGATTTTTTAATCGTTGTAAAATCATCAAATGAGTCCAAGCCCAGGGCGAGATGGAAAATACTGTCAGACTTGCACTGACTAAAATACTTATACATGGCGATCCTTCAACAGCTCTTTACGTTCCGGGATCACGGTTACCAAAATCAAAACATTTCTTTCAAGTCGGCCAGTTACAAGTAGGCCAGTACCTGATAAGACAGACCTTCGACGCATCTATTTAAGATGGGTTTGCTCTTGATTTTCGTCAGAGTCAGAGGTGCCATAGATAAAGTCTACAATGGAGCGAGCTTACCCAGAAGAAGTAAGTTCACTCTAACTTTCAAGAGGTTCGGGTTGTATGTACGCGCGAGGTAGTGAGCTCCACTCTTTTACAGTATGCAATGTTTGTTTCATGTTGACCCACCGTCTGGATGAGGCGCAATATTTAAGCGGTCACACTGTATTGTTGGATGCGAGTGACAGGATTAAAGTTTCAACCCTTAAGTTTAAACTTCTTATCGTTAAGGGTGACAAGGGAAACTTCTACGTTATTAGTGTTATTAAATTGGATTTTGTGAGAAAGGCCTATGTCTAGGGCAGTGATAAGATTACTGGGGTTTCAGAGAGCCTAAGTACCTTGTCAATATTCAAATCCATTACTTAATGGGTCTTTGATATTTTGGACAAAGGTTCGAGCTAACGGGTTTTAGATAACGACAAGCCTGATACACTCGTCACTTACAGATGTTTTTTTTTTTTTTTATGCCAAAGCCATCATCTTTCTGTCCCTTATTCCATTTGACTTGGGGTCGGCGCAACACGTTTTTTTTCTTCCATTCTCCCGTATCAGACGTCATAGTACGAGTATGACGTCTGATACGGGATCCAACCATCTTTTCTTTGGCCATCACCTTCCTCTTATAACATGAAGACATCCGTCAACATAAAATGCTCATCACTCTCTTAGTCAATGTGCTAAAATACTTTTTCCAATATTGTTTAAACAATAGGTGCCGGGAGATGGACGGTGCTGGCCACCACAATGGGGGGGAAATGGACGGTCTTTCTGGTCAAAGCCGACCAGAAAGAGGTGGCGAAATGACTTGGATGCACCGCTAGAGCTGGTTCGAGGAGGCACAGAAGACATTGTGGGAGGCATTTGCCCAACAGTGGGAAAGCAATGGCTAGTAAAAATTAACTACAGAAAGTAGAAATAATATTAATTTCCAGTTTGGTTAAATTTATCTATGTCTATTGCAAAAATGTTCCATAACAGTGGGCAAAATTATTATTTTCAATATCAAGCTCTATTAAAACATAAATCGTAACATTTTCTATATTAGTAACATATTATTATAACCTTCAATAGTAATAAGATTAGGTTCGAACCTATAATAAAGGTCTAACATAAATTATTGCTTACCGTACTATAGGTAGAGTAAGTGCCAGGGACCTATAATTGAGTGTTATTACAAGTAATATTAGGTACTATTATTGTGTTCTGTTAGAACACTATAAAGTCTTGGTTGGTTGGGTTCTGTGTGAGGATTGAATTTTGATGTAATGTTGAGTTGAAACAAAAATACATCTATACATTTAAATAAAATTGGAGTGTCTGTTTGTAATATTGAAATGAAAGTTTTTTACTACATTCAAACAAATAAATATACGGTACATCATCATATATCAGCCGTAAGACGTCCACTGCTGAACATAGGCCACCCCTTTAGACTACTAGATACGGTACAATATAGACCAAAATAAAATTTTTGTCTAGATGTCTGTCTCTCTATTTGTAATGGCTTATCTCTGGAATGGCTGGGACAATTTTAACGATACTTGTATTGGCAGGAAGCTGATAAAATAAGGAGTTACCAAGGAGTCTTATTTACAGGAAATGATGTGACAGTTGTTGCCACAGAGCATGTAACTTTATTTCCTGTCAGTCAGCCGTCAGCCATGGAAAATACGAGTTGTGCTTATCATGAGATTCTTCATAATTTGTTTAAGCAAAGAAACTGATTGCATTTATACCGTCTATAATTATTTACCACGCCATTATTCTTGAGTGTTACACTATTCTTTTTTTTTCCTAGCCTACTCTGTCATACTCCTGGGCAAAGGCCTCCCACTCCTTCCATCCTTCACGATACTGTGCCTCCTTCCAATGTGTTACTAATCTTTAATATAAAACAAAGTTTAAAGAGTCTAAAAATCTTACCAGCACCAGACCAAGACCATTTTGAAACTGTTTAATTTTAAATTAATCTTTAACCTATTTATTTTGTAGTCTGGCATAAAATAGAACCTGCAACCTCACGATCAAAAGCAAATGTCATACAATAGTGAGCATTTTATTTCTTTACCAGTAGACCAACAATTTATCAAAGGATATGGGCCCACACGCGCTGAAACCCTTTAACGTCCAGTGTGTTACATTGAATAGAAACGCGGGTCTAAGTGACCTGCGATGCCGGGCTTTTGAAAAGTTAAGGTGCGCTTACACAGCTTAAAGTTACTGCAATATACCGAGCAGTTTACGGTAGTTAAAAGTTTTCAATAACAATAGGTTTTTGATTTAAAAAATCGAAGTCCGTCAAATAATTAACCAAAAAATAAATAAATCATCAAAAAATATATATTTTGGTGAGCTGTGTCTGAAGCAACTTCAGGTTTAGCATGGCTTGTTATGATAGCAGTGTCGTCAGCGAAGGTAGCAGTTGTGACGTGGTCAGAATGTGGGAGGTCTGCTGTAAAGAGGTTGTAAAGATAAGGTCCCAGTACAGACCCCTGGGGAACCCCAGCTTTTATTTCCTAGAACCTAGATCGGGCAAGAGAATTATACTTAAAGAGTGACGTTTTACGAATTTAAAAAGCGCGGTCGTTTCTTCGTCAATTTTGGCTTTTTTTTTTTTTTTTAAGGTGGTAAAATCATCAAATGAGTCCTCCCGCCCTGGGTGGGGCGGAAGGGACTGTCAGACTCTTACTGACTAAAATCCACCCGTGTTCCTTCCTATGCCCTTTACGTTCTGGGGCCACGGTATCCTGGGTTAAGAAAAAACCCGCGACCCCAGCAGGCATTTGGCGCGAAACACGACGCGCCACCGACCCGGGCTTGGACCTTCGGACGGCGAGTTACCCATCACTCACCGTCCGCAAGCCCGCTCCGCCGCTGTGCCCTCTGCTAATCAGAGGGACACGCGTTGGAGCGTCAACACGACAGGCTATTCGCATACGGGCAAAGAGACCACTTAGGCACACAGTGCTTAAGAAGGAGTTTTTGCCCGCATCCCAGGGTGCACCGGCCCGAAAAACTGGTCTTCCCCCCGGACGTATCCGAGAAGGAACTCCAGTCCACGGGCGCACGTGGAGGTTTCCTGTCATAGCACCCCGTCAATTTTGGCTTGGGTTACAAAACAACAACAAAAATATTTTTTTTTAATCTTACTGACTAACCTATTTATATTTTGCACATTGCTTACGGCTATAATTACTGAAAATGTAACGGGTGTAGACACAACTTTACAGCAAACTACCGATTTAGATTCTAAGGGACATCTTGCGAGATGAAAATAGTATATTACAGAAGGGATTTATTTTCTCATCTTATATTATTGTGAGTTTTTGTAAGGTAAATCCTGAAGAAACGGATTTTTTTTATTTGTTAGATCGTGTGCTAAAAATAACTCGCTACGTTCTTTGAGCATTTTATTCAGATAAGCTGAAACTCGTTCCCTTTTGTTTATCTAGTACTGTTATTCAAAGTGTTTAAGTTTATTATCTTTGAGAAGATTTCGTAGAATGTATCCACCTTTTTCTTTCTGGTGGAAAAAGCATCAAATCTTCCACTCTGGATGGAGTGGACGAGAGTCCAAGCCTGGATCCCGTGCTCCAACTAAAGCAAGGTTTTGTTTCACAGTACAATAACGTCATCAGTTGGAGCACAGGATTCAAATTCAAATTGATAGTCTGCGTGCTACACCCAGTTGGAAAAACCAGGTGGAGCACGGATCTACCCCCAAATAAAAATACCCTATAAAAAGAACTGTCATAATAAGAACTATCATAATATGAGAATAGAATATTTACACATATATTCTGCTTACTTTCTTCAAAAAATATAGCTCAATGATTCTATTATTCTATCTCATAAGCCCACATCAAGGTCAAAATATTCCCCATACTAACCCTTTTAAGCGATAAACGTCGAATGTTAAGCGTAAAGTTCTTCATGAATATTAATAAGCCCATGTAGGGCATAAACTGCTTATGACTAACGATGTTTTGTGGGCTTTTTGTTACAAACAAGCATGTTTTAGAAATTAATTATAACCGTGTTAAGAGTGTGACAAACAATAATGGTTTTTCAATGTTATTTAATCATGATTACATAATAACTCTTTTAAAAACCGTTGTCTTACACTAAAAATTTCATCTTGTATCTAAAATGGTGAAGGAAAACATCGTGAGGAAAACGGGCATGTCCTAGAACCAAAAATTCGAAGACATGTGACATCCACCAACCCGCACTGGGCCCACGTGGTGGATTATGGCCCAGTCCCTTTCACAGAGAGAAAGCCTGAGTCGCAGCAGTGGGAAAATTATAGTCTGATGATGAATGAATGAATCATGGATGCGTTTACAAACATAGCAACCCGCCACACGCTGCGGCGATGTTAATTAATTATTACTATTACTTAATTGTTTTACAATATTATTATTTTTCTTAAAAGTGTGTCTTTATGTATCTTATTTGTTTTCTCTTTGTCATTATGATTGCCAAAACAAAATTGCAGGCTTCCAAGCCTTGATTTCCGGTGAATATCTTGGATACCAATAAGGTATATAAGGTACCAGGGTACTATAGTTCATTAGAAGTATTAACATAATAACAATGACACAAGTTCTCGAGCGTAATTCACACCAAACGCATTTCATTAACCGAGCTAATCTGAACGTTGCACCTACTACAAGCTCACGAAAACACCCGAATGCCGAATCGAGGTATGTACCATAAAATGCTAATATCTTTGGATCCAATCCGTTGTGCAAATTGGAAATTAGGCCACAAATATTTGATCCCACAGTTTAATTGCTTCAGTAATGAGAAATAAACAATGTGGAAGCCACTTTTATATTGTTTTATTGGAACAAAGAGGAATTGTACGTTAGTTTTAAAAACCAAAAAAATAGTTATAGACGCCAGCACATTAATTAATCAATCTAATTATCACAATACTGGAAGGTTAATATTTGACCGATTCGGGTAGGTTGACCTGTATGCGTCTGTACAAGAAAATGAATAAACAGAAAAGGAAATATTATGGTAAGGGAAAAGTACTCACTGATACAAGACCAGTGTTTATGCAGTAGAAACAAAATTTCCATGTTTTTTTTTTTCATTTAAGTTGGGTTTGCTCTGGACTCAAGTTCAGATCATAGAGACTGGGAGAAAGCTTAAATACGATGGTGCGAGCTTATCCAGAAGAAACCTCTTCACCCTAACATTGAAGAGATTTGGATTGTATGCGTCTGGGAACAACAACTCAGCAAGTGAGTTCCACTTTTTTGCTGTGCGCATATGAAGGAAAAATTAAAGCGTTTAGTGCGAATTGGTGAAATGGTGACTAAGGCCAATTGTCCACGTAACCGCACGTCATACGCACGCTTTCGTCAATTGACGATTGCAAGACGAATGCTTGCATCTTGCGTAGAAACAATCAAATCTGTGTCCACGAAGAGGCAACGTCGTAGCGTCAGCCGCTCGTATTGCGTACAACAAATTTCATTGTTTGTACGCAAGATGCAAGCATTCGTCTTGCAAATCGTCAAGTGACGAAAGCGTGAGTATTACGTGCGGTTACGTGGACAATGGGGCTAAGTCTGAATGATTCTCTACTGTTTTTAAAGTAACGAAAATGACATACAACTAGTAGGGGTCAAAAATCTAATCTACGCTACGCTAAGTAGACTAAAACATTGCCACACCGAGATATGAGACGTTCTGTATGTTTGCATAATGTATGAATTAGCGCAATTTATGCCACGCGTTGCCGCGATACACCGCGTTTTGTCGCGACAATAAAGCGATGTGCCGCGATATCGCGTCAGCATCAGTGTGACTATGTGTATAATAATTAATGAAGGGTTTACCATTTGACCTGGTTGAACTTGATGTTTTTAAACGTACTTTTTAAGTGGTTTTATGAATTAAATGTTTTTAAATTATCAGGCAACGGCACGTAAAGAAATATAGATCATAAAGATACATGAACAAGTCTGACAAATTAGAATGGAATATTGCGTTACCCGGTACCTACTTACTCAGGCCTTATCACAAAATTTCTGTATTTCATTTACAGCGTACTTGAAGTAATTCCTGCGTTTATTGTTTGGAAAATTGGAAAAAGCAAATTAATGTCAAAGTATCAGTTAACGTCACAAAAACGTAAAAAGTCATTCTAGTAAAAAATCTTTTCTCCAAGTTTTAGGAATTTCTCCTGTATCGTGTGTTATCAAACATTCAAACTCACATGTTACAAACAACCCGACCCTGAACAATTAATTTTAGAACATAAAAATGTTTGTTCGGTGCGGGAATAGAACCAACAACATGCAGCAGTCGTCGAAAGTATGGGTTTCGTTCTTAGACAGTAGTACCCTGAAGACTCTGAATACAGGCAGACAGAAAGGTCTGTTCGTTAGTGACCCTGACTGCTATGCCGGAGGTCGTGGGTTCGATTCCCACCCAGGACAAATGTTTGTATTATGAGCACGATCATTTGTTCTGTGTCTGGGTATAATTTATCTATAATATGTACGAGTATGTATTTAGAAATATAAAAGTATGTTTATCAGTTGTCTAGTACCCATAACACAAGCTCTGCTTAGCTTGGGACTAGATGGGGTTGTGTGATAGTTGTGAGATATTATTATTACAGTCTCTTGGCCGAAGACAGTCTCTTGATTGAAGACAGTCCTTCGACCACGCACTAAATACCATAAAGTTAAAAAAAAAAAACAAATTAAAAGATCTAAGTTTTGTTTTTTTTCAGCGGTCTATTTTTGGCGTCATTTTCAACCCAAGTGAACATCGTCTGACGTCTATGGACGTAGAAAAACGGATGGTTACGATCCAACGCCTCCGCTGTACCGACTGTGTGACGCCTACCGCCGTTTGGCGTCTATGTACGTTTTTGCTTGTATTTTTTAGGTGTTTAACTTTATTTAAGAGATTCTGGGAGTTGTGGTGGCCCAGTTTTAACAGCCCTGAATTACGATTTGTAGGGGGTAGGGTCGAAGCCTAGTTAGGCGCATTACTTTCTGTAATTTATTTCATCACTGCTGCTTACAAATTGGTGAAGGAAAAAATAGTGAGTAACTGTCACAAAAATGTCCTAGAACCAAAACTTTAAAAACATGTAACCACCGCAGGAAACGGAAAATAGGCCTGTGCGGCTGTAATTAATTAGACACGAGCTACCTAATTACATAGAACAATTTTATCGTAATTCTATTAGCAACATTGCTGAAGTGGCGTTTTTAGATCTCCTGCCAGTGTTTGATACATCCATTTTCCCAAACTTTACCATTAATAAAATAGTAAGATTACATACTTAGTAAGAATATAGTTAAAACTGTTTCAAACTCATTATGTACAGCAAAAAAAAAATGTTTTCCATGTCTATTTAAATATAAAGTACATACTTTTATTAGTACACATCGGACTACAAATGATAAGATTTAATAGCACTTGTTAACGCGCGTGATAAGATAGGGCGGTCGAGATTTCTTAGTTTGATATGCCAAGGTTGAACGCATGAAGTGCCAAACTAATTATTGTTGTAATTAGGTAGATTTTTGTCTAATTATGTTGTTATTTAAAACGACTGTGTTAATTTATCATTATCAATTATGTATCCTCAGTTTAAATACAATACGGTTGGTGTTGCAGCTGACGGATTGACTATTGTACGGCGTATCGCGGGTTCGATCCTCGCGCGGAACCAATCATGATATCCAATGAAACAGTTAAACATATTTGTCGCTCTTTGGTCGATTGACCCCGCTCAGATGGAACCCGCGGGATGAATGGACCAATTAATGATTTTTCTTTTTCAAAGTACTATTCACTTATTTCAAACATCATCACATCACATAACTCGAAATATGTTAAACGAACGCGTTTATTATATCCCATCCATTTCATTAAATACCTCGGAAATACATAGTAACTTTCCAACGATAATGGGTCACGATACTGTTTCTAGTATTCCTTAAAAATCCATAAATAAAAAGACTTCTTATAACCTACTGTATCATAATTTTAATTCTCCCGGACAATTTGATTGCTGTTTAACCTTGGTCTTAGGTCCCAAGGGAAGAAGAAAACGAGGCAGACGGTAGACCTTCAAAAAAATGGGTCGAAGATATCAAAGAAATAGCAGGAGATGAATGGCAAACAAAAGCAAGAGACAGAAAATTATGGTTAAAAATGGAGGAGGCCTTTAGTGGGGTTCTCATTTAAAATAGACAAAAAATAGCAACGAAACCAATTAAGAGAATAAACAATTAAACAAATTAAATTGAATTATATAACAATTAGTTGCATGCAAATCTATATATTGTAAAATCCAATTTTTAATGATGAGAAATAATAAAAGGCTTATTTATTTATTTATTATTTATTTATTTATTATTTATTTAACCTTGGTCGCACTGTACGTTTTATAAAGGGGAAATATCTTAGGCACTCTGTTTCTTGTATTAGTACACAATGCCTCGATAGATGGTGTTGTGCAATTTTGTGGATCTCGGTGTTAAAATTCGCCACCGATTACCATATAAATACCAAATCAAAAATCCCCTTTATGCGAAAATACACCGTTGGAGCAAGGTCACGTCGTTTTATTTCCTGATTCCATCCGAAGCCCTAAATCATCAGTTCGAACAATTGCATTAGATAAAACCGGCGAGGCATATTAAAGCATACACTAGGAAATAATCTAAAAAAAGACGCAGAATTTTGAAATCGTGTAATATACAAAAAAGTGACAAACCTCATTGGTGTTCCACCGGTGTCTCTGTGCCGCGAAGTGTTCAGCTCTGGGCAGACTCTCCAGGTTTTCTGGCAATTTGATGGGCTCGCCATCTGCAACAAAGAAATTCACAAATTAATAAATAGGATATTCAAGGGCTTGATTCAAAGAGCAGTACTTTTGGATACGGCGCGCAAGGTTAGGAGGTTACTTTCTTTGGAGCCGTTAGCTCGGATCCTGTTCCCGATGCCGGTAGGCCACTATTATTTATTTTATGAATGTCTTTTTTTTAATTTTATTTGGTTAAACATTTTAAAATGTTAATAATATGTAGGGAAAAATGAATAAAGATAATAAGGCCAAATAAAAATACACAAATGTACAGCCACCCTTTCTCAGACAGACAGTGTGTTAATGGACGCTCTGTCTGAGTTGGAAACTGTGGCCCTGGGCAGCAAAGGGCAACCAAACAGTATAAGTTAGTCAGTAAAGAGTCTTAACAGACCTTTCAGGATCATCCAGAGTGTAAGTACTCATTTGATAATTTTACCAGAAAAAAATGATTTGTTAATGCTCACGGGACTGTCTAAACAGGATATCGCGGACCTGGAGCGCAAAGGACAACAGAAGGAACAGTACTTATTTTAGAATCTGACAGTACCTTCAACACCACACCACTCATTTGAACAACTTATACAAGGATCATTCACACGGTGTCCATTATTGACGGTTCGAAAAAAGGATACGACAATGATGACGGTGGACGTTTACATCGCATGCGGAATCGTGCACAACCTCTTACATTCGTATCCATACTCGTGTCTTCGTTGACGGCCTTAGACAGTAGACCTCCTTATTCGTGTTTATTGTCGAAATATTTTTTTAAATGACGATACGTGGTTTAAGACGTGTCCTTCATTTACCATTATTTTAATTGCACATGTAAAAAATATTTAAGAAGTTCTGCCGTCAAAGTCATGATAAAACACGTGACATCAAACATCCTCGTGTGAATGATCTCTTGAATTCGAAACCTACAGTGTCTACCACAAATGGCTGACCATCTATCTGGATCTATATGTGATCTAGATGACCCACGTCCGACACAATTGTGAGTGAAACGAGAGACATAGAAGTCGTTACTATAAATCGTACCGATTTAACTGAGCAAGCGGACCCACTGTCATTCTATTGAGAGGACATGAGATACCTATTTATGAATTATATGTGTAGTGTGCACAGGGCTAAGGCCCGGTTTCTAATTGATTTTTTCCTTTCTTTTTTTTAAACGCTGCCCTCTTTGTGCCAACGACCATAAAGCCATTGGTGCTGTATGATCCTTTCGAAATTACGGATCAGCGAGTTATATAGCACGTCTTATGAAGTTAAGGTGAAAACTATCATGATAGGTTATTAACTATCTGTTAACCAAAGGGCTTTGTGCCTTTTGTACCAGTTTCCTCCGCACTAGGTACTCTCCCTATACAAAAATGTCCCTAAAGTTACAATCATCCATCTATGCATTCATCCATCTTCACAATCTCTAATGTAGCACTTCCACATGTTATCCAATTCATCCTCATAACTAATTCTAGCTTCCAAGACGCAGCTAGAGTTGAAGACATAAACACAGTGTCCGCTTTCTCGGAAACCACACAAACAATTAAACACCTTGTAAATTCAAACTTCAGCTACTAAGTCCTGGAACTAGGCTAGAGAAGTACATACTTCAGTCCAAATAACAATACATGCATGGTGCTAGTATGCCAACAATTCTCCGTGTAAGCACAGAAATTGTACAAAAGATCGACTCTATACAACAAGCGAAAATGCACGCACACATAGGCACGGTTCACGTATTGCGAGTGCAAGCGCACTTACGATTGCCATTTTTTTCTTAGCTTCGTAAAACAAGTGCCAAAGCGGAGATGTGTGGAGACGTGGAAATATGTTTTGATTAACCAATCAGTTTTTTACATCTCCTCCGGAAACCTAACTGGTTATTCACATCTCCGCTTTGGAGGAGCTTTAAGCTTTGCTTTGGAGGAATCCGGGCCTTATGCCGGGGATTATTTCTTTTGAGCAATGACTGTGTACTCAAAATAGATAGGACAAAAGATTCAGCAAATCCTATAAAAAAAAACAACTTCAAAAATCCACCTAGAATAATCCCACATGGAAAGAAGTACTGTGTCCCAGTTGAACGTTGTAAACTAGCCAAGTCATAAAGCAAACCTTCTGTTTTACTCTGTGATGCAAGTATTCCTGCTATGCCGAATAGAGGTGAGGAATTCTCAGCAGTCAGACATAAATTGTATCCGCGGCCGCCTGGCCAAATTTATTGATGTCTAAATCTTGTTGTGGGACTATCAGTCCACAGTGTGGGGCATTAGTTAAGTGATAGATGAAGTGGGAGGGGACAGTACGTTTATTGGTATCTAGGCGAGATAAACGATTAAGATTTTTTATAAGGAGTTGATGTGTAGGATGCTTGGACTAGAACTAAGTTTAAAGATCATTTTTTGGATCAGGACAAAAATGTAGGATGGTAATTGAGGCCTAATTATTAGTAGAAAATAGTACTATCCACCCATCAGCTCTAGATATAAAACATTTGAATAACTTAACAGTTCAGAGGAAAGGAGAAAAAGAGTCAAATCAAACCACAGACGGTTAAAATTCCCTGAACAAAAGGCTTGTTGCCACCACTAAAGTAAATACTGACTAATCCAAAAAACACGTCCTCTTCATTTTTCACAATGTCCCGAAACTAAACCACCCAAAAATCCAGTAGAGAAGTAAAGCGCAAATAAAACAATAAACTGTGCCCGAACGAGGTGAAAACTGCCCGGTTTTTGGCAGCATTCGTCAAGAATGTCTGCACTGCCACCGGGGCCACTGCCTTCCAAACAACCGCTTTATACCACCCTCCGGACGATCCAAATCCAACCTTATCTCTCTGCCATAAAGACTCGAATGAGCGCATTCATAATCATGTATTTCGAAGCAATCGTCCAACTTGTTGAAATTCCGCCGCCGTCCGCTTTAGCGACTGCAAAATTAACTTTAACATCCCTAGTTTCTATTTGATCTTTATGTCTGTGAGATAGGATTCGTTTCAGCTTGTTTTTTTGTTGTAGTAGTGAGGTTTATAAGTTGGTAGGGCGTATAGGATGTAGGAAATTCGCTAGCCAAGCTTTTGGTCTAGTGCTCGCTAATTTCGCACCCAATCGTGGCTAACGGATAACGTGGGCGACATTCTTTGCTTTTATTTAGTCAGAATATTTTTTGGAGGTCAGAGGTAGGTATTTGAGATGCGGTTTTAACGTCGCTAAATAATTTGGGTAAGACCCCAGTTGCGACTGTCTGCGGTAACCGAGCAAAAAAATTAGAGGCTCCACAAGCTTGAAATTACTGATTAAGAAACATCCAACTCTTTACACAGGTATAAGTACAGGTAGTAGTAATCAAGTTATAAATTAAGCAAATACATTTCTTTAATATTTGCTCCGTGCGGGAGTCGAACCCGCGACACACAGCGCAGCAGTCCAATCGCTCAGCCACTGCGCTAACAGTCATTAGGGTAAGTTTCTTTGAAAGTAATAACTTCGTAATCAAATTAAACGGTGCTACACCATCACTCTATTGGAAACGTGTAATCATGCTTGATTACAACTGTGGCATTTGTCAACATAACTTTGAATGACATCTGTCACTGTTGTTTATCATGCGTGATTGGATTCCGATTGGGGTTAGATTAGGAGCCACCAATTTCATCTCATCGTGATCGTACAGGGCCTTAACTTTTTCAGCCAGGATCTGTTTTATACGTTACATTAGGTAATGTATAAAACAGATCCTGGCTGAAAAAGGTAGGCCGCACACTTGCACAAGAAAAAATGGTTAATTGTTTTTAGTAGAAAAAAAATTGAATCACAATTAATTATCAGTGGCGTACTAGTACCTTTAGCACGAGTTTTCAGTATTTGAGACGTAAACTGGAACTTTGACAATTTCAAATTGACAATTTTCAAGGAAAAAAAATAGTTCCTTCTTCGCACACCAGAGGCGCTGTTCCATTTTTTCGTACAAGAAATGCTGTAAATACTGGAAAGACGCTGTAAAGTAAAAGAGTGAAAACTCGTGCTAAGCGCTCATGTACACGACGCCGCCGCCGCGCCGCCGCCGCGCCGCTACCGCGCCTCTAGGCTGTGTACACGGTCGCTACCGCGCCGCCGCCGCGCCGCCGCCGCGCCGCCGCCGCGCCGCCACCGCGCCGCGGCCGCGATGCCATTCGCTAGTGTTTTATTTATCTAACAAAGGAGATGTCTCATTGCGGCCATATAATGTTTTTTTTTTCGGATAATTCAAGGATAACTTCTTCGTTTATGAATCGGTCTTGATGATTCTTTTTTTGTTGGAAAGAAGGTATTTCAAAGGCGGTCCCATGATATGGAGATTAGGGTTTGATGATGGAAGACCAGAGAAATCGAGTGGAGCTAAATAGTAAGAAATATCTTCTTTCCAACAAAAAAAGAATCATCAAAACTGGTTCATGAACAAAGAAGTTATCCGCGAATAAACATTAAAAAAAACATTATGGCCGAAATGAGAAACCTCCTTTTTCAGATAAATAAAACACTATCGAATTGGATTCGCGGTGCCAGCGCGCCGCCGCCGCGCCGCCACCGCGCCGCCACCGCGCCGCCGCCGCGCCGCCGCCGCGCTGGCACCGCAATGCCATTCGCTAGTGTTTTATTTATCTAACAAAGGAGATGTCTCATTGCGGCCATATAATGTTTTTTTTTTTGATAATTCAAGGATAACTTCTTCGTTTATGAATCGGTTTTGATGATTCTTTTTTTATTGGAATGAAGGTATTTCAAAGGCGGTTCCATGATATGGAGATTAGGGTTTGATGATGGAAGACCAGAGAAATCGAGTGGAGCTAAATAGTAAGAAATATCTGCTTTCCAACAAAAAAGAATCATCAAAACCGGTTCATGAACAAAGAAGTAATCCGCGAATAAACATTTAAAAAAACATTATGGCCGAAATGAGAAACCTCCTTTTTCAGATAAATAAAACACTATCGAATTGGATTCGCGGTGCCAGCGCGGCAGCGGCGCGGCGGCGGCGCGGTGGCGGCGCGGCGGCGGCGCGGCGGCGGCGCGGCGGCGGCGCGGCG
This sequence comes from Agrotis segetum, assembly GCA_036375495.1. Classification (NCBI taxonomy): domain Eukaryota; kingdom Metazoa; phylum Arthropoda; class Insecta; order Lepidoptera; family Noctuidae; genus Agrotis; species Agrotis segetum. The sequence continues at coordinate 1,668,086 of JAQSVV010000136.1, forward strand.
GCGGCGCGGCGGCGGCGCGGCGGCGGCGCGGCGGCGGCGCGGCGGCGGCGCGGCGGCGGCGCGGCGGCGGCGCGGTAGCGACCGTGTACACAGCCTAGAGGCGCGGTAGCGGCGCGGCGGCGGCGCGGCGGCGGCGTCGTGTAAATGAGCCCTAAGGGAACATTCTATAAAATCTACGAGTATGTGTGCAAATTAATTTCGAATAACATTAATAACGCTTGTTAATGTCATTCTCATGTGATTATTGTTTATGACATCACGATGTAGCGTCATCACAATTTCATTCTGAGTGATGGGTAGCTCGCCGTCCGACCAAGGACCAAGCCCGGGTCGGTGGCTTCCAGGATACCGTGGCCCCGGAACGTAAAGGGCATAGGAAGGAACATGGGTGGATTTTAGTCTGACAGTCCCTTCCGGCCCACAGGGCGGCAGGACTCATTTATTTTCAAAAAAAAAGAAAAAAAGAAGTAGTAGTCGCATAGTACACACGGTTACACATCAAGCTAAACAAAACCAGTTTATCGTGGTGTCGCCTTGCATGATCATTCCGCGCATACAACGATCAGTTTTACTGGTTCTGTGTAGTTTAATGTGTAGCCGTGTGTACAAACTTTGGTCCTCTGTCGAATCGCGCGATGAATTTTGCTATCATCAAATCATTTCAGCGGATTAATCTATTTTATTAAAAGTCGCAGGAAAGGCACCCGCTTTATTACATTAAAATACCAATAAAAATATGGTGTACTTATTCTTTGTATGATACTAATAAAACAATTTTTCATTTCATTTTCATTACATTTTCATACCAGCCAGCTGTTTAATCTATTTGTTTATTTTGAAAGTCACGGTATCAATGAACTCCTCTGAAGATAAAATACGTGTATGGAAATACACACGATTTTCCGAAGAATTATGAAATAAAATGACGAGTTAACATCATCTAATCGATAAAAAATACCTAACGAAAAATCGTAGTTGCTACAATCACAGATTACTTATATGTAGCAAGCTAGCTACAATATCACTATAAGCAATTCACGTTCAGTTATCATTCAAAGATGATGTCAGGCTTGTATCGAATAGATAAAATAAACGGGTAACACAGCAACTAATCATGATAACTAATGATGATAGTATCAGCTGATGATTGGTTCCTAATCGTAGAAAAACAAAGACAAACCCCTTTATGGTGATTAGATAATATCGATCGACAAACCTATTTTTCGAAGATTTCTTTCGGATGATTGTGACCGAGGCACGGAGGTAAGACCGACTAGCTTCTAATCCTACTTGCAGTTTGAATATTTCTTGCGACTTACCCCCTTACTTATAAAAACTTGTGTTGCTTGTGACTGCTGCACACCTTACGATAAATCGTTACGATTAGTCGGTATAGTTCAAAGTGCAACGATAAATCGACAAGTGTGTATGAGAAAAACTGTACAGTTTGTTCGATTTTTCTCATAAACACTTGAAACATTTATCGTTGCAGTTTGAATTGTACCGACTAATCGTAACGATTTATCGTAAGGTGTGTAATAGCAACCATAACTGTACAGTTTTTCTCATACACACTTGTCGATTTATCGTTGCAGTTTGGACTGTACCGACTAATAAATCGTAACGATTTATCGTAAGGTGTGTAGCAGCCATTAAAGTTTTGCCATTAATAAAATGTCATATCCAAATCGGAGAGGTAATTAGTTCTTCAAGAGTTTTATATGATATATCGAGAATAAAATAACACCCTTTATAAAATGTACAGTACCTATATTATCAGATCTTTACAAGGCATAATATAATCTGGTAAAGTTGAAACAATAAGTTATATTGTAAAATGTCTATATATTAATTTTTTTTTGAAAAAAGGTTAGGCAGATGATGATGATTAAATTAAGGATCATTTTCCTATGTTCTATTGTCAGTAGAATAGAAATACTTAACAAAAGATCAAAATAATTTAATAGAAATATAATAATACTGACGGTCTCTAGTCATAATACCGTGGGTGTGTATAACAAGACAGATACAATGCGGCTTCACTGTAAGATTATATTCAAATAGCATAAACTATGTACTTAAATCTAAATTAATCCACCACGCCGGTATCAGTTGCCGAAGATTGTTGATCTATAGCTCTTGGGTTTGGCTCAAGTTATTTTACAATCTCATCTTATAAGATACTGTAAGCCTAATGAAACCAGTCATAAATCCCGGCTTACTACAACACTTTTTCCGATAAGGTGCTTATTAGAACACACCATGGTGAACAAGAAGACACATTCTACAGCTTCAGTTACGCTTTTTGATATCCGTAGTTCATTAAAACTTGCAAACGTTTCTCCACTAAAAGTAACTCCTGCATAGACGAAGTTTTTCATATTAACCGCAACGTCTACAGCTTCTTCTAAGTCCCCACTATACGATATGGTGATAAGAAAAACACGACAGCCTTCTGCAAGAGCTCTGTGAATATCAAGGTCCCGATAAACACTAGAAGAGTTCCAATCCAGTGACCGAAGGTAAAAGGATTTCTGAAGTACACAATCGAGAAGAGGAGAGATATGAATTTCCTCAACGTGACTGTTAAAGTCACTATAAGAGAGGCACATTCGGTTGTCAACACGTAAACTGCACTGATACAAAGACCTTGAGATAAGACATACAAAATCAGGCAAATAAGTTGTTTTGGGAAGGCAATACCAAGGATCTCGACTATAGGCGTCTCTGTAGCGATTTTTACGTGTCCAATTAAGTTGGGGGCAGTCGGCAGCCAGAATACTAAAGGCAGCAAATGCGTGTAGTACAATGCTTCCCATGGATGTTTTCCGTATGTTGAGTACAAGGACTCTTGGAAGATTCCCATCCTTGCAGACACGAAGAGTGCGAAGGTCAGGATGGCTATTCCAAGGCACCACCACAGCAAGTCAATGAACTTCAGTTTCTCTTCCTCAGCAGCATCTTCATGAGTTTCTCTTGGCGCTTTTACATCGCTACTTGATATTATAGTACAGAGAGCTATACCAGCTGTTATCATGAAGACGGCCAGGTATTTCAATGGTGGGTACTGCTTCTTCAATATCCAGACACCCATAGCCATGTTAGCCATCAGAGAACCAGCTCTGAAGATCATGTGTAAAGGCATGGGGATGTTGAAGTCAAAAGCATAGTTGTTTGCAACACTGCTCGTCCAGAAGAATCCAACTAATATTAGGTATTGTTTGAAGGGTATATTTCTCTTTGCTGTACCGCATTTTCCAACGGTAACAAATCCTATTGTAGCGATAAATACGAATTGGAGGAATGTGGCTAGATTTCCAGCACCCGGATCTGCTTTCACGACCATTTCTAGAAACACTGCGTTTGAACAACATCCCATGAAGACCATCGTTATGGCCGCAGCCGCCTTTGCGGAAACCATTTAAGATCTGAAAATAAAATAACAATCAACGAAGTAAGTATGAAGATTAAACAAGGAAAATGTTATTTTGATATCGATAAATCGATGAATTGTCGTTTCGGACCGAAGTTTACCAAATAACATGCTTCTTTTCCCGTTTCGTCCAATTTTATGTTCCTTGTCCTGCCCATTATTTTAATTATAGTTTACGTAATGTTATTAATTAAATAAGATCAACCAACTATTTAAAACAACATGTCTCTAAGCAAGAGAAAATTTGCTCAAAGAAAATTAAAATACATAACTGCAACAGGCCAAGTTAAAAAAATAAAACTCAGAAATAGAATACAGCATGACATGGAGAATTAAATACAGATTACCGAACGCGTATACGGTAACAACGCAGATGAATGTAAAACAATGTATTTAGTTTTCCTTGCAATATTATGTTTAATATAATAGTATAGCATTCTGGTTCATTGTTATGTTAAAGAGCGCATCTCTTGCCATCAAACCTTACAATTTTGCTAGGCTTTATTTAAAGAATACCTTTGTAATTTATTTATTTAAATTTTAATATAAAAGTAAAGGACTCATTTTTTTTAAGTCCAAGAAAATACCCAAAAAAGTTCAAGTTAACGATAACACCGCTGAATAAAATTAATCTGTCATGCGCTCAGCAGCAATAATATTTACAAAAAGCATAGTTGATGCATCTAGGTGATTGTGTGTATTAAACCACTTTTACGCGAAGTTGAATGGATAAAAATCGATAATAATTTATCAAGTAATACTTACATTTTATTTCACTAACATTTTCACGCTAACACAGACACTAAGTAAATGGTGAATGTGAGGCATTAGCGAAACCGCTGAACTATTCGCCCGATCTGTCATTTGTAGGGCACACACACGCAATAGCGCACTTGCTCATTTAACGCGCTGAATCAACTAAGGCTATGTGTTAGTTCCTCTGACGCCGGCTATACTACGTGTTCTTCGTTTCGCTTTTCGTCCTTCAAGCGAGATACATCGGGGATTTTACAAAAATTGTGTTGAGGAGGTCTTTATTTTAGGAGATCAGATTCCGACAATAAAATCAACTAAATTCTTTTTACCCGACTGCGCGACGCAAAGGAGGGTAATGTGTTTAACAGTCTATGTACGTATGTATGTATGTTTGTTTCTATGTGGCGTTCTAGAGACCAAATGCGTAGGCCGATTTTGATAATTTTTACGTCAATCGATTCGTCTTAACCTTGCGAGTGTCACTAAAGACATGAAAGTAATCAAAATTCACCACAGGGACAACCAGACGCCATATTGTCAAAATGAAAAAAAAAAATGTCGATGAACTATGTCATGTGGGGTATCGTTGAATAGGTATTTTAAAATCATCTTTAGGTTCCCTTTATCATTTTTCATTTTAAATAATAGTTTAGGATATATAACGATTTAAAGTTGTTTAGCAAAACAATAATTCTCTGAATAGTAACTAAAAAGTATGAAATAAAAAAAAATATTTAACGAAAAACAAAAAACCCGACTGCTTTAAAAAAACTGAAAAGAAAGAAACAAGCCCAGTAGTTAAGAATTCACTCATTCACACTCACAGTCGGGGCCCGTTGGGAAGATTTGATTGGTATAATTTGAATGGGCCCCGACTGTGAGTGTGAATGAGTGAATTCTTAACTACTGGGCTTGTTTCTTTCTTTTCAGTTTTTTTAAAGCAGTCGGGTTTTTTGTTTTTCGTTAAATATTTTTTTTATTCGGATTTCATGTAAGTACTTAGATTGTTCATAATTATTCAAAGTACAGAATAAGACAAGTTCTACCTATGACGTAGACGACATTTCACTATTTTAACAGTTTTTTTACTAGCGATAGCGTAATGGCGGTTCCGCTTTAGGTGACCGCAGCGTGTATCCACCGCCGAACGCGACTTGTTATTTTCGTTGTGGAGGTGTACTACGGGCATGAATATCTGCTTTTCAAGTGCATTTCCTCGCAGTTTGCTGAGTGGGGATCCCTGATATGAAATAATTCCCCCGTTTGTATGAAACAATATTGATTGTGATTATCGCAATGTGCAGTTATGAAGATAAGATATTATGTTACATTGCACAATATTAAAAGGCTTATAACAAAGAGCAATGATCCTTAATCATTGGATATTTAGATATTCCCTGGACTCCACAGTGGGAACCCTGTGTTTGGGGTCCAGTCTCCTCCCAAGTAAGGAATAAGATTTTACCTTTATCTGAACTAGTTTTAACAGGGGCGTTATAATTATTGCAAAGGCAACAAAGTATAAAGCTATTAGGTATGAGTAACAATCATTTTAAAATAAAGCAAGGTCTCATTTTGGTCTTTGTGGGTGTTTATTTGTGAGTATACATCGTTTGTGTAGATCAGGAATAACGTATGACCCAAAATACTGCCCTGTGATACGCCGTCCTCAACATATACAAAATCACTGACGCTCATCAATCCGAACTTGCTGTTGACGCTATCTTAGATTCTGATAAGAACTAAATCGCTCTAATACTAGGCCTCTTATACCGAGACCACACCCTCTAGTTTGTTTAGCAGTATTTGCCGGGAAACTGTATCAAATGCTTTGGCTAGATCTAGAAAGATACTCTTTTGTCATTTATATGCCCACGACAGAATCAACAAGTTGAGTAACAGCGTCCTCCGTAGACCTTTCGGTACGAAATTCGAACTGATTTCCGGCCTATAAACTGGTGTATTCTAGAGCTTCATTAATCTAACATTAGTTAAGTAACAATTAGTTAAGTTAGTAAATGTAACATTAACTAACTTAACTAATAGAGGTTTGTTCAAAATACCTTTTATGCCCAAGTCAAACTTTTCTGTGTTCAAAAATGTTAGTAGTATGTTTTGGCTTGCGTCTGGGTTGAGCTTCCTAATGCGATATTTCCCTTGCTGCAGGTAAAACCAGCGCAAGCGCAGGTTACCGCTCCCCACCGTTGGTCACTGCAGGCAGCAGTAGGCGGGGCATGTGAAGGTAGGGGTTCCTTGTACGAGGGATAGGCCGCTCATATCTTGTACTCGTAGAATCTCTTACTTTTTAAGTTAACAACCAACTCTTCGATTTTATGAACTCGGAATATTACATAAATATTTCTGCGGAATATTCCGATTATTTTAATTTAATTGAATATATAAAAAGCATAGATAAAAAAAAACGTTCCATTCTATATAACCAATGGTATAGTCAAACAGATGACCAGTATAAACTGGACTTGTATTGTATAGGCTCTCCATACAAAGAGCGGTCTACCTAGATACTGGTAATCTGGCAACGCGTCCTTGTATAAAAGGTAAATAAAAAAATCTTTTCTAAAAAACCTGTTAATTTATTTAACAACAAGAGCTTATATCTAATAGTATTTTTAAATGATTTATGCAAACATCACACTTTTCAAACACAAGCTTGATTTTTAAAAATGTGAGAATTTTAAATTCCCTTTAAAAAGAGCCATTCCTGTTGACTGTTGAGTACGTCAATTAGATACAAAGCATTGTTATTTTTTAATGTAAAATTATATCAACATCATAGGAAATACATAAATAATAGATTATCTAAACAATAAAAAAACAACAATTATTTTTCCTAACTTCAAATATTTTCTTAAATAATTAAATTATTATATGTATTTATATAAATTCAAATAACATCTTCATTTAATAATATTTTGTCAAATACTCCGTATTTACCTTGCTATCATACTGGTGAATTTGTTTATTATATTATATAATGCCTTAGTTATTCATTCATATACTACTGATAAGACTCTTATTTAATCAGATGCAAATTATATAAATACATATGTTTTAAAACATGGTGTTGCTATGGAAATAACGATAAATAATGATTGTCAATAGATATAGATAATAATATATCGGGCTGTTTTCTCATACAAAAAAATAAAGATAAACCAGAAACGGAAATATAAAACTCCATTTTAAGTAAACAGAATAAGACGTTACCAGACCAAAGTTCTTAAAACATATTAAACATTGGTTTAGAAGTTTTTGAGTAAGAGAATCCCCGGTCCGATTCTCAAGTCGAACAGTGTTATTGGATTTTTGTCTGGTTGATGGCTGTAGGATTGCCCCCCTTTACATTTAGACTGAAACATAACTGGCGAAATAATGCACCCCTGTGTTACCCTTCGAGGATTACAGGCATGATGTTATGTAATTTTAATGATGAACAACAAATTATTTGATAAACAAAAACGTACATAGTATAAGATTAATCCGTTATTAATAAATTATAAGTATCTAATGATTGACAACGACCTTGCGCAAGAGTCGAGCGAGACAGACAAAAATTTTTTTTAAAAAGCTAATAGGAACTATGAATGCCAAAAATGTTTAGTAATAAAACTAACTTAACACTGGTCTGTCAGAGTGTTGAAAAATAATGAACGCTTTTTTTTGGTTTTTTACATCAATGAATATTGACAAAGATAAAAAACTTTGGGAATCAAAGATTCGGGATCGGGGTCTTGTGACGTCATAACGCCTGTAAAATTATAACAACCGCGTGACGTTTTATGATTTCAGCGAGCGCTGTATTTGTAAATTTTGATTTACGTAACAAAAGAAAAAATACAAGTCCTATATTTTTGAAATTTATCTTTCGGACTAATTTTTTTTAATTAATATAGCATATTTATGGATATTTTAGTCCAGAAATAATGCGAGGAGGCGCTGTTATCGCTTACACTGCGAAAACACTTATTGATTATGCCATATAGACATTATATCCGACCTTTGAATAGTTTATTAGAAACTCATCATATCAATCTATTTTAGTTCTTAATATTGTATAATCACGTTATACATTTGTGTAACGACGAGTATGTTTGAATCATCTGTTGTTACAAGAAAATTAGACGCGGCATGACGAGGCAAGACGGAAGATACTCAAATGATTTATTTTATCATTCCATGACTTGCATCTGATTGTGAACTGAAACGATTATATTATTATCATTCAATGAGTTGTTTCTGAGGACACGGTCAAAGCAATATATACACTCAGATCAGCAACCGACAGTCTAAATTCCAACAGTAAATTTAGGCGTTTGTTTGTCAGTTTAGTGTTAGTGAATATTAAGCCTTAAAGCGTATGCAATATGGCTCATGAATATGTGAAAGATTTTTAGAGCTGTTCTGCAGGGTACGGCATAGTATCTAATTAGCAGTTCTAAGATAAGTTGATTATTGTGTAGTATATGCTCTTCATACAATAAAAGGTCAGCTCTTCCTGAATGCTCGTAAAGTGAAACACGAAAATATTTATCCTCGTTTTCGAGAGGTAGATAAGGGATGTTATAATTTTTATTAGTGTTTTTAGTGTTCAAGAAATAATTGCATAATAATAAAATGTGAAAAATATAAATAGAAGCCTCTCTAAATATTGAAAATTTATTATGATATATTATAATCTTAAAATTGACGGATTATTATTAAAAGCAATTGTTCTACGGTAGCTAGGTAAAATGCGATACTGATCGATTCAATTGATTTCATGTCCGTATCAATTGATAACAATCTTGAATGGAATCATGAATTTTTCAGATTCATAACTGCTAATGATTGTGGCTCGTAAAGTGGATTCAAATTCAACAACAATAATATAATTATGAAGTTGAGATCTATAAACGTTACTTTGTTCTAACTTTTGCACTACTGTCAATTTATAAGGGATATACGTACAGGATTTCATAATCTCTCTCACACAAATCACATTTAGGCTAAAGAACAATTATAGATCTCGGCCTTAGCACAGCACGAATTAATTATTACTGTGTATTGTTATTTCTAGTTATTTTGTAAGCACTGACACACTTATTACATTAACATGTGATATGGCAAAGACTTCTTGTAAATAATTATTTTGTAATTATGTAATAATATATAAATAGTGTTACTAACTTCAATCTTCAATCACACATAATTATTATGTTCAACACTACTTCATTTGATCAATGATTTAATGGTGCGCCCATATCTGAGACAGTTTTTGTTGAGCAGCATTTTACTTACTAGTAACGCAGGAATACTATAATTAGTACACCCAAATTGCGTATTGTTTCTTCTGATATAAATGGCAGGTCTATTGCCATCAATCGAGCTCTAATTTGTACACTGTGTTATCGAAAAATTCTTGATGGAAAAACCCAATAACACTCTGTAACTTTTACAAATTTTTGTTATAGTGACTCCGATACGGACGCATATTTTCACATTTACCACATTTACCGCAACATCTACAACTTCTTCTTTTTCTCCACTTTAGCTGGTAAGAACAACGCAACAGTCTTCTGCAAGAGCTCTGTGAATATCATGGTCCCGATAAACACTAGAAGAGTTCCAATCCAGTGACCGAAGGTGAAGGGATTTCTGAAGTAGACAATCGAGAAGAGGAGAGATACGAATTTTCTCAACGTGACTGTCAAAGTCACAATAAGAGAGGCACATTCGGTTGTCAACACATAGACTGCACTGATACAAAGTCCTTGAGTGAGAACATAAAGAATCAGCCAAAGAACTTGTCTTGGGAACTCAATACCAAGGAACTCGACTATAGGCGTCTCTGTAGCGATCTTTACGTGTCCAATTAAGTTGGGGGCAGTCGGCAGCCAGAATACTAAAGGCAGCAAATGCGTGTAGTACAATGCTTCCCATGGATGTTTTCCGTACGTTGAATACAATGACTCTTGGAAGATTCCCATCCTTGCAGACACGAAGAGTGCGAAGGTCAGGATGGCTATTCCAAGGCACCACCACAGCCAGTCAATGAACTTCAGTTTCTCTTCCTCAGCAGCATCTTCATGAGTTTCTCTTGGTGCTTTCACATCGCTACTTGATACTATCGTACAAAGAGCTATTCCAGCTGATATCATGAAGACAGCCAGGTATTTCAATGGTGGGTACTGCTTCTTCAATATCCAGACACCCATAGCCATGTTGGCCATCAGAGAACCAGCTCTGAAGATCATGTGTAAAGGCATGGGGATGTTGAAGTCAAATGCATAGTTGTTGGCAACACTGCTGGTCCAAAAGAATCCAACTAATATTAGGTATTGTTTGAAGGGTATATTTCTCTTTGCTGTACCGAATTTTCCAACTGTAACAAATCCTATTGTAGCGATGAGTACGAATTGAAGGAATGTGGCTAGATTTCCCGCGCCCGGGTCTTCTTTCACAACCATTTCTAGGAACACTACGTTTGAACAACATCCCACGAAGACCATCGTTATGGCCGCAGCCGCCTTTACGGAAACCATTTTTGGTTCTGAAAAAATAAAATAACAATTAAATAAGTTAAATGGATAATAAGAATCGATGCAGATAACAAAATAAAAATCAAAAGACAATTTGATTCCCAGAATCAATTCCAAAAATAAAGTCAAAAATTTATTCCGATACCGGGAATCGAACCCGAGCCTCCTGGGTGAGAGCCAGGTATCCTAGCCACTAGACCATATCGGATACTGAAAGTGTCGTCGAAATACTGCTTCTTTTGCCGCTTTGTAACAAAAAGGAAAACAAAATTAAATAAACATGGTTTCTACAGAAAAAAAAACTACTAAAAGACATCAAACAAAGTCCAAGAAAATATCTACAACTCAAGTTTCAAGCGATAACACCGCTTAATAATTAACCTGTCATGCGCACTGCAGCCGAAATCTTTATGGTTATTTCAAATGCACTTTTATGTGTTAAAACACTTTTATACGAACTCTAATAGATACAAATCGATAGTAATATCAAATAATACTTACATTTGTTGCGTTTCACTATCACAGACACAAAATAATCACGTAAATTACAACATTATTTACTTTAAAACGTCAGACACGTTTGACAACGGAGCTAGCCGGGGCGCCAATGTGTGCGTAATCAGTCTGTCAGCCAGTGATTGTAGTAGTGACCGTGGCCTCGAATACGACTACGCATGCGCAGAGCGTCGCTGTCGGTAAAACTGCACGCGTTCACAAACTAATATAATAAATAATAGATGGCGCTGATCTCAATTACAAATCATATTTATCAATGTTCGAGATTATAACATTTTAGAGGACTTGTGGTTCGATCGAAACCTTCGTTACATTATTTACATAGCAAGGATCATTGTCTGGAGTAAAACAATAGTGGTGTGCGGCAGTAAGTTGAAACGTTGTCCCTTGGTTTCAACAGGTAGATAGCACAGCAGTGCAATTATCAACTATTCGTATATTCTGGTGATGATTTTTATTTGTAGTCATGAAAAGTTTGTATGATGCAACACACATCTGAAAATGTTATTCGCACAATGTGGAAAATGGGAATTGTCTTATATAGGAATTGCTAATAAAGCTCAACGTCTTCAAATGAAGTAAGTACAAAATATCAAATATCTTTTTATCAAGACCCGTTCATTCAAACTTTCGCGTTAAATTTTAATATCATTTAAATTTATAATAAATGCACTTTTCGATTAAAAACACTTATTTTAGACTTCTGTCTCGGAAATCACAGCTGCATAAGGCCTCTAGATTGGTAACTAACCAAAATACAGCAAAAACAGGAGTGCCGGTAGAAGTGAAAACTTTTTTGTTACTATGTTTTATTTTTAATTTGAATGACGTCTTACTCATTTTCGATCAGGGTCACGTGACCCTGACGCGAGTTTTGGTCACGTGACCCTGACGCGAGTTTTAAATTTTTTACCCATTACAGAAAAAGTGTACAACGCCGCTAAAGAAGTTTTCACTTCAAAAAAAACTAAGACCTCAGCCTCACGACGCGTTGTGACCCACGCGCGCCTCAAAGATCGTCAGCATAATGACAGAGCTCCTCTCTAAAGGGCCAAAGCCTGCCGAGAACGCAGGACTTATTTCATTACCGTGACCCCGAAACATAAAGGGCTATTGAAGCACACCGTGGATTTTAAGCAGTACGAGTTTGACAGTCCCTCCCGTTCTGCCCTGGGTGGGAGGACTCATATGATATTAGCACGCTAAAAAAATAAAGAAGTACTCAGTTTCCACGAAGCTGACGTCACAATTCACGAAACAAAAACCAGAAACTAAGCTCCATCAGGTCAGTAGTCCATACATAAATCGCTTAGGTCAGCACATAGATCAGCGAGCCACCATACATAACAACAATTGGCAAATAGCCAAGAAGATTAACAAAAGATTTGTTGCCGTGAAGACTATTTAAACCCAACTTTACGTATTTCTATTGAGAAGGTGAATCTGTCACAAATTACCTTCTTGAGTTCACACCATGACAGACAAGATAATATCTTGAAATCGCGAAAAAATGAAATCTTGCTGAAGAGCTGTTTATCTGACTACCTACTACTCCACTCAGTCGATGTTCTTTTCGTTTGTATTTTGTCCACTATCTCGCCTGATGGAAAGCGAAGATGTAGTCAACGATGAAGCACGTGTTGCCGCTATAACAGCGAAAACTAAAAAAAATAACAAATAAATACTCTCGTCTCTCATACAACATACAAGATTTATTTGCCGTTTTCATACAACAGATAATTGTACGGGATTCCGTAAATATTATGTATGAAAACGGTAAAAAACCGGCCAAGTGCGTGTCGGGCCACGCACAGTGTAGGGTTCCGTAGTTGCCCATCAAAATACTTATGCGAACTAACTAAAATGATTCTATGAATTTAATTTTAAAAAGAAGAATTTTCAAAATCGGTCCAGGAGTCTTTGAAAAATCGGGGAAAATACATAAGAAAAAAGATTACAACGAATTTAGAACCTCCTCCTCTTTTTGAATTTAGTTAAAAATAGTTGACGATAAAAACCTACCTATCCCCAAAAAACATACTTAAAAAAGCTGTAAAAATAAAATTGACAAACTTACATTTGCAGTTGTCTCCGATACATTTTGTTTAAGAAAATATGATATCAAGTACATTTTATAAGTTGGTCGACTATTACTCGTAAAGTTGTAAAGCCTACTTAGTCATGATAAATTTCTTTTAAACTTCGTTATATGTACTACTATTGTGAATTTTTTCACACCCCCAAACATAACCGTTTAGCTGGTAGAGGGGGGGGACACTCGAATCGAGCAAAATTTAGCACTTTAAAGCTTAATATTTCACAAACGAATTTTTTTATCAAAAAATTGTTAATGGAAACTATCATTATTTTTTAAAGGCCTATTTAATGATACCCCACATTAAGGGGTACGCGAGAAAAAAAAAACCTCACTTTACGTGTAAGTACTGGAGGTACCCTAAAAAAAAATATTTTACGAGATTTTATTTTACCACTTTTTCGGCACAATAAATCCGTATATTTACACCAAATTACAGCTCTCTAGTACTGTGCGTCTCTGAGCTAAACTGCGGACAGACGGACGGACGGACGGATGGACATGGCGAAACTATAAGGGTTCCTTGTTGACTACGGAACCCTAAAAAACGGGCCATGTGCGAGTCGAATTTGACCCTTTTTGTAACTCAAATACACAATTTCTTCCATAACAGTTTTATCCTCAACGTAAGGAAAACAATACGGTGTAACTCAATACCCTTAAAAGGGTACGATTATTCGATATAACTTTTATCTCGACGATAAGGACCATTTATTTTATCCGAAGTTATAGAAATACATACTTTCATACGTGCCTTGTTTCTTCCTACAATAGTTCAATTCTTACAGATAGGTACGATAATGGTGGTAGGCAATCGACGAACACCTGCCGGAGCTCTCATTAGGGGGTTGGATTCTTTGATCCCTGATCAGGTCTGTTAATTTGATGCCTGATTCAGAAGGCAGTTCTTCTCGATACGGCTCGCATTGTAAGGAGGTTGTCTTTGGAGCCCTCAATTCCGGAAGTTTGAACCCTGCTCCAACACGACGGTGGACTCCTCACTGATTCTTACATTTATAATTTTTTTAATACCCAAAAAAGTTTTTGAAAAAAGCTATAGTTAATAGATAACTAAATACAAACTGAAAACAATAAACACTTTACAACAGAAATAAGTACCGATACGACTTCCCCAAATCCTCATACGACACATCACTAGACTGAAAACTACCCTCCGCCCCCCTTCTAGAATCCCCCCTCTTAGATCCGACGAGTGATCGAGCAAACTCACTAGACAAACATTCCGAAGTTATCTCGTAAAATCTCTCATACCTCATATCGTCAGTCAGATATTTTGCAGGGAAATACTGGGCCAGCATGTTATCACATCTGCATTTGTGCTGCTGTATTTTTGTTTGTTTATGAATCAATTTTGCACAAAAAGATTTATTCGGAGCTACGGATTACCAGGTCGAAAACGTCGTGAGGAAATCGACATGTTCTAGAATATAATTGTTCTCGAGACAAACAGGTGGTTTTTATCCTACAACAAATTCTGAAACACCAGCATGTCATTAATAAGACAAATTAATAGAAAATCACACGATTCAGTTAATTGGCACATGACCCCTTGAAGTAACTCGACCACCTATAATTTAAACCGTCTCAAGAATTTCAAGTACCTTACCAAACAGGGTTGATTTTGAGGACAGTCAAGGGTGACCGCCCTTAGATATCCACCATTATATTTGTTTTTCAGTCAATGCTAATTACTGCAGGTAAAGCACCAATCCTAAAATTATATTTGCATGGTGACCACCCGACGAAGTACCGTAGAGTCGCCCCACTTTTAAAGTGTCTCATACGGTACCCAAAACAAGGGTTCAAATAGTTCACCCACATAAGAATAAACCCATAAACGGAAGATTTTCTAAAATAAAAGGAAGCGGATGAAAAATATACCACTACCGTCCATTGGCGCCCGAGAAAACACGTATCCAGAACTTGACACGCGAAATAATACAATTTGCTAAACACATACAGTCCACATTCGCTTGGCAGAAAGTTAGTTGCATAACCGTGACTGTAATTCAATTATTACGCCCCGACGCGTTCAACTAACGACCTTATAGATATAAACGTAGTCTGACCAATGATATGTGAAATTTTGTTTGATTATCAGGAGATTAAGCCCGGAACTAATTTCCTGTGAATATTGGCCGAGTTTTAGTTTATTTCAGGAGTCATTTTTTGGTTCGGGATTTTTATAGGTGTTCTGTTTTTTCATTCGAACTGTCGTGAAATCTGAACAATGCCTGCATCACATTAGACCGATATGAATTCGGTTAAGTTGGCTACGATCTATAGGTTGTCTAAGATCAATAGATTGGCTAAGATCTATAGGTTACCTATCACAGCTTCAGATTCTAATCTGCACATTATACGATTTCTATAATTTCATACATTTCTGGGGAAAATTAGCGACATCGGATGATTTAGCAGTATAGTGTTGTTATCGCACTTCTCTAATATGAAAGTCTTCTTTCGGCCATTCTCCAAATAGGTGTTATTTGCCTAATTACCGTGCCGTTTTTGAATTTCACTGATATGAACTTAAACACATTAGAATATGAAACACATTAAAGATAGGAATACAATAGTTATTTTGGCATTCTACTATTACTGATGGTTTTCTAGATATTGAGATTTAAAAAAAAGTTGGGTATGGTAATTAGACAAGTTGAATATTTGATGCTACGGTAATTAGAAAATATTTTGTATCTCCATATTTGTATCCATAATTTCTTCCATTTGCTCAATATTGCTTAATAATGACAAAGTACTAGTAGAAGAAGATGAGAGAGCACTAGTTGGACGCGGAGTTGATGTTATTATGGTAAGTAAGGAAGTGTTGGCATCACCTCCGAAACTCTTAAAAACTACGGGCCAACCTGTGCTCGGCGAGCTTAAGAGGCTGTTCAACTTCGTCAAAGCCAGTGGGATTACACCGGAGGCGTGGAGCAGGACCGTGGTGACATTTTTTTTCAAGAAAGGAGACAAAAATCTCCTCAAAAACTATATAGACCAATCCCGTTCCTGTGTCACGTCTACAAGCTGTTTTCGAGGGTCGTCACAGATCGGCTTTCCGCTAGATTTGACGTTTTCCAGCCACCGGAGCAGGCTGGGTTTTACAAAGGCTATGTAGCACCTTAGACCACAAACATACAGTGCGGCAGGTTTTACAGAAGACAGGACAGGGGAGTATAACCGGCCGCTGTGTCTATATAGCCTTTGTGGACTACAAAAAAGCCTTCGATTCCATCGAAACCTGGGCTGTTCTGGAATCCTTGAAGCGATGCCAAGTCAATTGGCGGTACATAAAGGTGCTAAGGAACCTATATTATAGCATAGCGTCGATGTCGGTCAAAGTACAAAACCACCATCCAGCTGCTAAGAGGTGTGAGACAGGGAGTTGTAATATCCCCTAACTAAACTGTTTACCAACGCGCTGGAGGATTTGTTCAAGAAGCTGGACTGGAACGGACTGGGCATCAAGTCCACGGTGTATACCTAATGCACCTTCGTTTTGCCGACGATATATTTATTTATTATGGCGAAATCGCTGCAAGACCTGCTGATCAGTCTCAATGCTGCCTCGAGACGTGTGGTTTCGGGATGAACCTGGACAAGACCAAGGAATGACCATGTCGTCTCAGAACCAATTTCTGTCGAAGGTATAACACTCGAAGTTGTCCAAGAATACATCTACCTCAGGCAGGTATAGGAGCCTAAACGTGGAACTGTCAGTCAAGCTGGCCCACCGACTTCATGTCACGCAGCTATGAAAAGGTCTGTGCTTGGGGTCTCACTAGGGGATAAAATCTGGAATGAGGTACGGCAAAAGACCAAAGTTACATATATTTTCCAAATCTGCAGCAAGTTGCAGTGGCAGTGGGCTGGTCACGTTTGCCTTGATAGGTGGAGTAGGATGGTTCTTGAATGGAGACCGCGTGTAGGTAAGCGTAGGGTGGGACGCTCCCCGGCAAGATGGACCGATGACCTGAAAAATGTGGCTGGCAGTAGCTGGATGACAAAAAGCAGGAAATCGTGCGCTGTGGACTGCTATAGGCTGAGATGATAAATGGTGTTAGAGTTTCAAGAGGATCTGATATGCTGTTATCAAGCACCTCTAGATCTATGACTACTTTTTCCTCGATTGTTTCCAAGTTTCCCTTTTCCTTTTGTCTTTTATTACTCTCTACTCTGATTTTTCTGTATAAGTTTTTCATACAACGGTAATTATTAACACATGGTAATTAGTATACGGTAGTTAGAAAACGATAGACTTTCTTCAAAATTTCGAAAACCATCACAGCCTGCAAATACAGGCTTATCATAACATACGTAAGCCATAGTACTGTTTCATTTACATTATCAACTAGGGTCTAACTTAAAAAATTGAGTATTTAAATAAGTATAACGGTAATTAGAAAAGTTTTGAACCAAGGGCTACGGTAATTATATACGCAAGTGTTTTGTTGGCGCTACAGTAACGTTTGAGACGTACGACTGCTAATGGGCTGCAGCACACCCTGAGGACATTCGACGCATGCGGTACTGATGTGCCAAATACCGTTATTTAGGAATGTGCACCCAAGAACAGATACTGTTACGGTAATTATAACTTTCTATCGGACACGCGGTTATTCAATTATAATTATTTATAGACTGGTTCTATTGAGTCCATATTTTGGTAGGTGATACACGTTGTTTCGTATTGTTTAAAACATTGAATGGATCAAAGTAAATCTGCAGGTTTGAGAAATTACAAGCAAGTTTTAACATTAAGTTGGAGTGCGGACAGGCCTCGGTAATTAGAAAATAGTGCTTTTTCGAACAGAGATTCAATTAATTTGGGCTTACTAGTTTAAAACAGAACCCAATATTTTGTATACAGCTAGATACGGTCGTAATCTAACATATAAAAAAAAACCACGCTTGAATATGATCATATTACGGATTAAGTAAGCGCGGACAAATAAAAACTTGCAACCGGAGAATGGCCGCTTTAAGTTTGCTAAGATCAATAGGTAGGCTAACAGCAATAGTTTGGTCACAGCTTACTATTACTATTTTTTACTTTACTATTGATCTTATTACCCACTAAACAATCCTTGAAAACCTTTAAGCATTAAAATCAAAATCAAATTGACCTACTTTTAGCTCTCTTCACCTAAAATAAAGGCAAAGATTCATTTTTCTAAGCGGCTCAAGTACACCAGTTGCTCAAGCAATTGAAATAAATTGAATCCATCTCATTCAATTCTCAAATTCACCATTTTTTCCACCATTAACCTCCTGAATAATATTATAAATAAAAATCTTTCAGCGCTTGTTTCCACTAAATAAAATTGGAACGTCGAATGAAAAACGCGTCCCATTTTTCTGAACAAAAACCTTCTAAAGAAAAATATTTGGTCACTCGAACATAAGAGCATGAAAATGCCAGTTCATTGTCGACCGATATTAAACTCTGTGTTGGAAAAGTTAAGGTAGGTTTTAGAGTGACTTTGAAGTTTGTTTTTTCAGTGGGGGTTTTAATAATAAGTGGGTTTTGAACCGTTACCTTGTTCGTGTGGTACACCGTAACTAATAGCTTGTTATTGGTCCCATTGATCAAGGTCTCCCTACTAATCATGGCCTGCCTAGTATGAGTTGAAATGGATTTTTTAAAACAACTAGGATATTTAAATTAAGTGGGGTAACACGATCGATTCTTTTTATCGTGCTTGATTGTGATGTATTGTACATAGACGAACTACTCAAAATAAAATCTGCCAACCCTTCCGTTTCAAACAAACGAAGAAAAATTGTCTTAGAGTCAGTTACCTAGTCAATAAGTTGAAACTAGTTGGTTTGGGCTTAACCAAATGATGAATTAGATAAATATTTACTAGCTCATGACTGAACAATAACAGTCACACAGATCCATCTTCAAGATAAGGCCACGCTTGCTGATGTTGATCTGCGGATGGGTGACCATGTATCTTATCGAGTTTACTACAGACTTCAACAATTTAATCATAAAATTGAAACCAAATAAACGAAGAACATTAAAAAGTGAACATATATCCAGAAATCAACAAAATTCAAAGGCAATATGGTGAAGGTATACATACGTGTATATTGTATAATACCAAAGTATATGCATACTGAAGTTAGCAAACATGGACGTTCGTTCAATCTTCGAATGTGTTCAAGATTTGTAGTAATCCGTTGCCGTCAACTCCAAGCTTAAATTCTCACATTCGTAGATACGTCTAAAAGCCCGTTCACGACGTTGGTCTAAGCATTGAGCGAAGCGGCAGGCGGCGTGAATAAGATCATTCATCACCATATCAGCCGTAATACGTCCACTGCTGAACATAGGGCTCCCTTATAAACTTCCAATAGGACCGGTTGTAAGCGGCCTGCATCCAGCGTGATCCAGTGTGGTCTTCACAAGATCGTCTGCCCACCTTGTAGGTGGACGTCCTTCGCTGCGCTTGCCGGTGCATGGTATCCATTCGAGAACCTTACAGCCCCACCGGCAATCAGTTTTGCTTGCTAATGGCCTGCCCACTGCTATCTCAACATGCTAATTTGTTGGGTTACGTCGGTAAATTAGGTTCGTCTACGAATCTTCTCATTTCTGAGTCGATCGTGCAGAGAGACTCCGAGCATAGCCCTCTCCAAAGCTCGTTGGACTATATTGAGCTTACTTATGAGGACTATAGTAAAAGACAATTACATTGGAATAAGACATTAATTGCTTTGAAAGTACGCGAATTCGCCACAGACTACACCTCGTGGCGTGTTTCAAACTTTTCTATAGGTACATTATTTTGATCTCTCTGATCGCCGCCCCGTGATAAGTCACCGCTCACAGGTCATGAAAGGGTCATTCAAAATCAATGAAAATCTAAATTAAATTATTTATTTCAATTAGCTGGCCAACTTGAAGTTAGTTAGTTTTAACTACCAGGCGCTTTTGAATTGTCAAAAAATTAAATACTTAGTAGGTATAAAAATAGTTATGGTGCTAACTGTCGAAACGAGATACACGTGTATCATCACGCGTTCATATACGGTGTAGCTGTAGACATATTCGTGAGCATTTATTTATTTGTTTTAACGCTCATATGTAGCAAATCGCGGCGCGACCTAGTGTGGCCTCAACCTTAGAGTGCTCACGTTCGGATTTGGTTAGGTCAACAGGTTTTGAAGATTTCAATTTTGATATGATACAGCTAAGCAGGTCTTATCACTTTAGGGCAATGTTGTTTTTCGGATAAGATATTTATTATAATGCATCTCAATTAAAATATTAATAATAATTTCCTGCCACAGACAGACAGACAGACAGACAGACAGACAGTCAAAGTTTGTTTTTTCAGTGGGGTTAATAAGTTTAATAATAATTTATGAACCGTTAACTGTGTGTCGTGTTGGTAAATACCCTGCTTTTACCCAAAGTTTTAATGCATCTTAAATCAAATTTTGATCAGTGTTCTTTGATCTTTACGAATTCCTTTCATTGGTTATCATGTTAACTATAATATTAACTATAACTAGTCTGTATTCTGCCTGTGCCTTTATATAATCAAACTAGTTGTTGCCAGCGGCTTCACCCGCTGTAACTCGAGACTATAATTTGAGATTTAAACTATCCTATCTCTCAAGTTGGATCGAACTGCACATGGTGTGCGAATTTCATTTTAATCGGTTAAGTGGTTTAGGAGTCCATTGAGGACAAACATTGTGACACGAGATTTATATATATTAAGATAAATAGACAAAAATTGAGGTTAAAAAAAAAATCGGTAATTTCAAAATGTCGGTCAACCAAAACATAAGCCGAAAAAATAGTTGTCAAAGAATGTCTGATTAAGTTAAGTTTAGTTATAACGTTTCAACAATTTAAACATTTTGTTTATAGAACAAACAGCGACTGCGGCCATTTTTCAAAAAGAATCAGGCCATGTACAAAAAAAGAGATACCTACTTAAAATGTTTAAAATATTTTCTGTTCCACAAATATATTTATGATTTTGATATTTATATATTATATTATGATTTATGGCCCCAGCCTTAAATCTTAGGGAATGCTATAATGGTCAGTACAGCACAGTACGATGGACAGTAGGTATATTCAACAAAAATACAAAACATAAATTGAAAATTTTAGAGATTTCAGTAAAATATTTGCCATAACGAAAAAACAGCAACAAAACAAGTATTAGTTTGATTTACGATACGATACGATCCACAGTATCAATGCTTGCAACCTATCTCGAAATAACGTATTTTTTGTGGCCACACACTGGAATGATTGATGGGCCATAAGATTAGCGAGCTTATTAGGATTATGGCGGGCGGAAAGTGTATTAGATGATTATCGCTTTGGGTGGAAAAAGGGAGGTTTTCATGCTCAAAATTCGAGTTTCCTTGGATTTTGTACGCACAAGATTTGATTACATAGAATATTTTTATATTATCAAGATTAGTGTCTCTGAATTATTATTTGACTAGTGTTTGCCCGCGGCTTCGCTTGCGTTATTTTAGAATTTGAGATACAATACGGATCATGTGGCGCCATCTGGAATATGAACGTAATTGTTTTCTCGGAAACAGCTTCTGTTATTCGGGATGTAAGATACCTTATATCCGTTTCTATACTCCTGACAACGTATATGCTAAATTTTGGGACGATCGATTCAGTAGGTAGTAATGCGTGAAAAGGTAAAAAACAAACATAATTGCATTTTTAGGGTTCCGTAGTCAACAAGGAACCCTTATAGTTTCGCCATGTCCGTCCGTCCGTCCGTCCGTCCGTCCGTCTGTCCGCAGTTTAGCTCAGAGACGCACAGTACTAGAGAGCTGTAATTTGGTGTAAATATACGGATTTGTTGTGCCGAAAAAGTGGTAAAATAAAATCTCGTAAAATATTTTTTTTTAGGGTACCTCCAGTACTTACACGTAAAGTGACGATTTTTTTTTTCTCGCGTACCCCTTGGTGTGGGGTATCATTAAATAGGTCTTTAAAAAATAATGATAGTTTCCATTAACAATTTTTTGATAAAAAAAATGCGTTTGAGAAATATTAAGCTTTAAAGTGCAAAATTTTGCTCGATTCGAGTGTCCCCCCCCTCTACCAGGTAAACGGTTATGTTTGGGGGTGTGAAAAAATTCACAATAGTAGTATATATAACGAAATTTAAAAGAAAATTATCACGACTGAGTAGGCTTTACAACTTTACGAGTAATAGTCGACCAACTTATAAAATGTACTTGAACTTCATATTATCTTAAACAAAATGTATGGGACAATATGCTCTTCAACTGCAAATGTAAGTTTGTCAACTTTATTTTTACAGCTTTTATAGGTATGTTTTTTGGGGATAGGTATGTTTTTATCGTCAACTATTTTTAACTAAATTCAAAAAAAGGAGGAGGTTCTAAATTCGATGTAATCTTTTTTCTTATGTATTTTCCCCGATTTCTCAAAGACTCCTGGACCGATTTTGAAAATTCTTCTTTTTTAAATTAAATTCAGCGAATCAGTTTAGTTAGTTCGCATACGTATTTTGATGGGCAACAACGGAACCCTACACTGTGCGTGGCCCGACACGCACTTGGCCGGTTTTTATTATTAGTTTAGATCAATAATGTTATATCTAGGTACATAGTTTGCATAGGAAACGTCCTTATTTGAGCGACATTAATTTCAAAGAACCGTGTTTATTTAAACATTAGACTATCATTTTTGGGTCGATTTACAGTATCGCTGCAAATTGAACGTACAGACGCCAGCACATCAAGCTACCACAATCTGTCAGATTTCTTTAATAAAATTTCAACCTTATCACAAGAGTAGAAGGTTAAGGTTTGAATGGTAAAATCTGACAGATTCGGGTAGGTTGACCTGCTGGCGTCTGTACGATAGCATTGCTCTTCTCCCTTTAGCATACCGCGTGATACCTAAAAAATAACTAATTATCTGACTCGATGAGTACAACTTGTCGTCGTTTAAAACAGAATCGATGCACTGGTTTGAGCACCAATTCAAAACATAAATAAACACAAATTATAGAAACCCTGATTTTTTTCTAATCTTTAAAATTCCACACCTCGAAACAATTACAATTTAAAAAAATATCCAACTTACTACCTACAATTTAAATCGGTGTAGATTTATATCCTAGAGAAGTATTGAAAAAAAATAGTAATTATTTTAAATCGCGAATAATATTGAAACAAAAGTATGCACATTTTTTTTTAATTATTTAAAACTCTCAGGACAAATAAAAAAAACTCAAAAAGAGAAAAAAAGGAACTGCGAGATTTGATCCAGAGACCCCTTGCACGAAAGTCAAGCAGGTTACCGACCGGACTGGCTAGTACGTTGACAGTGATTTTCAAATAGCGGTTCTTGTACAAATGTCAACAATGACTGAAAATCAACATATTATAAAATTGCTAATCCCCCAAGGGGAATAGCGTAATTATACATATCCTATTAATAGAACAGCAGTTTAAGGAATATTTGAGGAAAAATTGACTAAATAATATCCAGTGGTTTAGCTTCCAACTATCAACAAACATCTAAAAACAACAAAATTCAAAATTGTTTATCTCCCAGGAAAAATAGCGTTATAATACATAGCATAAAAACAGAAGCATATTATTAAGAATATTTGAGGAAAATTTGATCGACAACTTTACAGTAGTTTCGGAGATAGATCAAATCAAAAAAACATAAAAAAATTCGAAAAAAAATAAAAGTTGATCTGGCATCAGAATCGATCCCTTATCTCGAAAAAAATACAAAAAGAAAAAAATATTCAATGTACAGGAATGACATCTCTACGATTTTATTATATGTAAAGATAAAGAAGATATGCAGTTTTTGATAGGCAATTTTAGTAAAATGCAGGCAAAAAATAAGCTTAATAATCTCCTTAACATTTGGTTATCAAGAATTATAAGATACAAATGAGTAAATTAGTTAAAAGAACCAGTAGAATCCACCACACTCTTGAGCTCATCGTAATTAATATTACATTCAAAAATAAGTACTGGCTCAAACAGAAATTTTAATTAAAGAACGTATCTATAACATAGAAAAATGAGTCAAATACTTGTCTGATAAACATAGATGTTCAAAATCAAACCTTAAATAAATTAGGTTAAGGAAAGATAATTAATTAATCATACAAATAATAGCCTCTTAAATTGCCTCACATTTACGTAACTATTCAGTCAGTACTAATACGTCATATCAATGTGGTATAACATCAAACATTTAAACCAAACCGGTTGGTTCGTCGACCTGGCAGTCAGTTAGTTGCAATTATAAATTCAAATGTATATTTGCTCTGTGGGTTATATCTGTCGCCGAGACCACTTTGGGGGTTAGACCGCAAGTGCTAACTATTTATGTATGTAAGGGTTGTTTCCGACTGGACATAAATGTATTTTCGTTTCGCAGATTTTATTTTGACATGGTGTCACTTTGATGTCTTCAACAAACAAAATGAATAACACAGGTTTTATGAATTAAAACCTAAATATTTCATTTCAACTCAACGGGCACTTACATAAATAAGTCGAAAATTTTATATTTACTAACAAAATTAAAAAAAAATTGTCTTAGATTTTGCTATGTAAACTATCTGTTTTTATTCTTTGTAGTATTAACAAGAATTTAAGAAAAAACTTCTATTTTTTTTTAAACTTGGTTACTGCTAAAACATATTTAATAAATAGTTTATTATATTGTGATCAATTTAAACTAAATTAATTTGTTATGAACATCATTTGAACTAAAATCACTCCCTGTGACTGTACTTTTGTTCTTGAAACAGAAATCTGTCGATACGAAAATTCAATGAAACAAAAAGTTCAAACGGAAATGACCCGTATGTTCTTACTATGTTATAAGCTAGTTTGTATATGGGTAGCGTTGAAGGGCTTAAGTACTCATTTAAGTGAAAATGCTTTTATCAAAACCTGACAGGTTCAGATTTAGTAGCTTTGGAGACTTTATTGTTACTAATTTAGTTTTTTGAATAGGTAGCTCTTGCGTGGCCTTTTCATTTGATACCCATGTTGACACTGTCAGAAACAGTAAGGCAAAGTAGCTATTATAGCTATATAATGTACTTATAAATGTGCACATCAAGCCCTTTAGTTTGATACCCATGTCGATACTGTGCAAAGATTTTTTTCCGTTACGAACATTCATTTCGATTTGGTGACACGTCACCTACGCTATAACCAGCAGACAACGAAGACGCTTCTAACGACACCTCGTTTGTCATATAATGATAAGTAGTTTAAAAGTTCTGAGGGAACAAACAAACATTATATATATATACCTTTTGGCTTTGCCGTTGTCGGGTAAAAATGACGGATTATTACTCGTATTAAAAGCAATTGTTTTACTGTAGCTAGGTAAAATGCGACACTGATCGATTCAATTAATTAAATCTCCGTATAAATTGATTATAATCTTGAATGGTATAATCAAATTCATAACGGCTTAAGATTGTGACCATTTAAACTGGTTTTTTTAATGTTAATTGTAAACTGGATTCCAATTCAACGTAACCAATTTAAATAAAACTGAGATCTATAAACTTTACTTTGTTCTAACTTTTGCACAACTGTCAATTTATTAAAGAAAAACGAAGACAGGATTTTCATAATCTCTCTTCCACAAATCGCTAAGAAGGAACTTATAGATCTCGGACTTAGCACAGCACGATAATTAAACTGTTAATGTGTATTGTATTTCTAGCTATTTTGTTAGCACTGGCACACTTATTATATTAAGGGCGACTTTTACCAACGGTTAAACATGTTTAAAATAGACTGCGGAAGCTATGACGTCACAAATTTGACATTTGGGTAAAAACAAACACAGGAACGTATTGCATTTTGAGATAATTTACATTTTGAATACATTATCTAGTGTTTACAAGGTATAAAATACCTTATTGTTTTGCTCCCGGTTGCAACCATGCCTCTAGAAGAGAAACCTGCAGGTTTTTTAGATTTCCTGCTAGTGAAAAAATCGTTAAAAAATGGAAAACACTCTGCCGGTACGTTACTGCTGATTAATTATTATTCTAGTCTGAGGACTCGTTGTATTGACTTGTATTGCTGACTTACTCATTAATAGAGACCCTACTCGTGAAGACCGTCTTTGTAATTGTAATTTTGCTGATGAAAAGGATGTTGTTCCATCAATTTTTGCACACAATAACAAGAAGTTCGACGCAGACATTATTATTAATTACAAAAAAGATAAAATAACAAAAATCCCACGTCGAAACCTGTTTGTTTTTACCCAAATGTCATCTTTTTACGTCACACTTCCACGGTCTATTCTATTTAAGGACAAAATTCAATACAATTTTGTGCTTAAATAAAATTTTAAACATGTTTAACCGTTGGTGAAAGTTGCCCTAAAAGGTGATATGGCAAACTCTCCTTGTAAATAATTATTATGTAATAATATGATAACAATGGAATAACAATATATAATTAGTGTTACTAACGAAATGTTCAATCACACATAATTGTTCATCACTACTTCATTTGATCAATGATTTAATGGTCCGCCCATATCTGAGACAGTTTTTGTTGAGCAGCATTTTGCTAGCAATGCAGGAGTGCTACTAACAGCACCCCAAAATTTCGTTTTGTTTCTTCTGATAGATGGCACGCCTATTGCGATCAATGGAGCTATAATTTGTACACTGTCTTATCGAAAAATTCTTGATAGAAAACCCAATAAACACGAATAAAATCTGTAACTTTTACTGCTACCAAATAGTAACTCCGATACTGACGCACCCTTTCACATTCACTGCAACATCTACACCTTCTGCTTTTTCTTCACTTTAGCTGGTAAGAACAACGCAACAGTCTTCTGCAAGAGCTCTGTGAATATCATGGTCCCGATAAACACTAGAAGAGTTCCAATCCAGTGACCGAAAGTGAAGGGATTTCTGAAGTAAACAATCGAAAAGATAAGAGATACGAATTTTCTCAACGTGACTGTCAAAGTCACTATAAGAGAGGCACATTCGGTTGTCATCACGTAGACTGCACTGATACAAAATCCTTGAGTTAGAACATGAATAATCAACCAAAGAACTTGTCTTGGGAACTCAATTCCAAGAAACTCGACTATAGGAGTCTCTGTAGCGATCTTTAAGTGTCTAATTAAGTTGGGGGCAGTCGGCAGCCAGAATACTAAAGGCAGCAAATGCGTATAGTACAACGCTTCCCATGTATGTTTCCCGTACGTTGAATACAATGACTCTTGGAAGATTCCCATCCTTGCAGACACGAAGAGTGCGAAGGTCAGGATGGCTATTCCAAGGCACCACCACAGCCAGTCAATGAACTTCAGTTTCTCTTCCTCAGCAGCATCTGCATGAGTTTCTCTCGGCGCTTTCACATCGCTACTTGATATTATCGTACAAAGAGCTATACCAGCTGATATCACGAAGACAGCCAAGTATTTCAATGGTGGGTACTGCTTCTTCAATATCCAGATACCCATTGCCATGTTGGCCATCAGAGTACCAGCTCTAAAGATCATGTGTAAAGGCATGGGGATGTTGAAGTCAAATGCATAGTTGTTGGCAACACTGGTCGTCCAGAAGAATCCAACTAATATTAGGTATTGTTTGAAAGGTATATTTCTCTTTGCTGTACCGAATTTTCCAACGGTAACAAATCCTATTGTAGCGATGAATAAGAATTGGAGGAATGTAGCTAGATTTCCCGCGCCCGGGTCTTCTTTCAAAACCATTTCTAGGAACACTACGTTTGTACAACATCCCACGAAGACCATCGTTATGGCCGCAGCCGCCTTTACGGAAACCATTTTGGTTCTGAAAAAATAATAAGTTAAATAGATGATAAGAATTGATGCAGAAACGACACAGAAATAAAAAAACTTAATTACTTCCAGAATCAATTCCAAAAAATAATACAGTCAAAAATTTATTCCGATACCGGGAATCGAACCCGAGCCTCCTGGGTGAGAGCCACTAGACCATATCGGATATTGCCGAGAAGTCGAAATACTGCTTCTATTGCCGCTTTGTAACAAAACGGAAAACAAAATTAAATAAATGGTTTCTACTGAAAAAAAATCTAAAATACATCAAAAACAGTCCAAGAAAATATCTACGACAGCTCAAGTTTTAAACGATAACACCACTAACTTAATAATTAACCTGTCATGCGAAATCTTTACGGTTATTTCAAATGCACTTTGTGTGTTAAAACACTTTTATACGAACTTTAAAGGATACAAGTCGATAATAATATCCAATAATACTTACATAAATGTTGCGTTTTACTATCACAAACGAAAAATAATCACGTAAATTAAAACATTATTTACGTTATAAAACGTCAACCTCGTTTGACAACGGAGCTAGCCGGGGCGCCAATGTGTGCGTAATCAGCCTGTCAGCCCGTAGAAAGAGACAAATCGACAAACCGCATTAGAAGAAAAGGGACAGAGCATAGTAATCTGCATCTCTCAGCGCGTACCGGTTTTTTCAAAGCCAGCAACAACATGTTGCCGAGATCAATAGGTTGGGTAATATCAATTCGCCTTCACATTATACAATTGCTATAATTTCTTGACTCATTTGTCAACTCGCGCGCAATTAACTCGCTCGCTCGAGCGAGTTGGCACATTGCGATTTTATCTTTTTTTGTTGTCATCGACTCGCGACTGAACGAAAATTTACAGTCGTCTACAAAAGTGTATTTATAAACACATTTAATTTAATTGAATCTAATTCACATGTTTAGACATTATAGAGTAGGTTAACTGAGGGTCGGTTGGTCGTCTTAGAGCTGACATTCTGCTCGCGGTTCGAATCTTTCTTTCCAACAACAATCTAGTGACCAAAATCTTGAGGTTTTTTTTTTTAATTTGGTATCGCCGTTAATAGTTCAATAACGCGTAACTAACATTGTTAAAAACCGCGTAACTACAAAAAAGCAAAACAGAGATTTCGCGGGTGTAGTTAACTGATTGTGATTGGCATCGACCTGTGCGACTAATTTTTGAATTGATAAAAAAGAGGAATAAATAAAAAATAACAATACCGCGGATCTTTGGACGAAAAAGTTATTGACCAGAAAACCGCGTAGATGCGCCAGTTTGTAAATAAATTTGTACTTATTCGATAGCTTGATTATTTATTATCACGTTTAATTATAAATTGCGCTTTTTTCATTAAGATTTTTTATTTCAGAGAATCTGCTACTCTGCCAGGTAATGGAAAAAAATCTTAAAGTGGCTCCATGACTAATACTTTGTCTGGACAATAAATAAGATGCCGATAATGAATAAGAAGTTTAAAAAAAAAATGGTCGCGGCGCGGTACTATCCAAACAGGCACTGGAACGCAATCGACAATATAGGGTTGTTTCTAGTAGTACGAATCTGCCAGACCCTTCCGCTTCAACTAAACGAAGAAAAATTGGCTTGGAGTCAGTTACCCAGTCAAATAAGTTTTGCTATGTAAACTATCTGTTTTTATTTATTGTAGTACTAGCTGACCCGTGCCCACTTCGTTGGGCAGTCAATATTTTAACTTGTGATGAAATTTTGAGTGTGGTTCGGTTAGTACTTGTGCTATGATTCATTTGACCTGACTGCCAAAACGAGGGTTCTCTAGCTTTCGCTAGCGAGCCTCCGCGCACGTTCAGCGCTAGATCCCCGAGCACCTGCGATGTTCTCCAGCTTTCGTTAGCAAGCCGCTGTAAACGCTCGGAGCTAGATTCCCCAACGCGTACTTGCGAAATATTTTCTCTATTCCTCTAGAGGCACTGATGATTTTCAAGAGCCGACTCTTCCGTACGGCGTACTCGATCTGCTCTTGTCTTTTTTTTTTTGTTATGTGGCAAAATCATCAAATGAGTCCTCCCACCCCGGGCAGGGCGGGACTGTCAGTCTTGTACTGACTAAAATCCACGGTGTCCTTCGGTAGCCCTTTGTGTGCCGGAGTCGCGGTATATGTATGTCTCGCAACCCCGGCAGGATCTGCTCTTGTCTGGGATGTCTGACCAGATGGGAATGTTGTGATTTCCTTTTTGGCATGTTAAACAATCGTTGAAACTTTCCGGTATCCCAAAAACAGAAATACCACAGCTTCGAACTCGAAGAATGAGAACGAAGTAGTACCTATTTGTGCTTTAAGAAACTGAGCAACCAAAACAATTATAAAGACCAAGACGTAATTTCACAACGCCACCTATAGGTTAATGGATAAAACGTCCGTACAAAGCATGTTCTAACGCCATTAGTGAATGGACGGCGGCATTTTGCGATTTAGTAATTTTATATTATCTTCGAAACTATTTAACCAATTGACATACTATTTGGGGCAAATCGTATCGAGATGAGATATTTCGGCTAATATGCATGATATCGTTTAGGGCATGCAACCGGGAAATCCCGGTACCGAAAATACCGGGAAATCCCGGGATTTTTTAAGGAAATCCGGTACCGGTTCTTAACCCGTAGTCCCGGTACTTTCGATACTTTCGGTACTTTATTAATTTCCTTCTTTTTTTCAATATAAAGTTACAAATCATATCCAATAAACTATTCTTTTACAATATTGTTGATATAAAACATTTTATTTAAAAATAATGAGAATTTTATAAATAAAACTAATCAGCAATGTAAGTAAGGGGTCAGTTATGATGATGATTATGATTCATTTATTGCATTGCTTTCATTTTGAAGAGCAATAAGAATAACTTTAACCATGCTCAGATATTGCGTATTTTATAATTTTTTGGTTTAATAATCTCTTAAAAGCTTTTACATTTTTTTATGATACTACCTTTATTTTAAAGAAAATAGCGTTTGTTACATTCTTTTCTTGAGTTTTATATTTTTTTTCATCTTGAAAAAACATTAAACTAGTTTTGTTTTGCTACAGTTTGTTTTATGACATTTATAGTAGAAGAAAAAAAGTGACCAAGTATGTGATGTTAAAAACTTATTCTATAGAGGAAGGAAGAAAGCAATTACGTGACAAAGATAGGCTTATTTCTAATTCAAAATATAGTAGGAATTTCCAATATTCAAAATATAGTTCTGATACCTATATTTTAGTTGTTTTTATATCAATATAAAAAAATACATATGGCACTCGGAGATTGCGAAAAGCAACCTTTTTTTCCACTTCACTCGCTCGAAAAGATTCTATTCAATCGCGCGTTTTGCGTGCAAAATGAGAGTTTAATAACTCCATTTTGCACACAATACGCACTAAACTCCATTTTCTGTTTGAATTTTGAACAAATCTTTGCGCTCTACGTAAAGATTTGTTCAAAATTCGGACAAAATATCTTGTAGTTAATTATTTTCTTCACTGGCAGGCGAGGCGCAGAGCCGCCCCCACTGCATTTCCTCGCTTAGTGAGGTGAAAAGATGTGTGTTGCATTCGGAAGCAAAGTTTTTCTGCATCTCGTATCTTTGGAAAGTTCGTCACGCTCAGTTTTCATTCCTACTTGGATTCAAAACTGAGCGTAAATTTTAGCGCCAAATATCATAATAAATAATAATAATAATAAATTGTTTATTGAGTCTCATAAATTAACATAAAAAAATGTGATTGAAACAGCCCCAGTAAGTAGTTAATAACACTTGTGTTGGGGTGTCTCGCTATATATCAACTTTGCAGCCTTGCATATCAAATAACTATATATTTTAAAAGAAAATTAAAATGTTTGTGATGTACTACTGTAATATAGAACTTCTTTGTTGCAGGACAATTTTATAAGTAGGTTTCATAGTGAAAACTTTTTGTAGCTAGCCGTTTAGAATGAGTAAGCTAAAGTAAATTGTTTTTATGACAGATATTTTTATGATTACCGAAGTCTCCCGAACTGAAACCACGTTGACGATGCGTGGTGTCGGGTATTTCGTATTTTTTTGTTGGGAATGTTTTGATTTGGTCGCCGCCCCGCGCCGCGATAAAAGCTATGCAATAGCTAAAAAAAGCATTTCAATTCCTTGAGATTATGTTCTGATGATTATTGTCAATTATAGATTTACGAATAAAACAAAGTTTTATGAACTACTCCATCCCACCCACATTTGTAATGAGTTCATTTTTCAACTGATTTAGATAATTTTATGTAGTGTGCACGCAGCACTCGTATGAAAGGCATACGATAAGTTAAGCGACAATAAATATCGACATTTGTACGTGAGTACCGAAAGTACCGAATTTCCCGGGAAATCCCGGTTCCATGACCCAGTACCGAAACTCCGGTACCGGGCTTTAAAAAGTACCGGTTCTGCAACCCCTAATATCGTTATAATTTATAGCCTATAGCACTCACGGATAATGTAGCTTTCTACCAGTGAAACAATTTTTAAAATCGGTTCATTACTTCCGGAGATTACCCCCTACATACAAACTTACAAACTTACAAACCTACAAACTTACAAACAAATTTTACCTCTTTATAATATTAGTATAGACTAGCTGTTGCCAGCGGCTTCACCCGCTACAACTCAAAAATTATCCCACGGGAACATATAATCGGGATAAAAGCTATCCTATGTGTTAATCCAGGTTATAAACTATCTGTGTACCAAATTTTAGCCAAATCCGTTCAGTGGTTTTTGCGTGAAAGAGTAACAAACATCCATACATCCATACTTACAAACTTTCGCCTTTATAATAGTATAGTAGGATTAACTTTGAAAACAACCGAAAGCGATAATTTCTAGTTAGTGATTTTTGTGCATAGTTTACAAAGTGTAAAGAATTTATGAAAAAATACGTAAAACTTTTTAAACTTGTTAAAGTTGTATGAGAATCTTAATAAAAAGTAGTAACAATATTACTGCTGAAATATATGTAAATACTTAGCTAATAATATTATGTTCAATTAAAAATAAATAATTTGTTCAAAACATCATTTGAACTAAAATCACTCCTTGTGACTGTACTTTTACTGTTGAAACAAAAATCTGTCGATACAAAAATTCAATGAAACATAAATCTGTCGATACGAAAATACAATGAAACAAAAATCTGTCGATACGAAAATACAATGAAACAAAAAATTGTCCAAACGTGTGTTCTTAGGGTGCTTGTACACGGCGCCGGCGCATGTAACCCGCGCAAGTAAAGGCGCGGGTTTGCGGTTTACCCGCGCGAGTACCATGCGCAAGCTACTTGATCAAGCTACCCTCAGGGTGCTTGTATACGGCGCATGTAGCTTGAGCATGTTGAGGTACTTGCGCGGGTTACATGCGCCGTGTACAACCACCCTTACTATGTTATAAGCTAGTTTGTATTTGGGTAGCGTTGACGGATTTAAGTACTTATTTAAATGAAAAAGTTCTAATCAAAACCTGGCAGGTTCAGATTTAGTAGCTTTTGAGACTTCATTATTAATAATTTGGTTTTTTGAAAAGCTAGCTGTCACTCAAAATGGCGATAGTAATAATGCTCTGACAGCAAGGTTAGAGCAGTAGTCGAGGGATCAACAACACTACCTACAGTATTGTCGTTTATTGGGTGGTTCACCTAGGTAGAATTATTTTTTCTCTAGGTGTGTTTCTCCTTTCGTTTTCAAATATGTCCAATGGTTGTCTTAATAAGACCGCCCATTGTGTCACCCTATTTAAAAGTAGTGAATTGGATATATCTGTAATTTGTATGGTGTACATAATAAAGAGTATTCTATTCTGGCATAAGTAGATGAACGATCCGCAAGTTGTTGTACAGGATCTATAATTATGTTTGTGTGTGTGAGTTTAAATTAAATGATTGTTGGCACCCACCATACAGAACATTCCTAATGAGGGGCAAAGTTTTAAAAAGTAAAAAAAGTACTTAAGATAAAATAACCCAGGAAGAAAATCCCAACCATTATTTAAGAATAATAAAAGCAGGTAGAAGACCCCTTTAATTTACGTTTTACAAAGTATTAAAAAGTTCGTCATTAAAAAGACTGACCTTTTGAAGATAAAAGAGGAAGCCTGTAAGACACAGATAACTTTTATCAATAAGATTGATTTCAATGTAAAAAAATACCGCTGGAAGAAAAATAAATTCCAAAGTTCTCGGGTGTCTGATGTTATAACAACAATAACATTAATCCATATAATAGTGAATAAGTCCTTTTTAATGTTGCGAATTCGCCACTGGTGGCGCATCGTGGTTTGTTTCAAACATTTTATTTTACCGCTTACCGCTATGTGTTAAGTCACCGCTCGAAGGCAATAGACTTTCTGACTTCTTGAATATATTTTTTTTAAACAGACAAAATTATATCGAACTACTCGTATATTTTAACTTTACGAGTATTCGGCTGTTTTTCACTTTTGCCAATTTGCCAAATTTGCCAATTTAACTACAAATATTTCCACGCCACATGTGGGAAAAATCTATTGACTATGTAATTTATTAAGACCATCTAAACCTCCTTCAGTCAAACAAATGAACATGATTCATACACTAGTTCACATGCATCCAAAAGTCGTCTAGCTGGTAAGTCCGAAGCTGTCCGGTAGCTAGACCAGGTGCTGCATATTAATCCAGGGCTGACTTGTCCACTTTAATCACAAAATATTTACTGTACGATACGGGTTCGATGCAAATTTATGCTAAAATGGTACAGGGTAAACGGTTTCCTTAATGTTAGTGGAGAAAGTGGATAATAATAATGAAGTAATGAATAGTGAAGAAGATTTCAATAATGGCGAGTTCTTCAGAAGTAGCTTGTGACAAATATGCGCTTTTACAAAAATAATCATAAAAAACCAAGCTAACATCCGAATTATAAAAACAAGTCAACATTTGCTTAAGTTTTATTTGCATAGGTTTTATCACCATTTATTATCAGCATGCTAACTCAGTTTTGAACGTGCATGTTTGTACGTATTGTTGGTGCATTTCTATGCTCGTCTAGGTGAGAGATTCCTCACTGCGTGCAAAACCTATATGACAATGTTACCGAGCGTACATGCATTTGGTTTTCAACTGAAGCGAAAAACAAGAGTCTACT
This sequence comes from Agrotis segetum, assembly GCA_036375495.1. Taxonomy (NCBI): domain Eukaryota; kingdom Metazoa; phylum Arthropoda; class Insecta; order Lepidoptera; family Noctuidae; genus Agrotis; species Agrotis segetum. Next base: position 1,703,493 of record JAQSVV010000136.1, read on the forward strand.
ATGAATGAGAAGTAGCCCAAATGAGAATAAGCCCAAATGAGAAGTAGTCCATTATGGAGTCGGTTGCCCAAATGAGAATTAGCCCTAATGCGTCTAAACCGAGCTTATACACTAAACTGAAACCTTTTTTACCATCGTCTTCCTGCCCTTATTTCATTTAACTCGTAGTGGATAAAACACGTTTTCTTCTTCCATTCTCACCTGTCAGGCATCCCAGAATCATTTACCACGTACTCTTTTCATTTCATTCATTCTCTACTGATCGATCTGAAACGGCTCTTGCAGATTGGAAAACTTTTCTGACCAAGAGTTTGCCAATCTGCTTTGTAATGTATTTTTCTGCCATTTTCGAGTAGATATCTCCCAAACCGATAAGTCCCAAGAAGTATGCCAACATGTGACTCTAACACATAAACTAATCCGAACAGAACAAACAAACATTCATAATAACAGGATGAATAGCTCCCAGCCAGCCATACATCACGGCGATAATTTGAAATGCCGCAAAAGCCCCGCACAATGCCATACATTCCCGGCACAATACGACAATGAGCGACCTTCTCGCACAGTAAATACGCAATGCATTGTGAAATGTGCGATACGATGCGTTCCACTATCGCAATTGATACATGGTAATTAGGTTGGAGGTTCTATGTTGCGATTTCGTAATTACAATTTCGATAATTGTATGTTTGATTTTTCTAGTAGAACCTAAGTTTGTTACTTTGATCTACTTTTGGGATAGCTATTTTTTTTTCGGGCTAATCGGAAGGCATTCATCGGTTAATCAGATGAGTAGAAAAGCTTGTAACAATATTTATAAAATTGTTGTTAAAAATTTCCTTTACCAGCAGTAAACATAGACTGGATTGTAATACATTACACTGGAACAGTGCTTGCTGGATATTATATATGCCATCAATTTTGGAACATATGGCTTCCTATTTTATTAGAAGTTAATATTATCATAGGAATCCTACCGCCCTGGGTGGAATAAAGTGAGAATAAGAGGTTTTCCTTCGGAAATTTGAGATAACTATAACATCATACATAGACCTCAGCTAATATGTGATGTTATAGATATATCGAGCTATAAAAAAGGCTGTCACACAATGTGTTATTGACAGAGACGCCCTAAAAATCATCTTCAAAACCCGTTACACCTATCACTAGCCACACGCAAAACAAATAACCCGGTCAAACAAACAACTACATTAACTCACTTCCCAGTTGACACACAACTCGCTTTATAATCACCCTAATTACTGGCACCCAATCATTTTACCAGCAATTATTGCCCGGTGAAGGTTTGTCATGCTCCGGGTCGCCGTCACGAGCCGGCCACGATCCGTATTGTACCTGTCGTGGCGTGACAGCGTATGCTTCAAATGTCGTGATGTGTGCTAACTGTGGAGGGTTAGGTTAGTGAGCTAGCTGAGCGGGTAGCGGGTTCATGTAACTCATTGAGACTGGCGTTTTAGCGAAATTATAATAGTATACTGTGACGAAAGTAGAGCATAGAGCTGAGACCCTGGAGGGGTGCAGAAATTTCCAGACTAGGACTACAATGGGGAAGGCAAGTCAAAGCTAATCGTAAATGGCGCCACCACTGCTTAGGCCTAATCCGACCAATAACGTAGTACTATTTTGAAGTACCTCTAAGATTTGAACTGATTTGAACCAATGACGATGCTTGGTGCAAGCTATACTAGCGCCATTAGTTCCCCAGTTGCCAGCCCCATTGGCCACACTAGGTGGCATACCATGAACTCTTAAAGCGTGAGTCTTAAGGCTGTGGAAAAGAGATGGCGCTAGACGACATGTATAACTCTGTCTCTTTCCGACAGTCTAAACTGGATCGCGTTAAGAGCTCGTGGTAAGGCCTCAGGAAAACTACCAAAATGCCGCTAAGCGAGAGTAGTTCCATTGCGGGAATGAGACGGAGCTATACAAGTCGTCTAGCGCCCTCTCAGACATTAAGGTAGGCCACTAGGGCGTACTTAAAGAATCTCGCACTGAGCTTCTTATAAAGGCTAGTTACAGTACTGAGTATGTAGGACTCCTGACTGTTTTTCGATCACGGCTAATCTGAGCAGGGAGTTCGTAAGTCTGTGCGATAGATAGATTCTGTTTTCCAATATTTTCAGATTCCGATCGACGAACACAATCCGACGGAAATTGGATGCGACCGAACAGAGAGACCGTGTGCTCACTTCCTCTTAAATATGACCACATCTTGTAATAAACGCTAGAGCGTTTAGTTACTGTCACACAAGACATGTAATTACCTATGTCAAGCAGTGGGAATCTCAGTATTCCGCCTTTTCTTAGTCATTTACTTTCACCCTTATACAAAATCCTTCTAGTGGATTTTTTTTTCAATATTGTCTATCACAATCCCCAAATTCACCCTCGTTGAACAATTTCATACAATCACCACTTTACTATGAACGCAGCTTTACTTTACTTTTTTGCTCCACATTCTATTTGTTGGTAGTTCTGACTTTTGAATTCGTGAAATAAAATTTCCATATTGATATGAATGGAGGTAAAATATAGTGTGCCAGTGATGGCCCCGTGTTTCAGTTTGTAGTCGAAATAGGTTGGTTGTGAGTGCAATCAGCTGGTTGTATGTACAGTCAGCAAAAAAATTTTTTGTTGGCCCATACCACAGCTTGCAAGATGCGTTTGCATGCAAGAGCAAAAGTCTCCACAGAATCGGGTCTAGGAGATGGACGGCAATGACTTAGACACATATTATCACGATGGCTGGTTCTTAGTGGCCTATGGGAATAAAGTTCCTGGAAGCTATTGAGAGGGATGCCTTTGCCCAGCAGTGAGATAGTACACTCTAGGAAAAGATGTATTAATGCAGGTATAATTTTTAATAAGTTTTTTTATTGTGCAAAGTTACACAGTAGAAAGCCATCAAATAAGATAATAAGAGCATGGTTTTTAAAAGGTTGTTTTAGTACTATATTTAGTTGCACAATAGAAAAAATAATGATTGCATAGATTTCTCTTTTGTTGACCGTACGTAAGGTATGTAGGTAGAAGAATATTTCTTTTTGCATACACGAGTTCAAATATTGTTACCTAAATGACAGGACAGAAATAGAGTAAAGACAGTCCATGAAGTTTCTATTCCAAGTCTAAAACTTTTTTTTCTTTTTATTTCTTTTGAGACGTAGAACTTTGCCTACTTTCAATGAAATTATTACCATGTTCACTGTGTCTTGCGATGTAACTGAAAAGCTTCAATTTAAGCGTTTCTTTTGCAAGTTTTCACACGGCGATTTATGGCCTTTTGAATTTCTGTCGCCTTTTTTGCAGTCGCTATCTTAAGACGCGTGCAGCCCCTGCAGTCTCGACATGAGACAGCGACAAAAATCGGTCGCTAAGTCGTATCGTTGTCAAATTCCTTTAATAGACTTTCAACTTTATTTCGAAAGCATAAGGTAGAAAATCTTTTAATGTAATTCAGAATTCAGACATTGATTAGACTAAACGAGCGATTTTTGTCGTTATATTTGTCGAGACTGCAGGGCCAGCTTGTCGAACTTATCGCTAAATTGCTTCACTTAGTTAAATAGTAAAATTGCTATATAAAATAATAATAAAGTGGTATACTCACTGGCATTGAGCGGCACGGTAGACGTACGCGCATGGTACGTCCCCGCGCCGCCCGCGTACCGCCCGTACCCCGCCACCCTGGTTACCCTCTGCGCACGCGCATGACGCTCAATCACGTGCACTTGTGACACTTCACGCGCACCCACTGGGAACGCTGGAAAGAGAGAGAAATAACATTTTAGTAATAACATTCAAGGAATGAGCCAGAAGTCGCAAGAGTCACCAACCCTGGAACTCAAAGTTCTGTTGAAAAATGCTAGGGTTGTGGAACTGTCATTAAAGGGCACCGCGGATTTGGAACGCAAAAACGTACCTTTTGTGTACTGAAGTGGCCGAACAGCGTAGTTTTAAATTAGTAAGACTCTAAAAGTCCCTGCTCCGCCCAAGTCGGGGAGGACCCAAATGACGACGTTTATATCACGAAAAAAATAGACCCACACATGCTAGACACATAACTAGAAGAGGTTATAAGCTACCTTAAATAAAGATGATGAGAGCCAGAAGATTCAAGATCTTCTTGGAATCTTTCAATAAAAGGTCGTCCTCAATAGTAGTAATAAAATTATACAATTTATGTATAAACCGACAGTCGTCAAACTCAACACCACGTGTAATTTATAAACTTTTTTACTCTCACACAATAATAATTTCTTACAATGTAAGCTTTAGGTTAAGTTCGTTATATTTATGGGCCGACTAATAAAATAAAGTATACGACCTTCCCAACATAGTTACCTAAGTTCCTAGCACTTTGAGGAGCTTTATTTATGAGGCTGTAACTCTAAACGTTTTCCTGATTGTACCACCGTAACTTCACTCGTTAGGATAAAACGTCTTATCCTATCATAGAAAGAGTTAGTGGTTGACGCCTGAAAGAGGGATTTAAATTTCTTTAGTAAACATGGCCATTGAGATTTCCAACTAAGTTTTTTAAACTTTCGAAAATGTTTTCTGATAATATATCTTTTTACACCAAACCATTTAAAACTTAAGTTAATATGCTTTACTACGTTCAAGTAATCTTTTAACATTCACGTAATTACCTAACCTACATACCTGAAAACATGACCCAATTTTACTCTAAACTTTCCTAACAAAACTGACATATCTAGAAGCAAAACAACACAGATCCAAATGTAGACAGGCTTTCATAACGAACTCTCATCTCCCATATCACATCTGACCGTCTTTGTCACAATAACTTGACACAAGAGCGAAACTGCGCTAAGTACAAAGCGGCTAAGTTGAAAGAACAAATAAGCCGAGTCGGGTGGCATGTGGCCTCTACGACTCTCATCAAAGTTGCACGCCCCTAGCTTCGTAGCGTCGTAGCCTCGTAGGCCTGCTACGCGACTTGTGGCCTACGCCGCTACGCTGCTACGCCACTTGTTGTGTACCGTTTGCATACAAAGCTGGTGTTTTGGGATGGTTTTATTTACGTTTGAGGTATTTGGTGGCAGGTTGGCAATGTTTTTGGCTTTAGAACGTAAAATATGACGCGTGAAAATATTATTTTTACCAAGCGACACAATATGTATTTTATATTTTTCTAAAAGAAATCTCAGATTCTACTGAGTGAAGTACCACCTAAACGTAACTCAGTACATACAAATGAATAAAAAGGTTTTATTAATATTTAATTAGAAGCATTTTAGCAAGATTTGACGACCAACCAAAAAATTTGGTAAACTTACAGCTGTTTGTTTACCAAAACCACATTTTTTAGGATTGAGTAAAATCGTCTGACACATACTTCTGTTGTCTATTAGGGTCCGTTGTCCCAAATTCGCAGTCAAATACCGCAAATTCGGGACTGGAGCGGTCATACCGGGTTTTAACAATACCGGTTTCACCAAACATTTAAACAAGTCATTCCCTTACTTATTCTGCTAACACTACAAAGAAAATGTTCATACCGCTTCAGTTTTCGTCGCGCGCCTTGTACAGTCGACAATAAAATGCATATTAGATAACCGTGTTTTGTTGGCGGCACGTGATTGGCTAACCGTACGTGGTCGGCGGCGCACGAGTATTACTTTGGGGTACTTTATGCGGCCTGTTGTGGATGGAATTATCGTTATCATCATTTATTGTTACAACTTTTTTTGGAACAAGTTTCGTGACATTTTTTCTACATTTGCATTAAAATATGGGATATTTTATCCTGTAGGATAATTACAGAACGCTACACGAGCATAACTTGGTACATATATACGAGTAAAACCTCATTATCATCATCTGAAAAATATGCGCATATGACATTAAGTTGCGGATACAAATAATAATAATAATACCAGCCCGTTATATAAATTGTATTGTACATTCATCATCTGCCTTGCCTTTTCCCAACTATATTGGGGTCAGCTTCCAGTCGAACCAGATGCAGCTAAATATCAGTATTTTACATGGGGCGACTGCCTGTCGCCCCATGTAAAATACGATCTACACTATAGTAATAATTGAAAAATATACGCTATAGTATAATTGTACCCGTAGCACAATTATACTATAGCGTATATTTTTTCCCGAAATCAACGGGTTCAATTCTTAGCCAGGAATATCGATTTTAACAAAATACCATTGATGTAGTTCCAGTTTTCATCTAAATCGATATCTCCTTAAACTATTTTTCTGTATTCGTCATGGTTTCATATTTGGCCATACATGCCATAATTCAACCTGTATCACTGTATCTACTCGTATATATTATCTAGGACAGGAATGATTAAGATAACACGTCCGACCTATATGGCAGGCTCAAGGGGCAAGAGGCAAGTGTCAGGGCATAATCCCACCTGTACTGGACCATTATAATGTATAATAACGCAATTTATGATGTGGTTTTTATGTCTTTGCGGTAAGGTCTAAATCACAACACATTTTGTGGACTAGGTAAGTATTTTTGTTGGAAAATATCTTACAAATATTTTATTTTATTTAACTAATGATGATGTTTTTTATTTCCTTTGTTATCTCTGTCTTAATCTTAGGCAAAGTTCTAATATTATAAGGATGCCTTTCTTTTTTCATCATCATCATCATCATCAGCCGGAAGATGTCCACTGCTGAACATAGGCCTCCCCCTTAGAACACCACGCCGAAACGACTTTCTTTTATCATGGTAAAATCCAAATGAATCCTCCCACCGTAGATGGGGCGTAAGTGACTTTCAGACTCGTATCGACAAAAATCCGTCATATTCCTTGTACCGTTCGTTGTTACCAATACTGTTACCCGTTTGGACAGTTCCACTACCGGACAAGGACGCGTAAGGCTACATATGATTTAATTTCTTTCGTAAACACCGTAAGACCAAAAGAGCACCGCGGACCTGGAACGTACAGGGCATATGAAGGAACAGGCCAGTTTTTTTGCCAGTAAGAGTCAAACATTCCCTTCCGCGCAACCCGGGAGATTTTGTATAGGTACCAAAAAAAAACTACTTTCTGTACTTTCTACCTACACCCATTTTGAAAAAGACATGAGTTTATGAATATTCTATCAAGTAATGAATGGGATTAACTGTATCATCATAATTCCTGCCCAGATGATAATAATTACCATGCTTAATGGATTCGAAATGGTCCCTCATGGTTGAAGGGGAAATTACCCAATTTACCTTGTAACGAGAATGATACCTTTTTTAGGTTAATACTTACCTAATTACTAGGGCAATACTCTTTCTATAGGTCAAAACAGACGTCTTATAATTAATAATGTTGTCGATAAGTCTTTACGTATGATAAGGATAGGAAAAACTGCCATTATAAATAGTAATAGAGGTCCTAACATGAATTCTACGTATTTGACCGTACAACTAACTTGAAGTATGTACCTATTATCATGTAAATTGTATGGACAATTAAAACGCACCTCTATTGTAAGAACGATGACACAAATATAGATCAAATTAACGTCAAAATCACCCGTTTACTTTATGTCGCTAAAACGTGAAAATTCGTGATAAGACCCCAGACAAATAAAGCATTGAACATATTTTTCGGTCCTCTTCTCTTATTGTTTGTATATTAACTGTCAAATAAGTAATTAAACGTTATAATAAATAAACAGCACTCGAAATAAAAACTCACGTGAAACCAAAAGTCATAAAAAAAACATTAACACTTCAAAAAATAATCTACATTAACGAAAACGTAGACTTATCAATGGCATCGATCGATAGCCCATTTAATTATCATCAATAGGGCAACACTACGTAATAATCAATTTGTTTAATGGCAACACTATTCACGCTCCCCTTTGAACTGACGTCACGTACTAATGAGAATTAGGTTATGGTATAATTGACAAGGAATTCAAGATGGCGCCGGTTTCCGTAAACAAAACTCATTGTTTGTGCATGTTTGTATGTCGTAACTATTTTGATCAAGGTGAAAAGTTGTAGTGGTAGTAGTACGTGAATTCGATCGAAAACAAAGTGCTTTCAGTTTCGCGAAGAAAACACAGAAAGTAAACAATGGCTCAAATTTTAAAATTATTTTTATTTAAGACAAACCCAACAATCTGTTTCTAACACTACAACCCCGATAATCAGGAACTACACTGGCCACAATTAAAAAAGCACCATGACAATGACGGTCGATATTTTTTTCGAGAAGTTTCATTTAACCTAAAACATTTATACCAGACAAACCACATTTCGTGCCATAACGCCTGTAATTCCTGACGAGATTTTATTTCGCTAATTATGGTGAATGCCCATATAAAATGGAGGTTGTCGGTTACCTTTAGCAAGACATAATTATATCACGACTCCATAACTGCTACTGAGAAATCTACTTATCTTTAATACAAAAAATCAATTGCTGTTCGTTCGTCATCGTCATCATCAGCCTATAATGTTCCCACTGCTGGGACACAGGCCTCGTCTCTGTGAGAAGGAGTGGGCCATAATCCACCACGCGAGCCCAGTGCGGGTTGGCAGATGTCACATGTCTTCGAATTTTTGGTTCTAGGACATGCCGGTTTCCTCACGACGTTTTCCTTCACCGTTTTGAAAGCAGTGGTGATGAAATAAATTACACAAAGTAATGCGCCTGGAGGGGTTCGAACCCACGACCTACAACTAGTAAGTCGGGACCGATACCACTGGGCCACCACTGCTCGGTAGTCTCGCTAAAACTCGAAAACGGCTGGACCGATTTCGCAAATTTTTGTTTAATTATTTTTGAAAGTCCATAGAAGGTTTAAAAGGTGATTTTGAGGCGGCTCGACGTTTGCCGGGTCAGCACTCAGCTTAAAACTTCCCAATAAAAGTTTCCCGAAGCTAATAACTAAACTGAGACCTCAACATAGAGCTACACATTGTTTGTCTGCCAGTTCGTCAATCACGGAACACGTGTTTACATATTACCGTTTGTACATTATGGCTATCTATTTAGTTATCTAATTAGCAACCAAATCTGGTATTGAGTGATATGATTGGCTGCTCTTTTTGCCGCCAACCAATCAGAAGCCTAAGATATGTCAGACGATTCATATATCAGAGTTTTGATCTGTCTTTTCAGAAATAAGGCGGTAGAGATTGTATTGTTTAAATAATTAAAGTACTGGAGATAATTACTTAAAATAAAGTAGGTACATTCATATTTATTATTTGATACAACAAGATAACTAGCTTGAAGAACTAGTTTTAAAAACTGAAAAATATATGGGGAATTATATGGGTTTTTTACCCATCAATAATATTTGAGTGGCAGTTTAAAGTTTGAGTTTGGTGGTTAATGGTAGAAGAAAAATTAACCTCAAGGTTCATTACTATTTGTACATGAAATTGACGGTGTTCCATAGATATACCTCTTGCTATACGAGGTTACAGGCGTAAAAATATATTTAAATGTCTGTGTTTCCGAACGCATATAACCTTTATCTCTTCAAAGTTCTAGTGAACAGGCTCCTTCTGGGTAGGCTCACTCCATTATCAACTTTCTCTCTCACTTCTGACTCTAGTCTAGAGTCAAGAGCACACAAATCTATTTCATTCAGGCGTTATTTCGCGTTACTCAACTCGGTAAACATCATAAAGATAACAATTTCACGGTTAGCTCATCACTAAAAAAAACTTACATTTGTGTGTGTTGTACGAGTTAAGAGTTGTTTTCAGCGGTACGTTAAAATGATCACAATATACACAATTTTCTAAACTGGAATCCAACATTTCTATATTTCTTTTTTCACTGTAAAATAACTACAAAAAAAGGTTCCCAAACACTAAGAAGGTAAACACACAAAAAAGAAAAATAAAGTCGCGCCAATTTTCAAATTACGAAACGTCCAAGATGGCGTCAACGTCTTTGGTTACTGTCAGTATTAGGTCAGTCTTATCACCTTGTAGAGATAAATGATAAAGTAATTAAACAGTTTCAGTTGTGACGAATGTCTCAAAATATTTCTGTGATAAGAAGATTTTGGAAGGTAAATACGAGTACAAGTATAATTTTGTCAGGCTGTCTCATTGTTCAGACTTTGGTGTATGTAAATATCTACTGCTAGCCTTGGCTTATTTTTTTTTTCGGTACAAACAAACATTCTAACAGATATTTATATGTCGTTGTCTTATTTAACATCATAACCATACAGTTCCGAAATCATAGTAAAATGTTAAACATAACGACTTAGTCCGGTCAATTTAGACAAAAAAATGTGAGTGAAATTACATAAAGTCCCAGCAAGCTGAATTTTTGTGAAGTTGTTCAAAACATAATTATAAACAATTTCTAGAAGTTCCCCATCATTCCCCTGTAAGGAAAAAAAAATATTCAAGGTCAAAGGTAAAAAAAATGAGTTTTTCGCGATTTTCAGCAAAACGGTAAGTTTTATCATACAAGTACCTCAGACAAAAATTGTAGATCATAAAATTATCTATAAAAATGTGTTATTACTTTTTTTCTTACGAGCCACCGTTTCAGAGATATAACGATTCAAAAAGTTATAAAAGTTGTTATCGTCATAAGCATCTAATGAGGTAGTGTACTTTTTTTTTTTTTTTTTTTAGCGTGGTAAAATCATCAAATGAGTCCTCCAACCCCGGGCAGGGCGGGAGGGACTGTCAGACTTCTACTGAGTAAAATCCACGGTGTCCTTCATAGCCTGTTATGTTCCGGGGTTACGGTAAGGGAATAATCCCGCGACCCCGGCAGGCTTTGGCCCTCTGAGAGGGGGGCCTCGTCATTATGCTGACGCTCTTTGAGGCGCGTGTGGGACACAACGCGCCGTCGACCCGGGCATGGTCATGGTCGGGCAGCGAGTTGCCCTTTACTCGCTGCCCGCATGCCTTAAGTTTTCTAGCTTTTATCTTTCCCAATCTTTGAAAATTTCCGTTATTTTGCAATAGTTTTACAATAAACAGGATCACAACTGACCCGTGGAGTAGGCCTACTGGGAAAACCACGTTAAAAAAAACGCGCTAAGTACACTACCTCATTAAATGCTTATGACGATAACAACTTTTATAACTTTTTGAATCGTTATATCTCTGAAACGGTGGCTCGTAAGAAAAAAAGTATTAACACATTTTTATAGATAATTTTATGATCTACAATTTTTGTCTGAGGTACTTGTATGATAAAACTTACCGTTTTGCTGAAAATCGCGAAAAACTCATTTTTTTTACCTTTGACCTTGAATATTTTTTTTTCCTTACAGGGGAATGATGGGGAACTTTTAGACATTGTTTATAATTATGTTTTGAACAACTTCACGGAAATTCAGCTTGCTGGGACTTTATGTAACCTCGAATGTCTAAATTGACCGGACTAACTGGACCGTAGCCTTTTTAAATGTAGACATTAGAGACAGCTATTTTTGATAAAAACTCATTAAACTTGAAAGGGAGTAGAAAATAATATTGAACACCTCTTTTTTGTCTATGTTGTGGCCATCTTTCCCTTTAGTACTATCACCATTAGAACTAGATCTCAACACAAAACAAAATATATTATCACTAATCTATTCTGACGTCAACACACTATTATTTTTTAACGACGGACTCTTCATAACTAGCACACAAACAATACCTTTAATAACGTATGTAGTTAACAATACAGTATGATTACTAAACGGTGTCCCGGCGAGGTGCGCTAATGCCCCTCATAACGACAACAAATTACCCTTTGAACACAAAATTATACTAAAAACTTTAACAGGACCCAGTGACCCGGAATTTTAATATGTGACGCTATTTTATAAAACAACTAGTTGTTTACCGTGGTTTTACCCCCGCTGCTTAGCTCCCATTGATCTTAGCGTGATGTTATATAACCTAATACAATGATAAAAATATACAGATATGTTGTAAACTTACAAAACAACAGAAAAAAACTGTTCCGCGCCGAGCGGCAGCACACATATACACTTTTTTATTCACACATTACATTTCACTTCAAGTAAGAAATATAACTTGATAAAACGCAATAAGAAAAAAAGTGACAGTTAGATAAACAAACAGCGCCACGCGTCATCAATCCCCCCCACGTCGGCATCATAGACTAGCAAACTGTCCCACGTTTCTCGTCTTCACGTTTTGCGCGCTCATAACATATTTTATCTGTTTACTAAAATATCATTAGCCTAATAGCCTTCTTCAATAAATGGTCTATTCTGCCTAGCCTTTTCTCAACTATATAGGAGTCGGCTTCCAATCGAACCAGATGCAGCTGGATATCAGTATTTTACATGGAGCGACTGCCTGTCGGACCTCCACAACCCGGTAACTAGGCAATACGATTCTCCATAGTAAGACTGGTTGCCAGACTTTACAGCTTCTAACAGTAACGACTGTCAAACATCTACAAATGACAGCCAGGACCAACGGCTTCATCTGCTTTCCAAGGTACGGAGGAAACTCGTTATGACAGATGGTAACCCATCCACAGACCAACTTCGGCAAGCACGGTTTAACCCGGAAGATAGGCTTGTGTGGCTGTAATTATTTAGCCACGAGCTCCTCGGTAAATGGTCTATCCAACACAAAATGTTTTTTCAATTCGAAGCAGTAGTTCTTGAGATTAGTGCGTTCAACAGAACGAACTCTTCAGCTTTATAATATTAGTGTAGAGATTCACACAGTTTGACCTTAATCAGTTCTGACTTTGTGATATTATTAGCCTTCACTTATGTCGCGCTACTGTCTTAGATATCATTGGGATACCGTCGATAACTCTCTAAACAAAGGAACAAGGTGTCTTTTTTTTGTCAGTAATAGCTTCACCCAAGACGGGAGGGCTCGTTTAATGATTTTACGACCTAAAAAAAAACCTTTCGCCTTATCTCTCGTAGGTTTTAAGCCCGAACCCAGTCATTCTATTGTTATTTATTTCACCACCATTGCACTGAAGACGGTAAAGGAGGACATCGAGAAACCGGCACGTCCTAGAACCCAATATTTGAAGATATATGACATCCAGAAACTCGGACTGGGTCCGTTTACCGGTTTATGATCCGCTCTCTCTTGTTATCTTTGCAAAAGACAGATCTATAAGCTATTTATTAGAATTAATATGGAGGTAACTAACTACACAGAACTAGACATAACATCAAAATAAAATGAATTGCCGCGCGGGCGGCAAAACACTAAATTTTACATTGCTGCCCGGGCGGCAAAACTACATTTTATTTTGCCGCCAGACGAGTGCAGAACCATAACTTCAAACATGTGAGTAGCGCCTTACGTATCGGTCTCTTTGATCCGCTAACTCCGGTATATAATTTGCCGAACAAAATTGAATCATGCACGGGGATTGGTCGTTAAATTAATTTCTGTACATCAGCGGCTTCGTTGGCCGTTCCAATTTTTGCCAACATCATGTATAAAACAGGTAGGTTGACCATGAGTTATTTGTGTGGAGATTATCATACAAATACTTTACAGTTCTATATATTTATACGTTACAACGCCAGCGTTGGGTTTTCGTAAAAAAAAAAATGAGGAACAAGGGAATGAAAGATTCAGCTTCAAATATGTTGCGATGGCCTAATTGGTAAGGCGTCTGGAATACTTATCCATAAGACACGGGTTCGAGACCCACTCGCAGCTGAATTTTTCTGACGTAAAAATTCTATTAAAAAAAGTACTTTACACATAAAATAACGAAGTCGCTTCCCGCCGTCTGAACGCTGAGATCTTTCAAACTACGCAACAGATTTTAATGTAGTTTTCATCGATAGACATAGTGATTCAAGACAAAGATTTGTATGAATAAAAACATCTGTATAGCACCCGCCGAGACGGGCGGCTATCTGGATACAAGAATACAAATAAGTCGAACTATTGAAAAAGTTTGTGAAATTGGATAGATAGGTATTACACTTTCACGCAAAAACGAAGGGACGGATGTGGCACACAGATTTATAATTACTTTTTTTTTTGTGAAAATATTACGTAACTCAACGCATGAGACACACGTAAGCCAGGTAAACATATAAAACTAGCTTTTTCCTTGCTTTCATCCCCTCTGCTAGGCCCCCATTCGTCGTAGCGTAATATTATATTTAAACTTACACAGCTTTACTACAAAAACTTTAACAACTGTAAAACACTTGTCTAAAAAAAGTTTGACTGCAAAACCGATCTTATTTCAACGTCATAATCTGACATTTTTAGGGTTCCGTAGTCAACAAGGAACCCTTATAGTTTCGCCATGTCCGTCCGTCCGTCCGTCCGTCCGTCTGTCCGCAGTTCAGCTCAGAGACGCACAGTACTAGAGAGGTGTAATTTGGTGTAAATATGCGGATTTGTTGTGCCAAAAAAGTGGTAAAATAAAATCTCGAAAAATATTTTTTTTAGGGTACCTCCTGTACACGTAAAGTGGGAATGTTTTTTTTCGTTCTCGCGTACCCCTTAGTGTGGGGTATCATTAAATAGGTCTTTAAAAAATAATGTGACTTTCCATTAACAATTTTTAGGGTTCCGTAGTCAACAAGGAACCCTTATAGTTTCGCCATGTCCGTCCGTCTGTCCGCAGTTTAGCTCAGAGACGCACAGTACTAGAGAGCTGTAATTTGGTGTAAATATACGGATTTGTTGTGCCGAAAAAGTGGTAAAATAAAATCTCGAAAAATATTTTTTTTTAGGGTACCTCCTGTACATGTAAAGTGGGGATGTTATTTTTTTTTCTCACGTACCCCTTAGTGTGGGGTATCATTAAATAGGTCTTTAAAAAATATTGACAGTTTCCATTAACAATTTTTTGATAAAAAAATTAGTTTGTGAAATATTAAGCTTTAAAGTGTTAAATTTTGCTCGACTCGAGTGTCCCCCCCTCTACCAGCTAAACGGTTATGTTTGGGGGTGTGAAAAAATTTACAATAGTAGTATATGTAACGAAGTTTAAAAGAAAATTGTCATGACTAAGTAGGCTTTACAACTTTACGAGTAATAGTCGACCAACTTATAAAATGTACTTGGATTACATATTTTCTTAACAAAATGTATCGGATTCAACTGCAAATGTAAGTTTGTCAACTTTATTTTTACAGCTTTAATAGGTATGTTTTTTGGGGATAGGTAGGTTTTTATCGTCAACTATTTTTAACTAACTTTAAAAAAAGGAGGAGGTTTTAAAGTCGTATTTTCCCCGATTTCTCAAAGACTCCTGGACCGATTTTGAAAATTCTTCTTTTTAAAATTAAATTCAGCGAATCAGGTTAGTTAGTTAGCATAAGTATTTTGATGGGCAACTACGGAACCCTACACTGTGCGTGGCCCGACACGCACTTGGCCGGTTTTTTGATAAAAAAATTAATTAGTGAAATATTAAGCTTTAAAGTGCTAAATTTTGCTCGACTCGAGTGTCCCCCCCCTCTACCAGCTAAACGGTTATGTTTGGGGGTGTGAAAAAATTCACAATAGTAGTATATATAACGAAGTTTAAAAGAAAATTATCATGCCTAAGTAGGCTTTACAACTTTTCGAGTAATAATCGACCAACTTATAAAATGTACTTGGATAACATCTTTCTTCTTAAACAAAATGTATCGGAGAACATCCTCTTCAACTGCAAATGTAAGTTTGTCAACTTTATTTTTACAGCTTTAATACGTATGTTTTTACGGTATGTTTTTTGGGGATAGGTAGGTTTTTATCGTCAACTATTTTTAACTAACTTCAAAAAAAGGAGGAGGTTCTAAATTCGTCGTAATCTTTTTTTTTAATGTATTTTTCCCGATTTCTCAAAGACTCCTGGACCGATTTTGAAAATTCTTCTTTTTAAAATTAAATTCAGCGAATCAGTTTAGTTAGTTCGCATAAGTATTTTGATGGGCAACTACGGAACCCTACACTGTGCGTGGCCCGACACGCACTTGGCCGGTTTTTTAGACAAGTGTTCAACAGACGTTTAAAAATTTTTGTGGTATCAGGGATAGCCTTTCTCAATAAATAGACTATCCAATACAAAATTTCGAACCAGTAGCACATAGTGCCAGTAGTTCCAAAGATTAGCATGTTTAAAATGTATGGATAATTTAACAAAAACTAAACATGACTTCATAGAAAGCTTTGTGCGGACGTTTCATTCACTAAACACTAGCTTTTATGTCTATTTCCGTTTAAATAAAAGTCTATTGTTAACAAAACTTCACATACGAATCGCGTTTACTTAGCCGTTAAAATTTTCTACCTTTTTTTTTAACGTGGTAAAATCATCAAATGAGTCCTCCCACCCGGGCAGGGCGTGAGGGACTGTCAGACTTGTACTGACTAAAATTCACGGTGTCCTTCAATAGCCTTTTATGTTCCGGGGTCATGGTGATGGAATAAGTCCCGCGACCCCCGCAGGCTTTGGCCCTCTGAGAGGGGGCCCCGCCATTATGCTGACGCTCTTTGAGGCGCGCGTGGGACACAACGCGCCGTCGACCCGGGCATGGTCCACGGGCATGTTTAAAGTTTTCTAGCTACTAAAATAGCAGAATATATCGAAAATCAATTAAGATAAGCGAGGCACTTGGAAGTAGATTGCGCCACTAATATAATAGAAGAACAACGAAGCTAGATAATCAACACTGGATGCTGATGTGTTTCTAATATGGGTGTGCCATTAATGAAGAATTAATTAGGATCTTTTATGCAGTTTGCAAAATCTCTTTAAACTGTAATGAACCAACGTTTATTGAATGGAGGGAGATGCAGCTTTGCATTGCTTTTTTTTCTCAAGAATTATTTGCAGTTGTAATATATAATGCATTCTGTTTTACTAGACGTTTTCCGCGTAGTCTAGTTTCATAGGAACTATTAATCAATAATTACCCTTTAGGGTTTGAATTTTGCAAAAGTCTGTGTTAGTGAGCACCTACGTCCTAAAAAGTATCCCTATACAAAATTTTAAACTTGTAGTTTCTGAGATTTTTGCGAAGTGAGTGAGTGACCTTTTGCTTTTATACGAGTATATATATAGATTACGGCAATAGTAGCTTATATCCGACTGATAATGACGTTCGAAGGAATGCTGGAAGAGGCCAGAATGCCTAGAGAGGAAACATTGATAGAGTGTGGTCTAAATCCACAACGCGGTCCAATTGTAGAAGTCTTCACATTTTTGTTCTTGATAAGTATAACCTTAGGGTCTACAAGTCAAGAGCGAATAGGTAACTTCTAGGTAAGCGTTACATTTCACCATCGACCACATCATCACTTAGGCGAGATAGCGGTCAATCGCATGCCCATCGTTAAAAAAAATTGGACATGCTGGTTTCAAGTGGTGATGAAATAATTTACGCAAAAGAAATCATTTACTGTGAATTTGAACGACGTGTAATATAAACGGAGTCGTAATTACTACTATCGAGCCTAATCCCTTGTTATGAGCTTAATATTATTATGATAGAAGTAGTGGTATTTGACAAAAAGGGTAGCAAAGTTCAATGCTCTCTGGCCTTTTTGCCGAAAACCTCACTCGAGTTTTACCGTCAAAGCCAGCATACACCAATCGTTCACTAGCGAACGACCAGCATGGCCCATTCAAAACACATAACGACCATTTCCCAACTCAAAAACTACACACAGTCACTTTCCTTTGTCTGTGACAAACGCGATATAGACTAATAAAACGCGCATGCAACGCTAACTCCAACAAATTCCTTCTTCAGTGCCGAAATTGCTTGGATTCCGGAAACTTCCGGACTTTTACGGTGTCCCGAATTCCAGAGAGCAACGTGTGGTTGCCTTCCAAACGTGCACCACTTTATAAAAACATACGAACCGTTTTTATGAGCCGAGACGTCGGTTTTAGTGCGCGTAATTTTTACGGATAATATCTAGCGTACAAAATAAGAGAGGTTTTTTAAGATGGGCTCTTATTATTTTCTTTATATTTGTTTTAAGACCGGCTGCGTGTGGAGAGTATTATTTTGTGGTCGAAGAATACTTGAGTAAGGTTTTTAAAATTTTCTTACATTTTACTTTCTTGAGGAAAACTAGCTAATATCTATTTTTATTTCAATTCTATTAAACGATAAAATACACAAGAAAGTTCGAGTATTTAGTCTTTTGAGTTATATTGGTCGATTAATTGATATTCGAATATTTGCTATTCGATTTAGGGCTGATTTTTCAATAGTCAGATAACTCTAATCTTAAGAATAAAAATGGCGGTTCTACAGCATATCTATAGAAATAGAAAATATATCAAACCGCTATTTTTATTCCTCAGATAAAAGTTATCTGACTATTAAAAAATCAGCCCTTAGTAGTACACGACACTAAAATAGCCATAAGTCGTGTAGTTTTATCAGTTCTGTTATTTAAAAAAAATACCAAGATGTGAATGTGAAATCATAAAACGCCTACTTAAATAATATGGACGCAGTAAAGTCTTTGTGGTTTCAAAAGCTTCCGATCCACTCAGGTCAACAAGACTAATTTGATAACTTTACCACCCAAACGAAAGGACACTCTTCGATTGTTTCAAGTTTTGATTGGATCATAATAAACAGGTTTCACTACCTATTCCAAATAAACCACTTCAAGAGAAATGGCAAAAAAACTGAAAAATCAATTCATCTTAACTTAACCCCAAACTGCAGTAAGTTCATCCACAAATCCACATCGTATAAGGTCATAAAACTTCGTATATTTTCGCACGTAGGCACCGTGACCGGTCCGCTCCATAGCGCACTGAGTTAAATACAGCGTAGAATGTAAAGTATCTCTTATATTTTAGTCGACGGCCCGGACGAGATCGTATTTCCCATAGGAACTACAATGGTTGTGTCGCAAAGTTCAGAAGGTCAATTCAGTCCTTTAAATCACAGTATTGAAACTTTCACCTAAATATATGGAGAATCGTGTTTCAAAGTTATCATATTATACTAACTTATAGCCCAACACTGCGGATTGTTACACCGAGATTAAAAGAATTCAATGTTTTATCCAGGTTATAAGATTTTCAATTCATCAAAGAAAGCAAAAGTTCTGTTTTAAAAGAAGGTTGCCCACAAAAAAACTTTTTTTTTGTAATCCTCAGTTCGGGGTCAGGTTGTAACTAGATCAAAATATAATTCGCACAATAACAAGTTCCGCACCATTAAGGCGACACACAGTCACCTTAAGGCTGCGTTTCCACTGAGGCGATGCGGAGCAGAGCGGAGAGAAAGTCACCAATCACATGGCTTGACTGGAGAAGAGACGTGGATTTCAAGCTATGTGATTGGTGAATTTTTCCCCGCCTCAGTGGAAACGCAGCCTAATCGTAGGAATGAACATTCGCATATTTTTTAAATAAGTGGCAATTGATTCCTACCGAGTTTTAAGTACGTCCAGGTGATCTCGTCATCTCTCTCTAACCAAAAATAATTTGATATTTTCTTAAAAAATAATTGTATTGCCCGTATAAGAGTGAATAGGTTAGTTCTAGGCAAGCGTGCTTCGCCGTCGACCACATCTTCGATTATCAAAACGCGAGAAAGTGGTATTATCTTATATCCATTATCGACATTTAATCTCTAACTTACGTGGAGTAAGCCTTTTGTCTCTGCCTGAAGAGTGCCGAATATATTGTATATCTTAAGTAAAATTGTTTTCTGTCAGACGTCATAGATAACTCGTTAGTTTTGGGTTCTAGTTGTGTTACGAGTCTCGGGCGACCCACTGGTAATGTGCTGAAATGTTTTGCTAAATTGTTTTAATGTTTGAAACCGATGTTCATTTTTTTAAATCGCTTTAACGCCTATGTCGCGAATGGCTAAAACTTTTTTATGGCAAGAAAGTCAGTGGTAGGCGCACGCGGCGTCGGACGTCAGCAGACGATCTCGGCCACCGTAGGCGCGGCCATGCGGGCAGCGAGTAAAGGGCAACTCGCTGCCCGACCATGCACCACGCCCGGGTCGACGGCGCGTTGTGTCCCACGCGCGCCTCAAAGAGCGTCAGCATAATGACGGGGCCCCCTCTTAGAGAGCCAAAGGTTGCCGGGGTCGCGGGATTATTTCCTTACCATGACCCCGGAACATAACAGGCTACTGAAGGACACCGTAGATTTTAGTCAGTAGAAGTCTGACAGTCCCTCTCGCCCTGCCCGGGGTGATTTGAAAGTTTTGAAAAAAAAAAATGGCAAGAAAGTAGTTGTAGTTTGACACTGTTACAATATAGCAGCATTATTTACATCACCACTTATAACGTGATGCAGATGAATACGAGACAAGGCGCCTTTATCGAGCATAATCATTAGAATAGCGCATAGTCTTCGTTTTGAGTAAGTTCACCCTCCGCCGTGCAAAAGAGACTTTTACTCTTACCTTTTAAAAAGCACACTTTTTCTCAACTTGCCCTATAAGTGTTTCGTTCCCTTTACAGACGGTTTCGCGAGTAATCATTTATCTCCAATTTCTTTTTTTTTTTTAATTTTTCTAAACCACCCACTTTAACTCACTTTCTTAAACCCGTTCTTCAAAGTTACCAGTCAATACAATTAATTCCCTTACACATGCATAGCCTTGTATCACGACTAGAAGCCTATATTTCCGCCTTCTAAAGTTACCATTCCAATGTAAACCTTATGACACAGATATAAGAGTCACAAGAGAAGTTGCATTGTCTATGTTAAGGCGATACTACGTCACGCCGAGTTTACGCTGAATCCCTTTAGCCTTTGAACCTTTTTTACTTGGCGGAGCGGTTTAAACGCCAACAGTCTTATAAAACGAAGTTCGTTGACACTTTTTGCACATTTTGTGTCTGTGTACAATTTAATGGCGGTTGTGCTCATATTTTTGTTAAATGTGGGAATAACATAGTTGTGTGTTTGAAAAGATGCGTGTAGAATAGTTTTACTAAAGTAAATTAATAGGGTTTCACTATGTATTGAATGTCATGAGTATTATATATTACGGTTTCTTACATTGTTTTACCTGCACCGATCAGTAAAAGCTAACTACTAATACTAGGTAAAACATTATTTCATAATATTTACAAGTACAGCAATGACACATTTCTCTCAACTTGTTGACAGCCTTGTTACTACAACTGTTCAACGTGTTGCTTGTCCGACTACAAAAATTATTTCACTAGAAAACACAAAATTACCTAAACTATTGTCATTAATAGTAAAAAACATCGAAGTAATTTACAACAGCTGTTTCAAAATCGATATGATTAGACATAATTGACGTGACCGAATTTCACCTAATAAACTTCTACAAATGACTAACAACGTAAATTCTTAATTAAGAAAATCGATCGAACTCCAGTAGTATTTCATCGTTTGCCATAGAAAGATTAATACCCACAATTCCGCATGAAGTAGTATAAAATATTCCATCTCCGTCTCACTAATCAATAATCGTTTTCTTTCGTTCTTTCTTTCTTTCTTTGGGGTGTTGGGAGAGACGTGATGAGACTAACAACAGGACTAACAGCTGTTGGCTATTATTAAGTTAGAGGAATCCTAATAAAGTAATAAAGTTAACGTTTCAAGGAAATATCTGGGGTAATGTTATGAAAGTAAGAGGCCTTCTGTTTTCTATTTCAACAGAGGCAAATAATATCCTTAATAATAATTAAGTGACATTGTAATTAAGGAAGATGAACTAATTTACTTGAGAAAATATAGAGCTTAATAATTCAGCCTTCTGAAAAAACAAAGGACATGAAAAAGTCGACGACGCCCAAGCGACCTCTGGCATTGCAGGCGTGCATAGGCTACGGTGACCGCTTTCGATCAGGCGATCATGTGTTTGTCTGGCACCTTTATGCTACCCATAAAAATCTCAAAAATCTCCAAATTACTTTAGCTAATATTAAACGTCAGAAGTTTAAGCATTGTCCACCAATGACATATTAAATATAGACACGTCATGAACGAACATCGCGGCGCTTAAAAACGGCGACAATACTAGAACCTACTTATACGCGTGAAGAAAGAGAAAGAAAATATGACACCGTACGGCGCGAGGGAGACGCAACTAAGCGCAATATCAACGCAACGCAAGCCAATTGGCTTGATTTTTTTTTGCCATTTTAGAGTGCGGACAACGTATCTATGGTTTAAATATCATTGTTGTCCACAGTAATTTCCTATGAAGAAGAACTAGCTAGAACACTCTAGTATGTCAATATCTAAAATATCAAACGCAAACACACAGAACTAGTCTACCTATAGTAACAGTTATAAGATCCAACACTTGTTTGTTCAGAATTAAACCAAGCTCCCTCTAAGCTTTAACGAGCCCTGTCAACGACCCACAGATTAGCTAGGATGAAGAAACAAGACAACGTTTGACACAACCCGATAAGCAGGCACGGCCATCCACCCCCATCAAAATTAATACGCGCAATAAAAGATAAACTTCTCAAGGTTCCTATTGGTTCTTGAACGAATAAACATCGTCTTGAATAATGGCGGCAAATGACGTCATCTGCTGTCTCGACTCGGTCACGCACGCTGTGCTTCTCCACTGCTCCCGACACAACTATGCTCCCGAAACGTGTTTCTTGCCGTCGCGTCGCATCGTCGACACGTCGCTCGCAATGCCAGATCATTAGTATCTTCTTACGCGATCGCCTGTTAAGATACTGGGATTTTCGCTACCTCCCTTTTTATATGACCTGAAGAAAGATATGATTTACGACCGTCTTGACGTCGCTGAGAAGTTAAATTGTTCTTGGTAATGCTCAGATTGTTATTGTTGGAAGACAAAAGTTGTTGAGACCCACTTTTCTTTAGTAACGAATGGTATCTAACTATCTACTGTTGGTATGAATGGAGTCTGTTTCTTATACGTTTTAAGCCAATGTAGGTCACATTTTAGGGGATAAATTGCTAAATAAATATCTTTTTAGATGCTTCGTTTAAACATTTAGATATTACAGCCATTTCAAACGTTCCACACCATTAAAATAAAAATTGAAACAAAATTCTACAATAGACGCGCTCGGAGACCGCTGACCCGTTTCGAATTTATCGTAGTCCAATTTTAGTAGAATAAAACTTATGAGTTTAATGTCGGCAGCACTGGAGAGCACGTGATGGTACCAGCCAAGTGCCTATTTGTCAAGTCTAAGAATATAAAGCGGGTTACACACGGTGCAGTTGCATTCAACACTCGCCAGGGATTTAAACAATCGTTTCGGTAAGTTCTATAAAACTGAGGTAAACACACATTTGGTGCACAATAGTTGTGGTTTAAGTGAGTTTACGAGATACTTGGAAGTTTAATAAAACATATAGTGGGTTATTTTACGGCGGCCTGCTTGCACCACAAGTTAAAAGAATTTAAAATGTCCTTCTTTTTTATACACCGTGACTTTTTAGTCGTCTTACAAAAAGGGTCCACTTAATGTATCCGACCTAAAATACCTCTAGGCAAGTTATTTTTTTTTATCGTTAATAATAATTTTTATTTTTAATAAATAGGTTCATTAGAAATCTGAAACATCCTGTTAAAATGTTTACGTATCAAGCTGTAAAGTATACCTACCCAGTGCAATAGTCGGGCAGATCATTCCATCTCCATTTCCTATGAGACAAGGGTGTTTGTATCTAAACCTTGCGTCATATTAACGAATTAAAATTTTATTTTAAAAAATTTCAAATCTCTTTGATACCAATTTTTTTATTATAAACGTGTTCTAGTCATTGGGTACATGAACTGGGCTGCTTTTGTAAGACGACTAAAAAGTCACGGTGTATATTGGTTTATGAATATAGAAACGATAACAATAGTCGTTCAATGATCAAAGGGAAAATTGTTATTGTAATTATTTTTGTCACATTATTAATTAACATAAACATTGTGTAACATAAACATTGTGTGTGTGTATATTATTGACCAGGCAGTATCTCATGATCCGTGATAGTTATAAATAATAGATATCATGGAATTTACACAAATGATGTACCTACCGATAAAAAAAAACAGAATAATATAAATACTCAAATTCATCTAAAGGGCTTCCATGCAACAAACGTGATTTTTCGCCATTATTATACGGAACACATCATTCGCAAGTCCGTATCGCAATTTAACAGTTTTTCTTTTTTGTATTACGGCCAGTCCAAATAAATGCTATTACAATCTATATAATGAGCAATCTACAATCCACAATCATTTTTTACCTCTAACACCCAACTTTTAATTTTCACTTTTCTTTAAGTTTCAAAACTAAAGTCAAAACTGAAATACTGAGTACCTTTTGTAACATAAAAAGTAACAACACAACTCACAACGCTCGCCATCGATTCACTTTTCTCAACCAATAAAAAAACCGCAACAACTCCTAATTCATTTACCTAGCCAGTAATCCGGCAAGTCCACTCTCCCGCTCACTGTCTCGTTTGTACCATGCCCCGTTCCCCGCACTAAGGCTTATCTCAACTCAAGCTCAGATAATAGAGCAAAACAGACGGACGTTCTTGAGGAATGTTCTTGAGAATTATTCGTCGTCCGTAATTTGTTGGTCGTTCTCGTCTTAGTTGCTGATAATGTTAGATATTCATGTGTTTTTATGCTGCCTGATAAGGTTTTGAGGAAAAGTTGAAGTGAATTTTTGGAGTGTAAGGTTTATTGTAATTGGCGTCTGTTTTCGCATGTCGTGAAGGCCCGGCATAGTAGGGATGGGCCGGTTTAATACCTCACTTGCCATTCATGAGGTTGGGAGTTCAAACCCAGGCAACCAACGTGTTTTTTTCAATTAATGTGTATTCAATAAATGGTTACAAATAGGTAAATAGATATTGCGTAAATTAATTATGTTTTTACGAGTTATGGGTCACAAGATTGAGATCACAACATTTAATTTACAGCGATCTTCAGGTACTTACTGCATTTTATATACGACGGGTTTAAAAAAAAATCAGCTTCAGATTTTCAGCTGAAAAAAGTATATAAGTGCGTTTGAACTAAATAAACATAATTTGATTGAGAGCACAGTCTTGTAATTAGTCTAGACAGACTTTATCATAATGCTCCTAAATAAATAGGGACTGTTCACTTGTAATATAATTATCATTTAGGGCCTGATATTAATATAACAATACTGCTTATATAACTTAGCTACTCATGATTGCGTAGTGGATCGCTGTGCTGCGTATCGTAGGTTCGATTCCCGCACGGAACAAATATTTTGTATGAACTACAACTAGTATTGTTCTGGGTATGGAGTTTATAATTATGTTTGTAAACGCACCCACGACACACGAGGAATTCTTAGTGTAGGCACCGTTTTTCAAAGAAAAAATAAGCAATAGTTAAATCCTCACAGAAGAAGAAATACTTGAATATATGATAGTCTTATGCGACGTTGCTAGGACTTACTCGTAAAACCTAGTATTTTCACACACACTAGTTTTAATATCCAGTTTGAAAAATAGTGTGTAGATAAAATGCTTCATTTTTCACTAAATTAATAATTAATTTAATAAGGATTTTTGTCTTTTTTTGCAATTTGTAATAGATTTTTGTTGTGTTTTTTTTTAAGTTGAAATTGTGTAATTTTACCTTTAATGAAATAAATTATTCTGTGATATTAAAAATCTATTGTTCAAATAGTTACATGTTTTGATTATTTTTTTGTTCTTAAATAAATTGTGTAATTTTCTTTATCTTTACTGCTTGCCAAATATCACAATGAAGAAACAACTACTATATCAACTATTGTATTTACCTAAATTGAATGCAAATAAATTATTTATGTTCTATTTAATTCATAGCTGAAGATTCTCACAAACAGACCTCGAAATCCAACACCATCCACGTGCCTTAAATTCAATACTCATAAAAACTAGTTTACAATCTACCCTTAACATATATCACGGATCCCTAATTAGAACGCTACACCACGGAACCCTCTAGGGGCCCGCAGCAACGTGCGAATTACATAAAACAATGAACTAGACTAATTTATGGCTTATAGGACGCATAAAGCGTCTCCTATAATAAAGTGTCGGCAGGTACTTGATATATTTGTTTGTATTTTGATCCCACGTCGGTTACTCTGGAACTGGAGGTTTGGTAATATTGTGTGTACAGGGTGTTTGAGTTTAAGGAAAGGGAGCAAGAAAAAACATTTACTTGCGTTTTACATGATTCACATAACAAAAAAATAATTAAGATACTGCAGGGGATGCCCCCGCAGTCTCGAAATTAGACATTGACATAAATCAAGGGCTCATTTTATGATTGCATCACGATAAATAGAAGGTCATCATTCTCATCTGCCTAACCTTTTCCCAGCTATTTTAAGGTCATATTAATATGACCGTCACCAATATCCTTTTTGAGCTGTTATAGAAAACAATATTTCAATGCTATCTACATTATTTCTAGAAAACGATGCTACGACGCTGTGGCCTTTCAAATAACATGGCTATCACTCGATGTTGATCTTTCTACGAACACCCTGTATATCTGTGTGTATTTTGATCCCATGTCGGAAAATCGAAAACTGGGTGTCGGATAATATCGCTTAAGTGAATGTATCACCCCTTTTATGCCATTCAACAATTTTATGTGTTTAATGTATGTGATTTTGTTAATAATGACTGTTTTGTTTTTTATTATTTATGGGTCATTCGATTGTTATGTTAAATGGGCTTGAAATCACAAAACTGTGCATTTTGAAATGTAGCTACTATCAACATTCATTTTAGTTAATAATTATAATTTAATCAGTAATTTTTCTATTGCTGGAACAATAACTTCCAATCTGTGTGAGATATTGAGCAACAATGTATGTTAGAATATTGCTCACGAAATTCTTCTAACTTTTTAAGAACAAAGAATCTACAGTTATTGCGGTTAGGCTGAAAATCAATGGGTTGGGAACTGAAATGACATTGGAAGAAACACAGTGGTTTTTAGGATAATAATAAGATTCCACAACTATCACACAACGCCATCTAGTCCCAAGCTAAGCAGAGCTTGTGTTATGGGTACTAGACAACTGATAAACATACTTATATATTCCTAAATACAAACATATTACAGATAAATTACACCCAGACATAGAAAAAATGATCGTGCTCATCACACAAACATTTATTTGTCCTGGGTGGGAATCGAACCCACGACCTCCGGCATAGCAGTCAGAGTCACTAACCACTACACCAACAGTCCTGTTTAATTGAAATAATTATAATACTTTCTCTGTATCAAAATAATCAAAGATAAAAAGTACATAAATATGTTTGTGGATCAACGTTAATTTGCGTCAATTGTGCCGCTTTGATGACGTCAATGACAATACATGACGACAGTGGAACCAGTGAGAAAGATAAAAATATAATTTATCACTGAACATCTATAATCCTAATTCGGCTTTATGGACTGATTTTTAAAATTGTTATTAGGGTTCCGTACGTCTGAATAAAAGGACGGAACCTTTATAGGATCACTCGCGTGTTCGTCTGTCCTCCCCTCACAGTCAACAAGAGGTAAACATAATTATTATTTTTTTACTAACATGCGTTTACAAACATAGAAATACACAAACACACAGACCCGACACAAGTACTTGTAGGTCATACAAATATTTGTTCTGTACTGGAATCGAATCCGCGACAAGCTGCTTAGCAGGCAATCGCTGCGTGCTCGACCGTGCTTTCATTCATAGGAATATAATCGTCCCAAGGGACCACACAAACCGGGATAAAAAATATTCTGTGTTAATCCAGGTTATTAACTTATCCCTTACCAAACTTCAAAAATTAGCAAACACTCAGTCATCGTCACAAACTTTTGTACTTTTAAATTGTGCGAAAGTTAATAGTGGCAGGAAGGATTATACGAGGTCGCGAGACTAACGAATACCGTGACCCTGGAACGTAAAGGGAACTATTGAAGGACACCGCGGATTTTAGTCAGTACAAGTCTGACAATCTTGCCTTGCCCGGGGTGGGAAGACTCAGTTGATGATTTTACCACGATAAAAGAAAGGAAGATTTATACAAAACGTATACAAGCCATTAAGTTCTTCAATCTTTTGTTAAAAACATTAACTTGAGTTTATACAGCCACGATCTATACGATACTTTTTTTTTTTTTTTAGCGGGATCTTGTCACTTCCACACTTGACACTTCAGTGTAAGTAACTAATCGTGTAATGTTGTAGAAAAAAGTGATACATGGAAATATAAGTCTGTGCTAAGCGAAGGATAAAACAAAATGATGTTGGAACATTTTATGTAGACTTACAAGTGCTGATAAAACTGTCATGCTTGTAATTTATCACCTGAAAATAATGATACTAAGGTAGCAGTTACCGTGACAGCTTACTAAGCAAAGTGATTATTTTTTAAGCAGCCATGTGGAACGCGGGTATGCAAGCGGTCGAGTAAAGGGCAACTCGCTGTCCGACTATGAACATGCCCGGGTCGACGACGGCGCGTTGTGTTCCACGCGCACCTCAAAAAGCGTCAGCATGGTGACGGGGCCCCCTCTAGATGGCCAAAGCCTGGGGGGCCTGCGGGACTTATCTCATTACCGTGACCCCGGAACATAAAGGGCTATTGAAGGACACCGTGGATTTTAGTCAGTACGAGTCTGATAGCCCCTCCCGCCCTGCCCTCATTCAACTCATTTAATTATTTTACCACGCTAAAAAAAACAGGCATGTGGAAAGATTTCCTTTAATGCCTGCTTCCTTAAAATAATAAGCACACGGATATTTTTTTTACGTAGTAGTATCATCATGTGCGTCCTCCCGACCTGGGTGGAGCGGATATTGCCCTTTTGCGTACCAGGGTCACGATTATCTTTGTAGACACTAGACGGTCCCCGGTCATACAAATCTACCTTCTGTGCCTCGGTCAGCGCGTTTGATAATTTATATCTTCGACAGTGTTATGTTTTCGAACTAAAGAAAATAAAAGGAAGGAGGGTCTCAAGTAGAAACGTTTTTTTTTATTCTGAAAAATTTCTTTAAAATATTATGAACACTTAAGCTATTTCTCCACTGAAACTGTCCTCAAAAAGGTACAAACTTTAAAATCTCTGTGAAGTGACACAAGACGGTGGGTGCCATCTTGATATCGCAGAGACACGTCAAAATGGCGGAACTACAAGATTTCCCGCTGAGCACCGAGCTTCCGACTACAGAGCGTGTATTATGTGCTATGTATTTTAGTTTAATGTTTATCTGTCTTGTTCTTCTTAAAACAAATTTAAGTTAACTGCGATTTAGTGAAAAGTAACTTTTTGTGAAAATATGTAATATTTTTTTTGTTTGATGATGTTTGTTTGTATTTTTTTACTTTTCTTTTCTAATGGATAAATTATTGAAAAAACGATTTGACTCGTATTTTTTGTTTTGTCACGTAAAACAAAAAAAATATACATGTCGAATTGAGAACCTCCTCCTTTTTTTTCGTCGGTTAAAAAGAACGAAAATACGAAGCTATTGACTGCCAACACGTCACAAGCAAGTCTATTTTTTACTTGTTTCTATCGGTGTTTTGCTGCGTTATATCTTTGTAAATATGCATTGATTTAACGAAACAAAAATAAGAGTCCATTTTTCTTCTAGATTTACAATTTATTGATATTATCAAAATGCCTAGTAGCAGGTACACCCCGTATCACACATAACAAATCAATAAAGGTACCTCAGCCCATATTCCACGAGTCCCTACAACCCACAAGAGAATATTGGTCTACTCTATCCGACCACGCATTGGAAACCTATTTTAGTGTTGTGCAATTTAAAGTTTACGAGGTAAACAATGTCCCCAGTGGTCTTCTGCCACGTGTAGTCAGGAATAGTAGAGTGGGTGTTGAGACTTGAGATTGCAATACTGCATGTAAATGTGTAGATGAAATTGTTAACCTTTTAATGGCACAAGTGGCAAGTACTTCTGTGCCACGTGTCATGGGTTCAATACACATATGGAACAAATATTTGTATGCCCTGCAAATAGTTTAAAAAAAAACTTTGCCCCACACTTGGAATTTCTCCAGTGTAGTGGTAATGTTTACAAACATAGAAACTCACATACACAAACACTCAGACCCGGAACAATTACTTGAACGTCACAAAAATATTTTGTTCCGTGTGGGAATCGATCCCGCGGCAATCGCTCAGTCACTACGCTAACCATGCCGTAGTTGATCTGGGTCTGTTTATGTATGTCAGTTTAAATGTTTGTAAACACATCCACGATACAGTAGGTGGAAAAGTATCATAGATAGCCCAGGTCGACGGCGCGTTTATGTTCCACGCGCACCTCAAAGAGCGTCAGCTTGATGACGGGGCCCCCTCTCAGAGGGCCAAAGCCTGCCGGGGTCGCGGGATTATTTCCTTACCGTGGCACCGGAACATAACAGGCTACTGAAGGACACCGTGGATTTTAGTCCGTACAAGTCTGACAGTCCCTCCCGCCCTGCCCGGGGTGGGAGGACTCATTTGATGATTTTACCACGATAAAAAAAAGAAAGAAAAAAAAAGGTTGAAAAATATATTGTAAAAATAATATGATCTTTTTAGGTACACAGTTTGTCTGTTTTGCGGACGATTAACTTTGTTAGGTATATGTTTTGTAAACTCCCAACATGAACCTAAAATCATACATATATTTTTTTACCCTTTCTTCTAACGAATAACTCGATAAACACATAAACTTTGCTTCATAAACTTTTTCTCCCATTCTCCCTGTTTACGTTCGAAGTACCTCACGATCGAAGCTCACTTCATTAGCTGCTGAAGCCATTACGTGTGTGACAGTAATTAATGCGTTCCGGATCCAACCCGCCATGTTCCAGCTCTATTTAGATTTCAGACTTAGTCCTTAAGAAAGTATAGTGTTGCTAGTAATCATTTATCAAAGAAATGACTTCGAAGAACTATGTATTTGTTTTAACAATATTATGGTTGAGTTGCTTTTCGGTTCTAAACCACAAAATCATACCAGGATCACTTGAGTTATGTAGTATGTAGTACCCACATATCGTGTAATTGAAAATATCATAACCTATCACAAATCTAAATTCCAGGCTTGTTCTTGTAAATCGCGGGGCTGTTACAAGAGGATGTTGCGGCCTGGAACGCAAAGGGCATTTGAAAGACGTTGAATGATTGACAGAGTGGTTTTAGTCATTAACAGCCGTACTACAAAAACTTAAACATCTGTTGAACACTTGTCTAAAAAAAGTGTGACTGCTTAACGGACCTTATTTCAACGTCATGATCTGAATTTTTTTTAGACAAATGTTCAACAGACTTTTAAAAGTTTTTGTGGTACCACGGTAAGAATCTCACGGAGCCTTCCGGTTCGCGAAAAGGCGGCAAGACTCATTTGGTGAAAAAGTTGCTAATTCTTACTCCTAAATTCAAATAATGTATCTATTACTTTGCTCTGAGAGCGAACTTAAACCTTATTCAAATAAGCTGCTATTCCGACATACTTTTCTAATTATTATCCGAAAAATGAGTCACAAAACATCAATTTTAAATAAAATCTATGCTTCAAATTACCATATAAAGCATTTTAGAATACAATCACTAGATGAATCAACACTTACTTATATCGGACAAGTATTTAGAACTTCTCGTCTGCATCAGCGCGTATTTTACGTAGTACAGATAGATGAATCAACATACTCGAATACTTCCAACCAAAGAAACTATAGGCTACCAACAGATACTATTTGGCCAGACAGACGAATCGCGACATCTCCACTTTACGACTAACCTCAAACTATGTCGGTTGTAAAAAGAGCATTAATAGCAACTATTATGAGACCTCATAGTTTATTAATTCAAAAGTTTGGCCTCAATATGTGGATCGTATTAGTTGCGAATTGTGTTGTTCTGAATGAGAAATAACATTGGTGAGCAAGAATTAGGTGGAAGTCCTTTATATGTGGTTGGATGAAGTCTGTTTGTTAAAAGTGATATGATTTAAAATAATTATGTATCTTATTTATAATAATCTCGTGTCACGGTGTTTTTAGTTGCAATCATTCAATCATTTTTTTTTTTTTGTTATCTAGAGGTAAATTTTTTGTGACCCAGCGAAGTAGAGCTCAAAAAACAACAAGTCTAGTAATTAGTCAATAAATCATATCTTTGTAAAGTTTGAGTAGATTAAAAATTTAAATGAAATGCATAGAAATTGTCATCCAAAGATAGTGCCTATTACATGATCCAAGTCCAAAACTCATGCCAAGTAATTTTCGCCCAAAATGAATTCGATTTTGACTAGTATAATGTGAAAACTAAAAAGACATTAAAATCATCCATATTTCAGACATACCTTTTCATCCTCACAAAAAAATTCAAAACTGTTATTCGGTACAATTCACAAATTCGGTACAACTCAGAAATTCGGTACAACTCAGAAATTCGGTACAACTCAGATATTCGCTCTTCCAGCACTCATACGATCCACTACACACAACGTCAGCATTCTAAACCCAAATATTATTTCAGAGCGACACAAAGACATCGAAGTTCAGATAAAAACGAAGAACAAAACAAAAATGACAAATACCCGGAACGTTATCCGTACGAGTAAGCTGTGCCATAGAGTAGGGAAATACAGAAAGCTTAGAGTTTTATTCTCACACAGTCGTATTAGGCAAAATTAAGATTAAATCGATCTGTTTGATAAAGGTAGTCTTGAAAGATTAAAAATAAAATAACATATAAGACCACCCTTTGTATAAATTACTAGTGTTTGCCCGCGGCTTCGCTTGCGTTATTTTAGAGTTTGAGAAACAATACGGATCGTGTAAGTGGCGCCATCTGGAATATGAACGTAATTGTTTTCTTGGCAACAGCTCTCTTCTGTTATTCGGGATGTAAGATACCTTATATCCGTGTCTATACTCCTGACAACGTATATGCTAAATTTTGGGACGATCGATTCAGTAGGTAGTAATGCGTGAAAAGGTAAAAAACAAACATACTTACATTTTTATTATTAGTTTAGATCAATAATGTTATATCTAGGTACATAGTTTGCATAGGAAACGTCCTTATTTGAGCGACATTAATTTCAAAGAACCGTGTTTATTTTAAACATTGTAGACTACCATTTTTGGGTCGATTTACAGTATCGCTGCAAATTGAACGTACGATAGCATTGCTCTTCTCCCTTTAGCATACCGCGTGATACCTAAAAAATGACTAATTATCTGACTCGATGAGTACAACTTGTCGTCGTTTAAAACAGAATCTATGCACTGGTTTGAGCACCAATTCAAAACATAATTATACACAAATTATAGAAACCCTGATTTATTTCTAATCTTTAAAATTCCTTCAAAAACCTTGAAACAATTACAATTTTAAAAAAAAGTATCGAACTTACTACCTACAATTTAAATCAGTGTAGATTTATATCCTAGAGAATTACTATTGAAAAAAATAGTAATAATTTAAAATTGCGAATAATATTGAAATAAAAGTATGCACATTTTTTTTCATTTTTTGATACTCTCAGGACAAATAAAAAAAAAAACAAAAAGTAAAAAAGAAAACTGCGAGATTTGATCCAGAGACCCCTTGCATGAAAGTCGAGCGGGTTACCAACCAGACTGGCTAGTACGCTGACAGTGGTTTTCAAATAGCGGTTCTTATACAAATGTCAACAATTACTGAAAATCAACATATTATAAAATTGCTAATCCCCCAAGGGGAATAGCGTAATTATACATATCCTATTAATTGAAGAGCAGTTTAAGGAATATTTGAGGAAAAAATGACTAAATAATATCCAGTGGTTTAGCTTCCAACTATCAACAAACATCTAAAAACAACAAAATTCAAAATTGCTTATCTCCCAGGAAAAATAGCGTAATAATACATAGCCTATTAACAGAAGCATATTATTAGGAATATTTGAGGAAAATTTGATCGACAACTTTACAGTAGTATAAGAGATAGATCAAATCAAATAAACATAAAAAAAATTCGAAATTTAAAAAAAGTTGATTTGGCATCAGAATCGATCCCTTATCTCGAAAAAAATACAAAAAGAAAAAAATATTCAATGTACAGGATGGAGGATTTTATTATATGTATAGATAAGAAACAAAGGAAGCCAGGATGACAGGGTAATGCGGCGCAGCCTGGGAGAAGAAGTGTATGACAATTTTTGATGATGATTTGTATTGTATGGCGTACAAACGCCAACACATCAACCACATCTGTTTTTATTTAATAAATTTTGAACTTAATTTTAAAATCAGAAGGTCGATTGGAGGAAAATTTGGGGTAGGTCGGTGTAAAAATAATTGTTTCGAAAAAGTCGGTTTTAAAATACGGCCTTTAAATTCATTTTTTCAACTACAAAAATAGTAAAATCACGTCTAAATTTCTTTAAAAATGTTGATAATGAACACACAATATCGATTTTGTACTTTCAGAGGCATTTATTTTTTGGTAATTGATTTCGATTTAAGGAGGTTATTAAGTATACATTCTTCACAAAGATAATTTATGTTTTATTCTAATACTCATACATTTATGTTGACACTTATAAATTCGTCACAAATAAAGTAAAACATATTTGTGACATCAAGTATAACAAAATAAAATCCTTAACACCGTCTTACAACCCAGAATACGTATGACGTCAACAATAG
This sequence comes from Agrotis segetum, assembly GCA_036375495.1. Classification (NCBI taxonomy): domain Eukaryota; kingdom Metazoa; phylum Arthropoda; class Insecta; order Lepidoptera; family Noctuidae; genus Agrotis; species Agrotis segetum. The sequence continues at coordinate 1,738,155 of JAQSVV010000136.1, forward strand.
CCCTTCTGTCCTGTCTGCGGCCGCTCGCAATCTTCGCTCGACGGAACCCCGCGGGAAATCGTGATAACTAGTGAAAGTGGGGTGTTACATCGAAATCTCGGGCGTCGGATCTCACAACCATTACGGACAGGTGCGCTCCCAGCCCGAATTAATGACCCGAGTTCCCGACTGAGGTATAAAAAATGTTTCCACACAAGCAAACGGGAAGAACAGTTTATTTCCTCGAGTTACGAGTTTTTAAAGACATGCGGGATTAGTTGGTTTGCAGTTTTATTGGTTTTGTTGACGGCTGAAGTTTTTGTGTTATAAACTGTTATCGCTGAATGATGGTCGGACTGTCTATTGTGGATAATAAACGACTTCAACCCGGTTTAAGATCTTCTGTGAGAAAACGGTCTACGTAGCGCTACGACGTAGCTATCTTCGTTGCTACGTTTGCTACGCTTTCGTAGCAAATCGACCGAGCTACGGTTCTAGTATCATTTACTACGTTAGTTTTAACTCCATTTTTGTGCTGACACATTTATTAATATTACAATGTGATATATTATTATTTATATCACGACCTAAAACAGTTCACACTGTTTAATTACCAAATTTTTTGTCACTCTATTCCATAATACTAAATGTTAAAACTCAAGTACCTACTTAATATATGTCAAGATTCTATCTAAGCAGGATACCATGGCTCTGGAACGCAGAGGCTGATCGAAGGGACAGAGTATATTCCTTTAATCAGTAATAGTCTGACAGCCTGCTCCACCCAAAGCGGAAAGATTAAATTAAAACTAAACAGTAAATAAATTTCACAAAAATACCTTTCATATTTCTCGCGATACTAAACACCAGCAAGTATCAAAGAAGGCTGTATATCATAAAGTTAAGCCTACCGGCTCTGGAACATCGTAACTTTGGCTGTCATTGTATAAGTTCCAGGCCTAGATATCTTGTACCGAACAGCTTTTGAGATCTTTTCTACAAAAAAATGTTAAGAACATAAAAATGGTTTTTATTTTGAAGGAAAATAAACGCGAAACGCTGTTGCTTTGTAATTGTCTTGTTTATGTATGTGAATGGCAAAAATATGTAACAAAAGTTGTTTGAAACAATGAGCTAATTAGTCTGTTGGCATTGTTTTCAAGGTAAAGTATCTGCTTCATAGTTATGTACTGTTCACTGAGAAGCTTATCCTCATTTTATAAAGGCTAAGTTTGGATATTTCAATCACGCTTAACGGAGTTATCATTTGCCTAGCCTTTTCCCAAAAATGTTGGGGTCGGCTTCCAGTTCCGGATCCAGTTAAATATACAGCCAACAACCCAATAACTTTCGAGATTCTGACTAAAAGTACAAATGCCGAAGATCCACAATTGACAGCCGGGACCAAGGGTTTGACGAACTTTCCGAGACACGGAAGAAACTTGCTATGATCACTCATCCTCATACCAAACTCGGCAAGCACGGCTTAACCTTTTTTTAGCGTAGTAAAATCATCAAATGAGTCCTCCCACCCATTACTGTCAGACTTGTACTGACTAAAATTAGCGAAACACGGCTTAGAATCTAGTAATTATTTGGCCACTAGCACCTCGTAAAGAAAAACCTTGAAAATGTCTTAGTTCCGATAAAAACAAATTAATATCGTAACAGGTTAAACCAAATGAGGAGCTCGTGGCTAAATAATCACAGCCGCACAGGCCGATCTTTCGGGTTAAGCCGCGCTTGCCGAGGTTGGTCTGTGGATGGGTGACCATCTATCATAGCGAGTTTCCTCCGTGCCTCGGAAAGCACGTAAAGCCGTTGGTCCCGGCTGTCATTTGTAGATCTTTGACAGTCGTTACTGTTAGTCAGAAGCTCTAAAGTCTGACAACCAGTCTTACCATGGGGTATCGTATTACCCAGTTACTGGGTTGTGGAGGTCCGACATGCAGTCGCTCCATGTAAAATACTGATATCCAGCTGAATCTGGTTTGACTGGAAGCCGACCCCAATATAGTTGGGAAAAGGCTAGGCAGATGATGAACAGGTTAAACCAAATAAAAGTGACCCAACCCCAAATACTGGACGCGCACCTAATCTTTAAAAACGAGTTTGTGCTTTCTTTACATAAACGAGCTAAACAAATGGGAGGCAAAGCTGCGGGATTTAGACCCTAAAGACCCTTAGGGTCTGGACACGGCGAACGATAAATTACTGTCTAAAATGGTTGGGAAAAAAACCCGTAGAACTACTACAAAAAATAGTTAGAACTTTTCTTTTGAATTCATTTTTTTTTTGAGAACCTTTGGCAACCATAAAATTAATAATGACAAACAAAAAAATATATTATATATCTGTAAAAAAAATATGTGTTATTTTGAAAAATCTTTGAATTTAATTCGCATTTTTAATGGAAAAAAAATATCATTGTTTGACAGAAAAAAGAGAGATTGCAGTCGTGTTTGGACACAATTAAAAATTTTCCGAGACAGTAGCTCGTCACATATGCTACCACCATGACCGGTATCGATCGAAAATACTATAATAATGTGCCCTGAAAGTAAATTCATCTTGTAAACTGCTCGTCTCCATAACCAAAGTATAAACACACCTTTACGGACTGTTTCAATCCCGTTATTTTTTCACAAACAAAACGGATAATTAATTATTACGCTCATTAGCATATTAACCTTATTTGTTCTCTAGATGCTGTGGAAATAAGATTACGTATAATAAATCTAGAAGCCCCTTTTAAATCGGGCACGCCGCAATTGCGGCGGTAAGACCCCTCTTTGAGGAGTGGCTGGAGAGAAGTCATGGCGTCCTGACCTACCGCTTGACGCAGGTCCTCACCGGACACGGAAGTTTCGGGAGGTACCTGTGTCTGATGCGAAAGGAGGAGACGCCTGGGTGTCACCACTGCGAAGATCGCCCGGAGGACACGGTGGAGCATACGGTGCAAGACTGCCCAGCTTGGGCGGAGCACCGACGTGTCCTCACGGCTGCGATAGGCGGAGACCTCTCGCGCCCGGCATTGGTTGCGGCCATGCTGCGGGGCGAGACGGAGTGGGAAGCGGTCAGCTCCTTCTGCGAGGCAGTAATGCTCGTAAAGGAGGAGGCAGGCCGCGAGCGAGAGAGGACAGCGTCCTCCCTCCGCCCCAGCCGCAGTGGTAGGCGCCCACGGCGACGGACGTCGCGCGACGATCTCCGGCCACCGTAGGCGCGGGCATGCGGGCAGCGAGTAAAGGGCAACTCGCTGCCCGACCAAGGACCATGCCCGGGTCGACGGCGCGTTGTGTCCCACGCGCGCCTCAAAGAGCGTCAGCATAATGACGGGGCCCCCCCTCTCAGAGGGCCAAAGCCTGCCGGGGTCGCGGGATTATTCCCTAACCGTAACCCCGGAACTTAACAGGCTATGAAGGACACCGTGGATTTTAGTCAGTAGAAGTCTGACAGTCCCTCCCGCCCTGCCCGGGGTTGGAGGACTCATTTGATGATTTTACCACGCTAAAAAAAAAAAAAAAAAAGCCCCTTTTAAATAGCGGTTAAATATTTCCAGATTTTTATTTTCCTCGCGGTATTTAGTGAAAATCTTGGACAACTTTAAACTGAGATTTAAGAGAAGTTTAACTTTTTCTTTGCAGATTTATCTATTCACTTTTTGTGTGTGTTTTTTAAATAATTTATTACTAGTGGTTAACTAAATAGCTATAGCAAAATAACTGACCTTATTCGTATTCCTAACAGCATATAGCCTTCCAAAACACGTGTGGGCTAAAATAACCACTATGTGTATACCATGAGCACTGACATAACCTTTCTGTGGTTTTCTGGCAGAAAAAGTCATGGAAGACCTTGCAGAAGATGGAAAGATGAGCTGCACAAAACAAACGACCACTGGCACGCATAAGCCCAGAATCCGAATAGTTGGAAGTCGTGGGGAGATATGGTCGTTGTCTTTAGTGGCACAAGCTGACAGCTAAAAACCTCAGCTACAACTACGACTATTTCAAAATATGTTTTATGTTTTATCCCTAAATCGCATTCAAGTAGAATCAGCCCGTTCGTACACTAGGCGACGCAAGTGTCCGATACCTTACGATTTAGGTATTCATTGACGCGTGCTTGTGTTCGAACCTCTATTGGTTTGTATTGCGATAGCTGCTTGGATACCGAAGTCGTAAGGTATCGGAAACTTGAGTCGCCTTGTGTACGAAGGGCCTTAGGCTGCGGTGTTGCCCGCGTATAGTAATTATTTCACGGGAATGTTATATTACCATAAAAAATTGTAAAGTATCATTTTAGTTATTCAAGACTCATTTAAACAATGCATGAACTTACATGTAATTTTAACTAGATTGCGGCACTTGTTTGCTCAATTGAATTCATTTTCCATTGACGGTCCGCAATGTCAGACATACATGCTAATTCAAAAGTTTTAAAGTTATTGGGTAAGAAACATAGCAAACTCTCGCATTTATGCAATTACTTCATTACTGACATAGTTCTGAAGAATTCCTTTAAAATCAATAAAAAGCTATAAACCTTTAATACTGTACAATAATGTAAATGTGAATTAATAATTGGCGTCAGGTGGTATTCGCTTCTGCATTCTCACGGTGAAAGTAAATAATGGCGTACAACTTGATGTTATAGTTATAAAAGTGTTAACAGTGCCTCTGATGTAAAAACATGTTTCTTTTAATTTGTATTAATGCTTGTACTTTTTATAATTATGTAGAATACAATTTACTGGCCTGTTGGTCTAGTGGTTAGTGACCCTGACTGGGTAAGTAATATATGATATAACTACAAAATCTCTAAAACTTACAAGAGATAACAACTGAACATATAATTTTATTTGATATAACGATCTTATAATATAATAAACGATTGACATAATTTTATAATGACTAATTTCTATAAGCATAACAATCAATGAATATAAAATCGTTTTGTATACCGCTCAAAAGACATAAAACTTATTTGGCCTAATTTTTTTTTCTTCCTGGCAAGTAATCTAACACTGATGTACCTAGTAATAGTACCACCTGCCGTGAATCTTCGACGGAGCCCCGCTTCGCGGGGCTCCTATTTCTGCGTACAGGGTTTAAAGTAACCTAACACGAAGGGGATGGCGGGGTCTTTCAGACCCCGCCATCCCCTTCGAACCTAACCTGTCCGTGTCGGGGTGCCCAAAGTCCCGAGCTCGCTTCGCTCGCTCTTGCATCCTAGGTCAAATAACTGAAAAATTATACGTTTCAAACGTTATATGTAATGATTTTCGCTTTATTAAACGTTATATCAAATAAAATTATATGAAATGAGTTTTATAGTAACACAAACATTATGTGTGGAGAAATTATATCAACCGTTGGTATATCTCACGTTGATTATATCATGTGAACGTTATTGAAATGAAAATATATCAAATAACTTTATATGAAATGAGACGCACCCACCCTGACTGCTATGCCGGAGGTCGTGGGTTCGATCCCCACCCAGGACAAATGTTTGTGTGATGAGCACGATCATTTGTTCTGTGTCTGGGTGTAATTTATCTATAATATGTATGCATTTTTTTTTTTTTAGCGTGGTAAAATTGTCAAATGAGTCCTCCAACCCTGGGCAGGGCGGGAGGGACTGTCAGACTTCTACTGACTAAAATCCACGGTGTCCTTCAATAGCCTGTTATGTTCCGGGGTTACGGTAAGGGAATAATCCCGCGACCCCGGCAGGCTTTGGCCCTCTGAGAGGGGGGCCCCGTCATTATGCTGACGCTCTTTGAGGCGCGCGTTCCGGGACGCGTATTTCCAAAACCTATACTATTTCAGTCACGAGTCGGACTCTACTCGATTAGCTTTTGTTTGTGCATATTTCTCAACAAAACCTATACTATTTCAGTCACGAGTCGGACTCTACTCGATTAGCTTTTGTTTGTGCATATTTCTCAACAAAACCTATACTATTTCAGTCACGAGTCGGACTCTACTCGATTAGCTTTTGTTTGTGCATATTTCTCAACAAAACCTAATCTATCTCAGTAAAAAACTTGACTCAAATAGATTAGCTTTTGGTTTTGATATTTTCAAAGAAAATGCACGGACAAAATCTAGTACCATTTTAGTCACGTACGAGTCAAACTCTAAAAAAAGACGATGTTTTGTTTATGCATGTCGCAGTGAAATGAGAAAATCAGGGATTTCACGAAATCCAATTATCAAGAAAAGTATCTAGTGATAATTATGACAAAAATACTAATATAAAGTCAGAGATCATGTCATTTCACTAAACTAAGTAAAATGTTGAAAACGTCGACGGAGCACCGCTTCGCGGTGCTCCTACTTCCGGGTGGTTTAAAAAAAATAACCACGAAGGGAATGGCGGGGTCTTTCAGACCCCGCCATCCCCTTCTAACCTAACCTGTCCGAGTCGGGGTGCCCACAGTCGTATTTGCGATATTCAAGTACTACAAAATTTAAGAAAAGTTCAATAAGGTTTTGCTCGTACGTAATGTTTAAAAATAACTCGCCGAAAGTCTAGCTATTCGAGTGACATGAATTATATAGAACTAGGTTTTGTACGTGCATTTTCTTTGAAAATATCAAAACAAAAAGCTAATCTATTTGAGTCAAGTTTTTTACTGAGATAGATTAGGTTTTGTGGAGAAATATGCACAAACAAAAGCTAATCGAGTAGAGTCCGACTCGTGACTGAAATAGTATAGGTTTTGTTGAGAAATATGCACAAACAAAAGCTAATCGAGTAGAGTCCGACTCGTGACTGAAATAGTATAGGCTTTGGAAATAGGCTTCCGGGACACAACGCGCCGTCGACCCGGGCATGGTCATGGTAAGAATGGTTGGCAGACTTTAGAGCTTTTAATACTTGGACGATAAAATAGACACAGTAAATAGATATGAAAAATTCAATTTTTTTTTTATATATATGCTTGAGTTCCCGTTAAGTGTAAACAGAATCGCAAAATCTCGTCAATATGTGAGGTTTCACGCAAAGCTCGGCTCAGATGGCACTGCCAGCGTATGATGTCATTTACTGAATGATTAACTTGACACTACACCACAGATAATGTAACTACACACTCGAAGCTACACTTGAACGTTGTTTAAGTTATGCGCCTGTAGCGCCACTGACCGCGAAAACTCGCAGTGAAACCCCCTATTGTAAGGATATGATTTCTTGAATCATCCGGTTTCCTTAACCAAACAAAATAGCATCACTTAAATACCGTTTCACCACTATTTTTCCAGGACTCTGTTGCTAAATATTCTAAAACTTTTAAAAATGTATGCAAAACAGCTAAAGCTATTCATATTAGTAATAAAATTAAATCAGCCGATGATAAAATTAAAACAACTTGGAAAATTATAAATAATGAGACAGGTAGGAATAAACAGCGCAATAACGAATTTAATTTAGAAACTGCACATGGCCCTGTAAGCACAGACGTAGAAGTAGCTCAGGAATTTGAAAAGTTTTTTTCGAATATACCTCTTAAGACGACTGCGTCTTTAAATTCGTCACCCGCACTCTCTGCTGCCTTACTTAGAAATAATGTAAAGGCCTGCCCGAAGGAGTTTAGGTTTCGGCACACGAACCCCCAAGCTGTGATTAAAGCATTCAAGGATCTTAAAATTAAGTCAACAGAAGATCTCTGGGGAATGTCTGTAAAGGCCTGTAAATCTATAATAGAAACCGTGGCACCTTATTTAGCTTTTATATTTAATAGCAGTATAGACCAAGGAGTGTTTCCGGATCTCATGAAGCATAGTAAGGTAGCTCCACTTTTCAAATCGGGTGATTGTAAAGAACCGAACAATTATAGGCCTGTGTCAATTTTGCCAGTCTTCAGTAAAGTGTTTGAAAAGTTAATGCTTGCACAACTGCTATGTCACTTCAATAGAAACTCCATCTTTCATAATCAACAGTTCGGTTTCACCAAAGGTCGTTGTACAACTGACGCCGGTGTTACCCTATTGAAGAACATTTTTAACTCCTGGGAGGAAGCACAGGATGCCATAGGAATTTTTTGCGACCTCTCAAAAGCATTCGATTGCGTTAACCACAAAACGCTTTTGCTGAAGTTAGAACATTATGGTATTAAAAATAAAGCCCTTGATTTACTAAATTCATACTTGAAAGATAGACAGGTTAAAGTTCAGATAAACGGTACAAACTCATTGGGGGCTGAAATGAATATGGGAGTGCCTCAAGGTTCTATTTTGGGTCCATTCCTCTTCTTAGTCTATATTAATGATTTACCTCATTTACTAAAAAATCAACCACAGATGGTGTTATTTGCGGATGATACATCTTTAATTTTTAAAATTGACAGACGTGCACAAAATCTAGACACTGTTAATGACTGTATTCTTAAGGTTCAAAATTGGTTTACTGTTAATAATTTAGTTCTTAATGAAAATAAAACAAAATGTATTAGATTCACTTTACCAAATGTTAGAAGAAGCGAATGTGAAATTTTATTGAACGGAAAAAGATTAGAATTTATTAATCAGACAGTTTTTCTAGGAATCACGTTTGACGATAAATTACAATGGGGCCCCCATATAGCATCTCTAGCAGGGCGACTAAGCTCAGCCGCTTATGCTGTTAGAAAGATAAGGCAGTTAACCGACGTCGAAACTGCGCGTTTGGTTTACTTCAGCTACTTTCACAGCATTATGTCATATGGCATCCTATTGTGGGGCCGGGCAGCTGACATTGAATCTATTTTTATTTTGCAAAAGAGAGCTGTCAGAGCAATTTACAATCTACGTCGTCGCGAATCTCTTAGGGAATTATTCAAAAAAATTAATATAATGACAGTGCCTTGTCAAGTTATTTATGAAAATATAATGCATGTTAGGAAAAATCTTCATCTTTTTAATAAAATAAGCGACAGACATAATTTTAATACGAGAAATAAAGATAAAATCGATCAACCATATTTTAGATTGTCTAAAGTAAAAAAATCTTTTATGGGGTTCTGTGTTAAATGTTACAATAAAATACCGAGTGAAATCTTAAATCTAAATGAAAAAAAATTTAAAAGTTGCATAAAAAACACCCTTATTAAACAAGCATATTATAAATTAGAAGATTATATTCAAGATAAAAATGTTTGGAAACATGCTGGTCCTGCTCCATAGTACAATGTAGGGCTTAAACAAAGTCAAGCTGGTTGAAATTTGAATGCTCACACACTTAATTATATTTGTAAATTGTGTAATTTTAATATTTTGTTAAAATGTGAACGCCATGTACCTTTTTGCTTTTTTTACTTATTATTATTTTTTAAATTTTTAGTCCAGATTTTCAAGGTACATTGCTTTGACATTAATTGTTTCAAACGCTGTTAAAAATATTGTAAAACATTTTTTAAAAAGAGTAAGTATGGAGTTTCTTGCCCATTCTTCTCCATACAACCTACCTTAGCGAATGGGTGTAGAATCAATCCCTTCCCTTCCTATTCCCTTTAAATTTAGATTTCGACGTTCAAAAGTGCCTCTTTGATGGCCTAATTGGAATAAATGATTTGACTTTTTGACTTTTTTTGACTCAAGACACAGTCAAACACGAACAAACAAAATAGTTGCCAGCAATTATGTGGTACGACGAAAATCACTTTAATTGCTCAATTTGCGGGAATAATGGATCCTTTTAACCGACTATTAGTACTGTAAACGGTTTATTATGGCGGAAATAAAATATTACAACAGGCCTTTCTTGGTAGTAGTTAGACACTTTTGAAGCAACTGCAGAAAAGGAGATTTTCCATACTTTTTTTTTTCACACAGGAGAGAATTTTACTATGCCCGCTATGACTGAAATTGAGACTAAAAGAGGCCTCTAAAAGGGCTTTTAATTGCACAGTCTTGATATAATTTATTCAGTACATAATCAACCTCTTATTGTCCCATTGCCGTGATGTCTGTCCTTAATAAACTATCGTTGACATCTTTTAAGTTCGCTTTTTACGCAGTCGGCAGTTTTCAGTTTTTTTTTTTAATTACTAATTTTAAAATTGTCATTCTAGTACAGTTTCAAACCTACATCACACTGATAAATGTGAAGACTTCCCACATGAATACTGTAAACTTTTGTGAACATTTCAGAACACATCCTTTACAAGTACAGTCGCCACCAACAGTAATAAAAACAAATTGTAGGATTAACGATCCAAAAAAATAACGGCCCAGTGTGTGAACGAGCTGTTAGAAAAAAATACTGCGCGAATGCGTGTCGGATCCGTTTCAGGGTTCCGTACTAAATTCAGTACATGGGTTTCCAAGTCAATAAATATTGATGACAGTTTGAAAATATTACACACAAACATACGCTTTTTTCTACGGGTGTAGGCAGAAACTAAACTGTCACCAGGGTGTAGTGGTTCTTACATACTTCTTTCGCCTCGAACAAGTTCATACGAAAATAATTTGTAGTAGTAAAAATATTATAGGAAAGTACTTGGTAGCAGCTGAGATGTACTATTTTTTGTTTAATTTTGTAAGGTGGTACATACAATCATCCAATGACTTTTCCCTACCTAGGTGATGGCGGAAGGAATTGTCAAAGTAGTACTGTTTTCCTTCAATAATAAATAATCCTTTACGTTGCAGGGTCACGGTTTCCTCATTTGGACAGTTCCGCGACCCCGGCAGAGATGTACTTGACCTGCTACTATTTCTTTTTAAATTAGAAAGAACTTCCTTTGTTTAGCGGGTGGTAAGTAAAAGACTATTAATACATATTTCTTACATCTCAGGCTTTGATGAAGAAGTCCAAAACACGAACATTCATGTGATGCTTACCTGTAACAAAAATAATTTTTATAAATATTTGTTGAAAACGCTATACAAGCCTAGTGCCATAGCATAACTTTCCAAGTTTTTGTGACATGAAGTAAACGGGAGCTGTGACGTTAATTTAATGGAAATTTGTTCCTCATTTATAACCCACAGGCGCTTTTCAATTGTCCTTACAATAATTGCAGTAAGTACTTCAAGTACGCTGTAAGTAAAGTACAGCACCCTTAGCACGAATTTTTTTACGGCGTCTTTCCAGTATTTACAGCGAATCTTGTATGAAAAAATGGAACAGCGCCTCTGGTGTGCGAAGACGGAATTAATTTTTTCCTTGAAAATTGTCAATTTGAAATTGTCAAAGTTCCAGTTTACTTTACGTCTCAAATACTGAAAACTCGTGCTAAGGGTACAGAAATCTTGTGATAAAGCCTCTGAACACAGAAAAAGCTTGTAAATCGATCTGTAACAAATTATAGGAACATCTCCATACGCATCGCTTACGCCCTTATCCCTGACGGGACAAGATAAAGTGGGGTTACCGCGGTTCATGGGTATCTGAGATCCCATAACATTGACGTATTATTGTAACGTTGTGGATTACCAACGTTGCATTTCAAAACTATAAATAATTCATTAATATAAATTTGTAGGTATTTAGTAAATATTCTTGAATTACGTCGAGACAAAAAGTAATTTATAAGTGGGTAGTTCTAAACTGGTAGTAACATTTGACAGTTCTGTAGTGACAGAACTGTGGAATGTTCTAGCTGCGGATAAGTGAGTGGCAATGCTTATGCTGTCTCACTCTCACGCGTGCAAAGTCCAATTCCCCTTCTCTTTGAGCGAGGCATTTTGTAGCAATCAGCTGGGACATGATTTAGTACATAAAAAGTCGACCACCGCGCAGCAAGTGGTATCTCCCTACATTAGATACTACCTATAACTGTCGGTTCCGGTTATTATTTTGATAGATTTATAAATTGATAATTAATAAATCGTGTTAATTCAACCGTTGAAGTGTACCTACATCCCCGTGAAGGGTAAGCTTGCCAAACCAAACCTTTATAACTGCTAGCTATTGTGTTTATATCTTTTTGTATTGAGCAGTTACCTACAGACTTATTATTTTGTGTTCTAATTTTCTTTGTTAGGTTTTTATTCCGTTAAGCCTCGAATGTTCCATACGCTCGTAGGCCTATGAACAATGTTTTGTGTTAATGCTTCACGCTAATTTAATATTGTGTACCTGCCATGTAAACTCCGTTCTGATGATGACCAAACTCACAAACGCCTCAAGCGCCTTACGTCCTAGGCTTTCGCTTACGCTACGAGGTCATCATCAGCGAGGATTTGCAGTGGACCTTTTATTTACCGCTGGACGTTGATTCCAGGGAACAAGATTGGGGTTTGAAATACCTATCCTCAACGTTCGTTGAGTTCGACAGCTGACTCACGCTACCGAACGTTCGAGGCCTGCGCACACACAGCACCTAGCCGCACACAGCTGACCAGCCGGCGCATCCACCATCCTGTCCCTGGGGTCTCTCTCACCTCGGGACAACTCCTCGCCCATCGCGTCTCTGCACTACGCGATAAGCCAGGACAGTACTTAGTGCGCCTACTTCCACGGAACGATTAAATACCAAGTGACGGCTGTGAACCACGACCTCATTAATAAATTTATTGTAAACGTTGGTGAGTTCTCTTATTTCAACTCACCCGCTAACCGTTACATTGGCGCCCATTTACGTGGTTTTTTTATTAAGGTCGCTTGGTTTTTTTTTGTTCTGTGGAGGTAGTAAGTGTGTTATTTTGGTGTTTTGTGTGTTTTGTTTTTTTTGTCTTTTGTGAAACGTTTTTTTGGTTTAAAGCAGCCAAAGTGTACCCTACCCTACATAATTTTTTTTTCCTACTTGTTCAAAAAGGAAGTAACGATTTTTTTTTTACTTTTCTTTTCAACTATTAAGATATTATTATTATTTTTTTTTTAAACTCATCGCAGTAGTAGGGCCGTTGTGAAGGCCCGTCCGGGGAAGTACTACCACCACACTTATTGCAACCGCAAATCATTTTTGTTTTGGTTGTAGGGTGTGGGTGCCGGGATTCCATTACAGGCACATACAACCTTTTCACCTGGGTTCGTCTGCCTATATTTAAAAGAATTATTACTTTCTTTTCTTTTATATAGGTAAATTGTTTTTTTAAATTGGTTATTGCAGACCCTACCTCATTCTGTCAATACCAATAATTTTTTTTTCAATTCATTTTGTTCAATATTAATAATTTGAAATAACTTAACTTTTGTAAAAAGTACATATTATTGCAGACCCTACCTCATTCTGTCAATATTCTGTCAATTTGTTTTTTCAATTTGTTTTAAATTGTTATTGCTTTTTAAAGCTTAACCTTTTGTAAAGCGTACACATTGGTTGCATTAACTCCTTTTGTGTGTTTTTTTATTTTTATTTCGGTGCAATTGTTTTTTGTGCTTGTTTTCTAGATTGTTCTCAACCAAAACGTTACTAGATTTTTAAATTCAAATTGTAACAGACGGAGTGTTAGTACATATAACCGTTAATTTTATTTTTCTCTTTGAATTTTTTTTTTGGTTTTGGCACTTACCCTACACTTTGAATTTTTTTTTTTTCTCTTTTGAAAAATTTTTAAATCATGGCTTATCCAGTTAAGTTTATGTCGCTACAAAAGTCTGAACTTAAGTACATACTGGCGATTAGATGCGAATCATCTTTATTCACGGTACGGGACTTACATAAACGAACTGCTAAATATGAACCATTCTTTCCATTATGACATATTAGTTAGTCATTTATCATTATAGCTTTAACAAAACTTTGACATTCTAGTTAGTCTTTAATAAATTATAACTTTAACTTTATTATTTTGACATTCGTTAAATATACCCGTAAATTTTAAAATCTTAACTTTTTAAATATTTTTTTGAATACCTATTACTATACCGAACCTATCTAACCTACCAATTTTTTTTTCTTTGTTATAACTTTTGGTCTACCCTATAGTTATTTATGTATAATGATGGCCTACCCCATTCATTATATTTTATTTTTTATACCTATCGGCCCTACACCGAAGGTATTTACTATATTGATCGTGGCTCTAACCCATCGATCACTTTGGTTTTGTAATTCATGGTTGTGTTTTTTTTTTTTCTTTACATGGTTGTGTTTTTCTTCTTTAGAGCGGTAGCAACTCTTTAAATAAGCCCTTGCGGGAGCGGTCGATTACTCCTTAAATAAACCATAAATCATAAAGCACAACTGTGTCTGTAGAGCGGTAGCAACTCTTTAAATAAGCCCTTGCATCATAAAAACACAACTGTGTCTATAGAGCGGTTGCAACTCTTTAAATAAGCCCTTGCAGGAGCGGTCGATTACTCCTTAAATAAACCATAAATCAAAAGAAACAAAACCAAAGGACATAGCTTCTTCACTTAATACTGATGGTCTACACCATTCGTGTTGTTTACTTAGAGCGGTCGCAACTCTTTAAATAAGCCTTTGCAGGAGCGGTTGGTAACTCCATAAATAAGCCTTAAACCAAAAACATAATTTTATCATCTAAATTTAGATTCAATTACTTACATTAAAATTTAAAACTGGTAGGTGGATTAGTATTGGTCGGTAGATGGTTAAAAGGAAAGGAAATAATTTAACAATAACATTTTATTGAACTCGATACATTTGATTGCATTATTCTCTCGCTTAGTACACTTTCATCTTTGAAGAAAACTATTGTAAGGCATCAGGTTAATGACAACAGGATTCCTATATATTTTATATTGTGCGACAGCTATCTCTCGTATCACTGTATACAATAGCTGCCGCTGGTTATGATTGTGAGAAGTACGAATGATGATTTTTTGATAGGTAAAACAATAGTTAGATCTAATTCTTTGTGCGGATTTTGTCATTATAGAAGACAAAATCCTTGACTGCGCGAGGGGGTATTGTAACGTTGTGGATTACCAACGTTGCATTTCAAAACTATAAATAATTCATTAATATAAATTTGTAGGTATTTAGTAAATATTCTTGAATTACGTCGAGACAAAAAGTAATTTATAAGTGGGTAGTTCTAAACTGGTAGTAACATTTGACAGTTCTGTAGTGACAGAACTGTGGAATGTTCTAGCTGCGGATAAGTGAGTGGCAATGCTTATGCTGTCTCACTCTCACGCGTGCAAAGTCCAATTCCCCTTCTCTTTGAGCGAGGCATTTTGTAGCAATCAGCTGGGACATGATTTAGTACATAAAAAGTCGACCACCGCGCAGCAAGTGGTATCTCCCTACATTAGATACTACCTATAACTGTCGGTTCCGGTTATTATTTTGATAGATTTATAAATTGATAATTAATAAATCGTGTTAATTCAACCGTTGAAGTGTACCTACATCCCCGTGAAGGGTAAGCTTGCCAAACCAAACCTTTATAACTGCTAGCTATTGTGTTTATATCTTTTTGTATTGAGCAGTTACCTACAGACTTATTATTTTGTGTTCTAATTTTCTTTGTTAGGTTTTTATTCCGTTAAGCCTCGAATGTTCCATACGCTCGTAGGCCTATGAACAATGTTTTGTGTTAATGCTTCACGCTAATTTAATATTGTGTACCTGCCATGTAAACTCCGTTCTGATGATGACCAAACTCACAAACGCCTCAAGCGCCTTACGTCCTAGGCTTTCGCTTACGCTACGAGGTCATCATCAGCGAGGATTTGCAGTGGACCTTTTATTTACCGCTGGACGTTGATTCCAGGGAACAAGATTGGGGTTTGAAATACCTATCCTCAACGTTCGTTGAGTTCGACAGCTGACTCACGCTACCGAACGTTCGAGGCCTGCGCACACACAGCACCTAGCCGCACACAGCTGACCAGCCGGCGCATCCACCATCCTGTCCCTGGGGTCTCTCTCACCTCGGGACAACTCCTCGCCCATCGCGTCTCTGCACTACGCGATAAGCCAGGACAGTACTTAGTGCGCCTACTTCCACGGAACGATTAAATACCAAGTGACGGCTGTGAACCACGACCTCATTAATAAATTTATTGTAAACGTTGGTGAGTTCTCTTATTTCAACTCACCCGCTAACCGTTACATTATCTTTGAACATAGCTGAAGTTGAAGAATAGTGATAATTTTTTTTGTCAAAGGTCTTGTTTTGAAATCGATATGCAATTTGTTTCTTTTTTGCAATTGGTTACAGTGTATCCGTAGGGTTTTATTTACAGAGTCAAGGTAATATCTCAAGAGGTGACTGTAGCCCTGGAACCTAAAGTACAACTGAAAGAACAGGGCAGGTTTTTTTCCACGCATTATGCAGGATTCTTTTGGTCATATGCCACCAAAAAAAAAGGAATTGATTTCTTACTGATAACTGTGACGAAATTATTAAGAAAACACGTTTTTTTTAATTTATCACATACATTATTATGGTTGTGCGTTTTTAAATACAATTTCTTAAATAAAGAAATTAGGTAAAGTCAAAGAAAATGCAGGATATCACATACGTTTTGTCATCGCAAATAAAAGTTTGTAGGTTATTTGTTTTTTTCATACTTAGTCACAATAAACTTCATCATCATCACCAGCTTGATAATGTTCCCACTGCTGAGACCCAGGCCTTCTCTCTGTGAGAGGGGGGTGGGCCATAATCCACGACGCGGGCCCAGTGCGAGTTGATAGATGTCACAAGTCTTCCTTCACCGTTTTGACAGTAATAAACTGCACTCAAAATTTAAAACGTTGAAACTACTATAGAACAGTTTTCATAACAGTATAACTATATTAAATTCTCCCTGTGTGGGGTCACTCATAAAGTTAGACATTGGCTCCCGTGATAAAGTGCACTAATACGGATAACTTTAGTGGCATTAGTTTAAAACCTTTCGAATTACTAAAAGGTTATTTTCTTTTAATATATATATAATCCCAAAGGTTTTCTATGGAAAGAAAAATTGGAACCGCGAGCAGAATTTGAAACTATAACTTCCGGATTCAGTTAGTGAATATACTCGAATTAAATATAGGTATGTTTATCAGTTGTCTAGTACCCATAACACAAGCTCTGCTTAGCTTGGGACTAGATGGCGATTTATAATTAGTTAATACTGGTTGAGAAGTGTAAAAGTGTTCAACTTACAGAATAAATATCGTTTAGACGCTCTTTCCCACCAAGCTATCGAGGTTCTACCTACAAACATCGCATTCTTCAATCTATTTCTAACGATTTTTTCAAGATTGTATTACAAAACCTTTTTCATACGATCATACCAGATCTTCTCATAATTCTTTTGAACTAAGTTTTTCCCGGGACTCTGCTCGCGTTAATTTAGAACTTGACAATATATTCAGATCGTTCAAGCATCTATTATCACATGAACGTTATTGTTGTTTTTTCAGGAAAACTGCTTTCTGTCAAGATGGAAGGTCCTGTCCGTCTGCGTACACCAGACATCATGCAAACAGGACGGGCAGTTCAGTGGTTTGGAAAAGGTAACAAACTTAGTGTCGCATTCATAACATTAGTTTTAGTTAATTATTAGTTTTTTAAATTGGGATTAGTTGGAATTAGCTTCTACAATTGTTTCAAGAAGCGTTCATTACTTATTTTTATCAAACTTTAAAAATAAGAGGTTCTCAATAAGGTTGTTATTTTTACGCAGTAAAATGTAAGTTTGAGTGCGTCCTATAGAATCTTGTTACGAATTTGTCTTGCTACGCTACACGTGCTACGGCGTAGCACACAGTGCTACGATTGCTACGGCGTAGTCGCTTTTGGAAACTATTTGGTAATTTTCTGTTTGCGAAAACTTTAAAATAACAAAGTGATCAGTAAGATACTTTTAAAGCAACTATTATTATATTGCTCTTATAGCTAGAGCAATAAAAAAGTAGTTGTTCACACCATTTATTCACTTATTTTTATCGACCACCGCCGCCAAAAAAGGAACCAAGAAAATAATGTTTGAATATTTTAGGATAACATACAAAGGGACCAGAAAAATCCTTATTTGTAGTCCAATAAAAAGATGTACCCACATGAAAAAGGGACTATTTTTATGAGCATAAAATTCAAATGATACGAAACACGAGTAAACATAATAACGTCACGGCGAACCAATATTGTTGAAAATGTAATTGTACGTCGTTTGCCCGGATAATCGGCGGGTCGGGCGACTTCGACACCGAATATTCCAGAAGTTTAGCTTCACACATATTAAGGAAAAACCAGGTGCAAATACATAGACTTAGGGGAACAGTGTATAAGACGGGGACGCGAGTTATAATCGGGACATACACTCTCTAGACATACTTAGCACAACACTATCGTAGCGCAAGCGCCATCAGAAGGTCATTTGCAAGCGGCCATTATCTAATGGCGTCCGGTTGGCGCTTGCGCTACGTTAGTATAATATTGTGTTAAGTTTGCCTTAAGTGCGTGATTTCCCATCATTCTTCGCGTCCCCGTCTTATACACTGTTCCTTTATATCCCGTTTACAATCTTACTACTATATAAATTATTATAAATGTGAAAGTATGTAAAAATGAGTGATGGATTTTTGTGACTCTTTCATACAAAAAGCACTGAAGTGATTTTGATGGAATTTAGTACAAAGATATATAGTGGTAGATAGGATATTTATAACCTGAATTTATACAGGATATTTTTTTATTCCACTATGACTTTCTTATTGCATAATTACCGCGCATATATCACGCGAGATACGCCGCGGACAAAAGCAAAAATGTATTTTGAGAATAAATATTTTAATACACACTCAAAATCAAGTTTTGTCTTTACTAGAATTAAAACAAAGATAATTTATGACTTAGAAAGTTAGTATCTAAATATATATAACTCAAAGGTGACTGACTGACATAGTGATCTATTAACGCACAGCCCAAACCACTGGACGGATCGGGCTGAAATTTTGCATGCAGGTAGATGTTATGACGTAGGCATCCGCTAAGAATGGATATTGATCAATTCTGTTCAACTTTGTTAAGTTCCGAAATCCACGCGAACGAAGTCACCGGCACAGCTAGTAATTCTATATGAAGCATTTTCCATCTTTGTGTGGAGTATACCTTCGTTCATACACCTTTTAAGTTTGGATAAATTCGGGCACATTACGTGAACTGTGTAGGTACCATTCTGTGTAAGTAAGATTCCTTGACACATATCAGTGAGAGTGGTTCGAGGAACACTGTTTTAATGATAATAACATCAGTCCGTAAGTGTCCTACTCCAAGTTAAGGTTGCTAAAATCCAGGAAATAACGGTTAGCGAATACTATAAACAGTACAGCCCAATTATTGTTCAAAAATCACCAAACACCATACAGTTTATTAAAAGATTATGTATAAAACAAATGTTACACAAATCACAGTTATGAGACTACGTTAAGGCTCGCCCGTTTTTTATTTCTTAATAACTTATAATATTTTATTTAAAATTTATTTTATTTAAGTTATTGGAACACCGTCCGTGTATCATATCCCTATAAACAAACTGTTAAAACGCAACGTTATTAAAAAAAAATTAAATGTGTTTATCGATTGAACATTTTATCCACCGCGTAATACCTATTATGGATATAGGCCTTCAATTGATTGAAATGGTCTTTAATTAAGTTAATTCCTTTGAAAAATCGAAAAAACCAACTTTATTACCCGACCCTAACTTACAATTTAAAATGGAACCTCTAAAAAGCTTCTAAGCCCTTTAATACCAATTTAAACACATTGAAATCCCGATAGAAACGAGAGAGAAAAAGGAGAAAGCTCAAAAATGGTTAGAAAAAGGTCGGAGCGAGATTAGTTAAAACTAGGCTAACGAAAATACATAAACAACCTGATTACCATGTTCCGACGTACTCATTAGAACTTGTGTACCAACATAAAATAAATTAGAAAAACTTTTTGCTCCCCGTACTCTATTTAGTTTGGCGAAAAACTTGTAGGTCTCGCTTTTTGTGGAATTGTCAAAACATGAGTGAATATGAGTTGTGTGTGTTGTGTTTTGTAACACAAAGTCCTTTATATTTTAGTAGGGGATAAAAAGAGCTTATTTTTAAACAAAACACTGTACTTTAAATGTAAATAACGTAGTCTATTTAAATTGATTAATAGTCATCCTTCAGTAACTATATGTAATATTAAAAAAACTTTTTCTAAAAAAAATGTGACCGCCTTCAAAAACAACCACAAAAAAGGGTAAAATAACCTACAAAACTTTTCTTTCGGAAGTCGGTGACTTTTTTTATTAATTACATTGTCTTTTTTGCCACCGACTTCCGAAAGAAAAGTTTTGTAGGTTATTTTACCCTTTTTTGTGGTTGTTTTTGAAGGCGGTCACATTTTTTTTAGAAAAAGTTTTTATTTTACTCTTTTTAGTTTAAATATTCAACTAACATTCTTGTCAAATACATAATTTTCTTACATGTCCACTAGAATTTCGTAATCCGTAGCACCGGTAATAACAACGTTAACATCTCTTGCATTCATTCTATCTCAAAAACTACTGAACCGATTTTGATGAAATTTGCAGTATTCCCTAAGTTGAACAATACCTAGTACAACAAAAAAAGAATTACTTAAATCGGACTTGTAGTTCCGGAGATATGCGAACACGAACATAATTTTCTTACTTGAGGAGTTGTACCTTCCATCATCAGCTCAGCTACATGAGATGATGATTTCTATACGCAAGTACTTGAATTACTTCATAAGATTTGTGAAAAACTATGTGTCAGCTAATAAAATTTGAGGGTTGCCCTCGATTTCTCCAAGATCCAATCATCAGTTCCTGAAATGGTGACAATGGGACCACACGGGAAGCACCAGCTTTCGATTGAAAAAAGAATTATGAAAATCGGTTCACCCAGTCGCAAGTTATGAGGTAACAAACATAAAAAAAAAAAAATTAAAAAAAAAAAAAAATACAGTCGAATTGATAACCTCCTCCTTTTTTTGAAGTCGGTTAAAAACAATGGAAGTAGCAAATCTTTAAGTTCGTTACAACTTAGTGCCATTGACAAGTGTTTCTGATTTCTTCAATAAATAAAATTATGATTTTAAACAGACTAGTGTAAAAGATACTGTTATTTATGCTTTAGTACTTTATCTCATAAAAATAAAAGCTGTATATTATATACTCCCACTATTCATGTCTGCTGTAGTTTTTTCTCGCATACTACTTCCAATTTACCTTTCCTTTTCCATTGAAATTTCCTCTTACGACAAAATCAAAACTATAGTCCTTTTCAGTATGTAAGTAACAACCTCATAAATGGCTTAATAAATATCCAAACGACATAAATACCCCGTACAACACAAGCCAACTGTGGACGTCTTACCCCGACAGGAACCTTCCGCATCACTAGTTTTTCAATTCGGATGTTTCAAGCTATTTGATTCCCGCTATCTAGGTCATCAGACAGACGTGCTTTGTGTTCGTAGATAAATAACGTTTAACTGAAAACAAAGTTACGAATGCTAGGGGACTGAAACAAAGCGGTGGTGGGTTGTGGGTTTGATGTTCAAGTTGAGCTTTCCGGTTTGCATTTTGATTAAAGTTATTCTTTATCATGTATTACAATGTAAATAAATATTTTGTAGTGTTGTAAAGTAATGCAATTATAATCCGAATCAATTAAAATTATTTGTACTTCTCTTTTACTTTTACTAAGTTTGCATCATTATTGTGCCTTAAACACATTTTTTTAAGGGCTTGATTCTTTTTGCTAAAGTTTTTCAGATCCTCCAGTCAACAGTCTACCTTCGTTGGATATACCTAAACATGTATTTGAAAATTTGTCACTTATTTTTTATTCTGAAGATATGTTATATAAGCAATTTTTTGTCGAACTATTGTTTATAATAGTGGGGCCGTGGCGAAATTCAGGATGACACACAATCTCCACACATTTACGACACATAATTTATAAAATGCAACCAACATTTCCATTCAAAAATACGTCTTACAAAAATAGATATTACATAACAAAGTAACAGATACATAACTCACAAGGTAAACTGAAAACGTTGATTTATCTAAGACTCCTGACCTGACCTAAAAACCTTGGCATCGCCCGGTGCCAACGAAGTCAAATGGCTAAAATAAGGACAAAGTTTCCATTACCTGGCTTGAATTAGTCCACCTGGCTAAAAGGCTAAAGGCTTTTTGACTAAAAATAACCACCACACGGTAGGTTTTCGCACGGATTTCTGCAACGTTAAATGAAAGTGTAATATGAAGCTGTTGGTTGGAAGATTTTAAAATGAGTTTTACTTACAAATATGAGAGAACCTGCACGTTTTTTTTCATTAAGCTAGTTTGTAGTTAATTTCTTTCTTAAATGTTAGATAATGGTTCGTTAAAATAAACTTCGGTATAGCTCTTTATTTTTCTAGAACAATTCACAGACATAACATCATTATTTTCAAAGAGCCTGCGGCTAACGAACAAAATATGGTACTCATTAGTAATAACATTGTCAGGCAAAATTAATGGGCATTTTTAACAACAAAAATAACATCGACATCAAATGCCGTTTCAAAAAAACCTAACACACAGATAATGATTCTATCTCCACAAAATGAAGGGCGTGTCTATACCTTCTATCCCCAATTCTTATAGCCATATATCACGTCCAAAATACATAGACTTTATCACACATAACATTTGTCTTAAATAAATTTGAAAGCGAAAATACGACGCCAGAGAACTGACGGATATGCAGCGTCGTTATCATTCGAAGACTGTAAGGGGATGCTTGCCAAAACTAGGGGCAGTTGCATCTATAGATTAGTTTGGAAGCTGAAAAACACCTTGTTTGCTCACTGGCACTTCGAGACGTATTATTTCGAAAATAATCCTATTTTCAACATACATTTCGTATGTCTAATAAAGAGTTATTTTTACTTGGACTTGTAGTAGATAATCCATTTTCCTGAAGACGTTTTCTATGGGTAATATAAAGGAACTACCACAAAAAACTTTGATCCTATTATGAAACTCTTAAAAAGAAGATAAATCATGTCCGTATCATATATTTTTTTTAATTTTTCTTGCTCAATTTAGTCAGTATAGTTTGGGATATGAATACATAATTTTGTCAGCGCATAAAATATTATTTAAACATCAACGCACAGGATACTGCGATGATATTTGCGTACCAAAACTTCGCCCATAACTCGTCCAGTTTTTCTTGAAGCAATCCATCTCATTTTGCACTTAATAATAGGGACTTAAAGTTTTATCGACAAAAACTGCCATTATGTCAGATGTCTGTACGTAAAACCAACGGTCAGTGCCCTATTATTGGTCAATACATCACTTACAAGACTTCTCCGTATCAATTACATAATCGGATTTTTCATACACAATTTTTCAAGCGATATCCATAACCGTTTATCTTTTGTTTCGAAAATAGTAAAAATTAAGTACCACACTGAAAATATTCTAGAGAGATGCACCAACAATTTATGGAGGCTCCCGCAAAATTAGAGAAAACTGGCGAGCTTGCCAAAACCTACTTCCCGATGTTTATTGTATTATTAATCTTTGAACTCAGCATGTTTCTTTTATGTACGTCGCCTTGCTAGTGATGTGATGCTTCGGAAGTTTCTTAACGTACTAGGGTTGTCTAAAAAAATCACATTTTCATTTTTCGAATCAAATTACGAGTATGTCGACCAAATAAAAAGGTTTGCAATTGTTATTTATAAATGTACTAGCTGTTGCCAGCGGCTTCACCCGCTACAACTTGAAAACTATCCCACGGGAACATAAAATCGGGATAAAAACTATCCTATGTGTTAATCCAGGTTATAAACTATCTGTGTACCAAATTTTAGCCGAATCGGTTTAGTGGTTTTTGCGTGAAAGAGTAACAAACATCCATACATCCATACTTACAAACTTTCGCCTTTATAATAGTAGTAGGATGTATTTACAAAACCATATAAAAATCATCAATGAACTTCTAGAGTTCAACACGGACTGAATTTTAATTTTGATTATTTATTTTAACAATTATTTATACGTTCGCCAGTGAACGGTTTTGATATCTGTAAATGATCTACAAATAGCCACAAGTGTTTTTTTTTTCTAAATTCACGTACTGTTGAGATAACACGTAGATTGTGTGCGCCCGATTAAGGCATAACTCTGTGGACCTAGTAGGCCACACTTTGAAACCCACGCCCTGATTATATTATGAAACCGACTTAGTAGAAACTTGTAATGTGTAGAATAGTTGTAGTAGACATTATCTTAAGTACTGTGAAGCTTCTTACTGTTTAGAAGTTTCTGTACTTAATTACGTTTACATTATTTAAAACTCAAATATTTAAAAAAATCTGTAAATGCTTTTTAAGAACTTTTCCCCACTCTAGGAATTTCACGTATACCGTAGGTTCGTTTTAGATTTAAAAAAACATATTGGTGTTTTTTTTAAACAGTCAGAATCGAAAAAACCAAATATTTGTATTAGAATGGAACCCGCGAGATGCAATAGAGCAGTCAATCGCTCAGCCATTACGCTAACTATTCACGATTATTTTTGGACATTTACTATTAAGAAACTAAAACCTGATAACTCGTCACTAATGAGACTCACAAAACTTTATCATAATTATAGTCCAGTCCCTTTACTTTTCACCAAGAAGAATTCCACGACCTTCACCAGCTCATCAATCCACCTATTAAAAGATCTTCAAATCTGCCACCGAAAATCATAGGTCACGTAATAAAACATCGGAATATCCGAGAAATCTCTAAATATCCCCCCACAGGGGTCGTCAACAATGCTCGTTGTTGAACAATGTATTTTAAAGAGATTCAACCGACGCTCCGCGTTGAACTCTCAACTCTCAAGCCATCCCCGTTTCCCGCTTGTCAAACTTTGTTGAAAGGTATCGACAACTTGTAAACAGCGCTTTGCATATTTTTGTTACAGCGCTTTTAAAGTCACCCACTTTTAAACTGTTTATGAAATGGTTATTAATGCTTAAGAGGGTTGTTAAGTTGAGTTTTATTGTGGTAGCTTACATTTTACGTAAATAATGTGAAGAAACCTTTTTTTTTCCTTTATTATGGAGCTTTTTTTGGTAGGATCTAGCGCACCAGTGAAAGTTGAAAGGGATGGAGAGAGGCCTTTGCCCAGCAGTGGGACAACACAGCTTAGTAATAAAATAATCAGAAACTTTGTCATAAAACCTTCGTCTTATGAAACGGAAACGAACGAAACGGAGCCTGTATATTTCTGAGATATTTCATAACGACTGAGGTAAAAATATAATACCAGTAAAAAAAAAAATCTACCTGAGACGTGCTTCAAGCCTCATAATCTCTCTAAGGGGCACTGTGGTCCTGGAACTCAAAAGGGGATGTCAAGAAATTAGGTGATGTTTAGCGAGTCTGGCAGTCCCTTCTGCTCCGCCCAACTCTTGGAGTCATAAGATGATCTTAAAAAAAGGGATATCTACTACCCATCGCAGTATAAGAAACGACTGTCTTACAATATTTATTATTCATCGCTACCTACATCGGACAACCGAAATATCATTTAAGTCCATGTTTTTCAATGGATGTCGTTCACTCACATCGAAACATCCTCGACAACTCAAAGATTGACCCCGCAAGGCGCGTCTACATGGCGCGCGCTTTGTTGAACACCCTCTATTTAGGGAGATTCTATTCGCAGCCAACTTTTAAGGCGCGTTTACGTGATTTGTGAAGGTTTTGTTGGCAGCACAGGATTGAATCCAACAAATATGCTCGATTGATGGAAATTTTTCTCTTATTACATGTTTGGGATGGGTAGAATCATCAAATGACTCCCGCCCTGTATGAAGTGAAGTGGAGTTAGCAGACCAAAAATCAACCACGTCCCTTCTGGTGGCTTTTGCGTTCCAGGGTTGCATTATCCTATAACGGGGCCAAAGCCTGCCGCGGTCGCGGGACTATGTAGTAACCGTGGCCCCGAACGTAAACTGCTATTAATGGACACCGTGGATGGGTGGAGTATGGGTGCAAGGACTCTTTCAAAGATTGACTACGTAAAAAAAGGTTGCAGTATTCTGCTTAGATAGTACAGCGGCCACATCTTAACAACAAAAAAAACTGACACGAGAAGACATGTAAAATAAACGTCTCATGAATTACATTTAGTGGAATTCAAAATCACAAAATGGATCATGAAGCACAAAGTTTTAAATCGTTTAGTAACTGCTGGTTTCAAGAGCTTTGTCACCTGAACGACCCTTACTTACTGTACTACTTACTGTCCCAATGTCAACGCGCCCTTAATCTATTCGCAACTTGTCAAAGTTTGAGCGCGCATCGACTTGTGAACGTCGTTCCACATGAATGGCTTAAGTCCTGTTTTAGTCGCTTTTGCGTTCGACACTATAACGACAACGTACTATAAAATGTACGTTGTTTTTTTTTTTTAAGTCTGGATTATAGCTTACTTTTAATTACGTTCATTTCAGCTTGGATTTCAAAAGAAAGACAGCGTGGCCGCATATCAATCAGCCTTTAACTATCTCACTACTGGGACCTTATTATGTATAAGGATTTGGGTCGTAATCCTCCAGGGTGAACCAATGCCGGTTAGTTGATGATACATATATTGCCTTTAAATATTTGGAACAAAGAAAAAAAAAGTACATTATAAAAAAGAAATATCTAGAAACGGATCCCTTAAATCATCAAAACACCCCGCATACATCAACATTTACATTCCATCAATAAAAACGACTAAAAACCGTTTATAAGCGTTATAAAAATATAATAAAGCTCGTTTATTAGCACTCAGTGGGATAACCGGGCCGGGCCCGGTTGCCGGCGCCGTCCGAGGCGATCTTATTAAGCTATACACATATCTACTCCATTCAACCGTGGATGGCTTGTCATTTGTCGGGAGCGTTACCGAACGCCACTACCTCTGTCTCACTCACTCTATTTTCACTTTAGTGAAATAGTTTTGACGTGGTGTATTGTTTTTCTTTGATATTTGAGAAAAGAGGAGAGATAGATAGATACATTTGTAAGCGCATTCAATGTGATTCACAGCTGTAATGTGACTTTTCAAAATACCGTCACTTCCCAATCAGGAACAATTTTTCCAAAAAGTGGAAAACTAAAACGGAAAAATCAAGAAAATCTAAATGGATTTACGATTACACCAATCCAGAAAAGGAAAATATATATTCAGGAAACTGAAAACACTAATTAAAACAGCAAGATAACTCATTAATGCAAAAATATATAATTATAAATTAACAACCCAGAAAGGACACAACATACAAATACGTAACGCACTCCAAGTTTCTTTTTCTAAACAAATAATAAAATTAAACCAAACACGAGAATTTAAGCGGGAAAGCCGCCATTTTGAATCAGACGAAACAGCACAGAGTAATGAAAAAGATGAGAAGCCCACCTCGTTTGTTTCATGCTACCGGCATAAAAGTACTTTTTATTTTCTAAATGGTCGGCTAAATGTTCCTTCCTTTACGTCCCGGATTTTTTGGAAACATATCTTTGCCGGTTTTACTGTTAGCCTCGAACATTTTCTATTGAAACCGGCTTCTATGTTTATAATACGTTTACTTTTTATGTTACATTTTTTTGGTGTTTGATATTGAAACTGCGGTGTTATTTATGATGTGTGTGTTTATAGTGGCTGTTGTATTTTTGTATATGTGCATAGGGGGTGTTTGTTATGTGTGTGGCTTATTGCCAAGATATGCTTTGCTAAAAAGGAAACTTGTTAACAAGGCCAGTTTCTTTATTCACTACTTAGCTTGTTCTAGTTTTCCTTAAATGCTAGATTTACCACTGGCTCTGGTAGTTTTGAGGTCTGAAATGGTCATACGGGAAGATAATTAAATAACTCATTTTCGGCAAAATATCCTTTACGACAATTGAAATTTTCGGTATCGATGTTGTTAGAATAAAATAGTCCTTTAAAAGAATATATAAAAATGAACTTCTTTATTTAGCAATAATTAAACTTTTTTAATTTATTTAGCAGTTAGCGATATCTTCTTTCACGCAGTTCATTTTGATTTAGTTTTAAAATGGTTGATCTTTAATTGCATTCTTTTAAGGTAGCTGTTAAATCAACGGGACAAAGGTACTTAATTATATATATAGATTTACTTCCACGAGGATCCCACGTAATCCCTCTAACTGGGTTTAATATGCTCATGATAGGATTGAGTTCATCTCAATGCAGATAGTACAACGGATGAGCAGTGTCGATCGGCAGTCCAATGCCTCGAAACAATTGTCGCTTTTACTCGGAGCTTAGACTAACAATGCTTTGATTGTTCGTGGTGATTCACAAATAATTGTTCCGAATAATGCGTTTGTATATATTCTGTCTTATTAGAGTTCTGAAGTTAACAATGAAACCACTGTCAAAGACACTTAAAACTAGAAAGCTGTAATTTGGCATAAATATGCACATTAGTGTTGTAATAATTGTAATCATCATCATTATCATAATCTAAATACTGTAGAAATATACGAAAATGAAAAACTTAGTAAACATGTACGATGGTTGCTATATTAAACTTCAAAACTAAGAAGTTCAGAATTTAAACTTATCTTTTTATCGACATTACAATGTGTCAACAAAACCCAACAAAAAGTATCAAACTAATAGGTTTTACAACAATTACGCCAAAAAAGGGGTAAAATAAAATCTCTTACATTTTATTTTTAGGGTCATTACATGTGATTAACTTTATTTATCTCTTTTAGCGTTTGGATACACACAACTGATAATTTCTATACGTAGCAAAGGCGGAGGGGTATGTTAGACGCGACTGACTAAAACAAAGCGTCCTAAACAAGCGCCCTCTAAATAATAAGATCTAAAAATAGCGAAAGACGAAATTGGAAATCTCAAAAAACAAACTTTAACTAGATTTTCCAATGTACCAGGCAAATTCACCAGGCTAGTTTTTTCGTTCCCTAAAAAACTTGTGGAGTATTATGAGCGTGTACGCTGAACGACATTTTGTAGAAACTGTGAAATCCTTAATTTATCTGAAACCAATTTTAATGAAACTTCATACGCTTATACAAAATACAAATCTGAAAAGTTAACTTCATTTTCCTAACTGTGGTTTTCGGGGCAACCCTTTAGAGGGCCAACCCTTTAGAGGGCCAAAGCCTGCCTGGGTTGCGGTACTCATGAATTACCGTGATCCCAGAACGTAAAGGGCTATTGAAGGACACCGTGGATTTTAATCAGTACGATCCTGACAGTCGCTCTGTCCTGGGTGGGAGGGCTCATTTGATGATTATACCACTCTTTTTTTTTTTTAGCGTGGTAAAATCATCAAATGAGTCCTCCAACCCCGGGCAGGGCGGGAGGGACTGTCAGACTTCTACTGACTAAAATCCACGGTGTCCTTCATAGCCTGTTAAGTTCCGGGGTTACGGTAAGGGAATAATCCCGCGACCCCGGCAGGCTTTGGCCCTCTGAGAGGGGCGGCCCGTCATATGATTATACCACTCTAAAAGAAAAGACTGTGGTTATCAAGTGTAACGCTTATCAAGAACCATGTGTTAAATTAGTATGATAAAATTCAGAAAGTAAATCTTATCTGGACTTGTTGCAGTTAGCTCTTACACCCTGCTATGCTGAAACTACTGAAAACATTCCTATACCTTGGTGATCACCATAATGGCTGTCTGCTTAACGTTTTAATAGTGTCAGGGAGTTCCTAGAGCATAAAATCGTATGACGGAAGCTGTTGTGTATATTACTGTAAAATTTGCATGCTTATATACCTAAAAAGCAAAACATGTATGTTCTAAAACTGTTTCCACCATCTTTTATACCATGTTTTATGTAAATAAATGAATTTGAATTTTAAAAAAATACAGCTAAAGTCAAACAAATACTTAAAAACGGATTCCCATTGCACTTATTAATACTTCCTAAAAGTAATAACATTTATGAAAACTACCATAATATCCTGACTCACCAAATAGGAGTTTTAATAAGAATTTCAAAGTAGCGATTAGTCTTTCCACAAAGAGTGATGAATATATGAAGAAAACGTACCATTTCAGTCTGTCTGTCTGCGCTAAATAAAACTGTATACGTCTCTCTTTCATCGCACAGAGTAGTGTCATAAATCAGAGATATTCCCAGGTACCTCGCGAAACTACTCTGTGAGAGAAGTATTTATTATTTTTGGTAAATTGAATGTGTGTTGTATGTTTTCGAGTGGGGTAGTTTTGGTTTGTGTTTTCTTGTGTTACTAATTGTATCTAAGTGGATTTGAGAAAATATTGAAAGATTGGCTTTTGTCAATCTTTTCAGTTTCTTATCAGTGCTCTGTTATTATTTAAATGACTTTTCAATTTAAATAAAGACAAAGTTGTATGACTGTAGATCCGATTCCAGATCATCATCATCATCATCAGCCTATAAATATTCCCACTGCTGTACAGGCCGCCTTACTGTGAGAGTTATTGGGCCATAATCCCACACGAGGACCTAGTGTGAGTTGATAGATGTCACATGTACGACTTTGCGGTTCTATGACATGCCGGTTTCCTCCCGATATTTTCCTTCACCGTTTTGAGATATGTGGTGATGAAATAAATTACACGATTTACAACTTGTAAGCCGGGGCTGATACCACTAGGCCCCTTTGCTACTATTCCAGATAATTTATGATATTTTTTAGATCCAAGATAATCTTCGAAGTAGTAGCTCAAAGTACCACAAACATTTATCAACACGATTCAATAAAAGATCTATCATCATAATACCATGTTATTGACGCTTTAAGAACCGAATTCGTTGATACGACCTCACAGGGAGCGCGTATATTAAATTCATAAGCTGATACTAAAACTCGTCCAAGTTATCACGTTTCACGAAAACTCTCCCCATTATGTCTACATCGCCTTTTTTACAGACATAAACAAAAAATAGATGTTTGAATAACGTATTTTTTGCGTCAATTTAAACATAATTTATTACACAAACATGACTTAACACGGTCATCATGCCAAAATACTAAAACTTTACTCCACTTAACACCATTTATTGCATGCCATTTCAAATCAGGAACCTTAAAAAAAGAACACCATTTAATTTCGCGTAACGTATTTCTAAACAAAGGGATTCCAGATTCAAATGCGTGGGGCGACTGCGCGGCCCCCACTAGGAGTTATATAAACTTCAAAAATAGAATTTCGCCGTCGCAACCCGGTTTACGACTTGGCTCATAAAAGAGGGTGGAACGGGCGGCCGTAAGGGGAACACAGCATATTTTCACCTTTATTTATAAAGGAAATTCGGTCAAGTTTGAGTGATGTTAATTTAAATAATATTTGTTGGTACGACGATATCGACGGGCAGGCTTAGAACTAATCTGTTTTTATTTTTGCAAATATACAGGAGGCGCTTTGGTGTAATGATTATAAACTTTTAGGGTGAATTTCTATTGAGACCATCTTAAAAGGACACCGTGGCAATGGAACGCAAATGCTAAGGGAGGGAACAGGTTGGACTTTTAATCAATAGAGAGTAACACTGTATTTTGCTAAACCTATGGCGAAAGGACTGATTGGATTATGATTTTTCCACCCTAATAAGGAGAGCGAAACTCCAAGGCCGTGGTGCCTTTTCAAGACAGCCGCTATCCATTTCTTAATGCAGCGGTAGGCAACCTTTTGATATTCAAGGGCCTCAAAGAGGCAATATCAAGTAAAGACGGGACGTAATTTTTATAACAAAAACGCATTTTCTTTTTCCTTATAATATTTATAAGCTTTTAGGTCGTAGTTAAGTTCTATTATGTTTTATCTTTATCTTTACATATAATAAAATCGTAGAGCTGTCATTCCTGTACATTGAATATTTTTTTCTTTTTGTATTTTTTTCGAGATCGATCGATTCTGATGCCAAATCAACTTTTTTTTTCTTTCGAAATTTTTTATATTTTTTCGATTTGATCTATCTCTTAAACTACTGTAAAGTTGTCGATCAAATTTTCCTCAAATATTCCTAATAATATGCTTCTGTTGATAGGCTATGTATCATTACGCTATTTTTCCTGGGAGATAAGCAATTTTAAATTTTGTTGT
Source organism: Agrotis segetum (assembly GCA_036375495.1). Lineage (NCBI taxonomy): Eukaryota > Metazoa > Arthropoda > Insecta > Lepidoptera > Noctuidae > Agrotis > Agrotis segetum. Next base: position 1,770,138 of record JAQSVV010000136.1, read on the forward strand.
TTTTATCTGTTTGTTTTTAGTTGGAAGCTAAACCACTGGATATTATTTAGTCAATTTTTCCCCAAATATTCCTTAAACTGCTCTTCTATTAGTAGGATATGTATAATTACGCTATTCCCTTTGGGGGATTAGCAATTTTATAATATGTTGATTTTCAGTCATTGTTGACATTTGTATAAGAACCGCTATTTGAAAACACTGTCAGCGTACTAGCCAGTCTGGATGGTATCCTGCTTGACTTTCGTGCAAGGGGTCTCTGGATCAAATCTCGCTGATTCTGTTTTTCACTTTTTGAATTTTCTTATATTTGTCCTGAGAGTTTCAAATAATTTAAAAAAATGTGTATACTTTTATTTCAATATTATTCGCGATTTTAAATTATTACTATTTTTTTTTCAATAGTTTTCTAGGATAAAAATCTACACTGATTTAAATTGTAGGTAGTAAGTTGGATATTTTTTTAAATTGTAATTGTTTCGAGGTGTGGAATTTTAAAGATTAGAAAAAATTTTGTTTATTTATGTTTTGAATTGGTGTTCAAACCAGTGCATAGATTCTGTTTTAAACGACGACAAGTTGTCAAGTCAAGTCAGATAGTTAGTTATTTTTTAGGTATCACGCGGAATGCAAGGGAGAAGAGCAATGCTATCGTACGTTCAATTTGCAGCGATACTGTAAATCAACCCAAAAATGATAGTCTAATGTTTAAAATAAACACGGTTCTTTGAAATTAATGTCGCTCAAATAAGGACGTTTCCTATGCAAACTATGTACCTAGATTTAACATTATTGATCTAAACTAATAATAAAAATGCAAGTATGTTTGTTTTTTACCTTTTCACGCATTACTACCTACTGAATCGATCGTCCCAAAATTTAGCATATACGTTGTCAGGAGTATAGACACGGATATAAGGTATCTTACATCCCGAATAACAGAAGAGAGCTGTTGCCGAGAAAACAATTACGTTCATATTCCAGATGGCGCCACACGATCCGTATTGTTTCTCAAATTCTAAAATAACGCAAGCGAAGCCGCGGGCAAACACTAGTTCAAAGATAAATAAATTCATAACTTTATGTTCCTATTTAAAAAATATATACCTGCCTATATAAATCAGGTTATCTCCTTATTTAAAAATGACGAATGCACGTTGTCGACCTCTGCCTTAGAGCAACAGGACTCCACCTCTTATGTACAAGGCATGATATTTTTTTAAGGACTATAACGATATCCTTTGATCACTCAAAGGACCGTCATAAAAAAGGTTGACAAAGGTTGGCTTTATTTCAAATAAAAGAAACAGTATTTCTTTTTGATTTTAAGTATGACCAATTTAAATTTTTTGTTCAAGATGGCGCCACTGTGTATCAGTCTCACTAAAACTCAAAAACGGCTTTACCGATTTTAATACAAAAAATATTGATGCATTCGTAATTTCGGTGGTTGTGCATTAAAAATAAACTACATTAGACTGTGAGACAGAATCGCGGCAGGCCACGAAGGAGATGGCGTTACGAACTGGATTATTTCCGTCAAACTTGAAAGAGGACGTGTGAGTTAGTGAGAAGAGAAAAGAGTAGACTTAGACCTTTCTCCAGAAGTGGGACAGAGACAGAACACACTAGGAAACAAGTCAATAATCTATTACAAGTATAATTAAGTAAATGCGCTTCAATAAAATATCCTGAAAAAAGTATCTAAAAACCTCAAAGACTATAAATAAATGCAATAAACAAAAACTACTAAATACTTCTCTCTCTACCATTCAGTTCCCCGCTCATTAAGTATACGAGACTTAAAGAGCTACTTTTAATTACTCTATTAATGCTCGTTTGAGACACTAAGCATTACCTAACGTTGTTAGAAATTCAACGTTTCCTTGAGAACTGAGAGTTGAAAATGCTTGAATGTGTCTTCATTTAGGCATTTCCTAATGTTAGCGAAAACGAGCACAAAGCAGCAAGCTCTTTGCATTTCCACTATTCTATATCCCTCCCCACCCCCCCCCCCTTTCTAGGGAACTCAATAGCTTAGTTTCAAAAGCTATAAATCTAAAGGAGCAAAAGCGTTTTCTCAAAATTTTACTGCAACAAAATTCATGAAGTCGAAAATGATAAACAACATTTTATGGCTCACAATTTTGCATAAGTTTAAAATGTTTGAGTATGTGACAAGTTGTTTGTGAATTTTGCGTGGACTGTCGCAATTTGGTGTTATTATCTAGTTTTGGAATGAACGGCACGGTTGGAGAAGTGACTGACTGTTCGACTGCGGCTTTACGTGTTATGGGTTCAATACAATCACGGATCAAATGTTAAACGACTGCTAGTTATTCCGGGTCTGACTGTTTGTTTATGAGAGTTTAAAATATTGTGAAAGCACCTAACATGGCGCAGTCAAAATTAATAAATATCGTATTCAAAAAAAAAAAAAATCTTAGAAACTGGAAGTCATAGGAAAAACTCTTTGTCTAGCAGTGAGAATATACAGGCAAGCAGTATCAGTGGAAACAGGCATAACTTAATAATACATCCACATTTGACCAGTCATATGGATCCAGTACATGGGGATCTAAATCCGGGCACAAATACAAACTCGGTGGCGGCTACTGAGAAATGTATGAAAAACTCAATAACTCTGATACCCAACCTGGGTATTGAACTCAGGATATACTTAATAATTATTACTCTACTTTAAACCAATGACATAAAAAGATACATCACTTCAATAAGATACTATATAATCTTTCACTAAACGAACAAAACAGTAACCATCGTTAATATAAACCAACTATCAAGCAACGTTTTTGTTACAAGCAAGTTATTAAAACAAACATGCGATCCCTGTCGAATACCTCTTACTAACGAGACTAGCTCGTACAAAGGGTTATACATGTATATCGCTATATATATATATACACTGTATACAATAGTTACCCGGAGGATATACATGGCGAGAACTATCTTATGAGACCGCATTACATCAACTTTGTACACAAAATGAATTAATGAGCTGGTTTCTTCAAATAAAAGGATAATATTAGCTTTTACGTATATTTGTGGTCTTATTTTGTGTTACTACTACTAATTAGGTTTTCTTTTTCTTGTACTGACATGAATTATATCTACGTAAAAACATTGTGACGGAATTCTTAGAACCAAAGAGTCAAAGAGATGTGACATCTACCAAGCCACACTGGGCCAGTTATACCCCCTTCCCTCTCAGAGAGAGGAGGCCTGTGTCCCAGAAGTGGGAACACTTATGCGTATATATAAATGTGTGCGAATACTTTATATCATGTGGTAAAAATGGTGACCTGGAAAAGTGGCAGTCTATTACTAATAACGATGATTGAAGAGAAAAGTGTTATGTATTTGATTTATAGTGTCAAGAAGCTTTTAGCAATTCTGAATGTCCATACATAGAAAATATAAAAATATTTTACTTTTGTATTGCCTAAGACTGTCCTTAATATCCCAGACATTGGGGCACGTTACATTATAGCAGGTTTTTGTTTGAGTAAAAAACTGTTTGATTAAAATTCAATGGCGTGGGATTGGCTAAACAAGTTACCGTGATCCTGGAATGTAAAGGGCTATTGAAGGAATACTGTGAATTTTAGTCAGTACGAGTCTGAAAGTTTCTCCCGCTCTACCAGAGGTGAGAGTACTCATTTTATGATTTTATGAAAATGAAAATGGTTACTTCAACAAAGGATAAGTACATAAATGTTTTACAAGCCTAGGACCGATTGACGGGGCCCCCCTCTCAGAGGGCCAAAGCCTGCCGGGGTTGCGGGATTATTTCCTCACCGTGACCCCGGTATATAAAGGGCTACTGAAGGACACCGTGGATTTTAGTCAGTACAAGTCTGACAGTCCCTCCCGCCCTGCCCGGGGTGGGAGGACTCATTTGATGATTTTACCACGCTAAAAAAAAAAAAAAAAAAAGCCTAGGACCGATGGTGGGACCTGAGATGTCGCTCCAGCCAGTGTGAGAGAACACATTTGACGATAATACCACGTTAAAAAAATTAATAATATTCAATAATCATGAAACAAAAACTTACAATTTTCAACCATTCAAATGTACATTTTCACAACATCATCATCATCATCATCATCAGCCTATTAATGTTCCCACTGCTGGTACACAGACCTCCTCTCTGTGAGAGTGATTGGGCCACAATCCACCACGCGAGCCCAGTGCCATTTTCACAACGCCTACAATTAAATACTATCGCAATTTACGCTTCCAAGATACGGACTCCGCCCAGTTCTGGTACCATAGTAACATTATTTTTTACTTACATTCTCCAATGAATATTAAGTGGTATTTATAAAAAGCCTCACAAATGAATTTTGTATAGCCGAATCACCCAGCAATCATCGGAACATTACCATATCAATTCTGAACAAACCTAAGCTCCTAATCACACGTTAGCACGGCGAACTGGTTCAGACATGACATCGCGGACCTCCATACATATACTCGCGGACCCCTAGGGGTGCGCCGACCACAGGTTGGGAAACACTGACTTAGACTCTGCCTAATATAATGGATGATCCCTTCCCCCGCGGGCTGTCGAAAATATCTGAACATTAGTAGCGTGATAAATGGTGGAAGGATGTATCTGATACATTGTTAGAAGATAGTGGATCTAGGTTGGATATTTAGACTATGGGAGGTTTCGAGATGATTGAGCGGTTTTGTGGTTGGTGATTAAGGGTTTTGAAGTATTATTAGGGATTGAAAATGGGTAAGTTTTTTAACCAATAGGCATATGTCAATAGAAACAATGTCAAAGTTTCGTTTTCAAAATCAATAAAGAAGAAACAATGGCTAATCAGCATGTCATATACGTTTCCAATTGTTTATCCAACTTTCGCGTTAATTCAATAGCAAAAGGATCTTACATTATTTTACATTTATTTTTGCCTCTTTTCTTATTTAAATCGAATATCTATCTTTCGCGCTAATAATTGTAAGAGCAACGGGTTTGAACTGCGCAATGCCCTTTTTATATGTATTTCCAAAACATAGGTACCTAAAATGATGCACATTCCTACCTATGAATTGATGGCAAGATTTTGTCTCAAACAAGAATTTTTTGACAAAACCTTCTAAACCGTCACGCTGCAGTTTCCGACATATTTCTTTCAAGGCTAGGCAAAAGAAGTGCAAAACCACGTTAAAAATAATCATAATAAGTCACTCAAAACTCATAAGAAACCTCAAATTCACTCTCTACAGAACAATTGTAATGATATTCAAAACTCAGTAAAGTAAGACACCAGTAAGTCTTATTTTGGCATGTCAGAGCAAAGCAAAGAACTGCCAACAAGATGAAATAGAAAGCCGACGAGATTTTGACGCCAATTCACCTTGATATTGGACGCGAAGAGATTTTCAGAGATTCCAACTTTATTCCAAGTTTTACATTTGAATTTTTGAGATATTACTTTAGCTACTGAGATGAAAATGAAAGTAATGTTCAGTACATCTTCATGTTAGGCTTAAAAATTGGTGGACGGCAGTTTAATCTTAGTTAAATGTATTTGGACTTAGAAATTATGTTCGTTTCTGTCTGGCCAAATGAAAAAAAGTCTGGCCTATTGGTCTAGTGGTTAGTGACCCTGACTGCTATGCCGGGGGTCGTGGGTTCGATTCCCACCCAGGACAAATGTTTGTGTGATGATCATGATCATTTGTTCTGTGTCTGGGTGTAATTTATCTATAATACGTATGTATTTAAAAATATATAATTATGTTTATCAGTTGTCTAGTACCCATAACACAAGCTCTGCTTAGCTTGGGACTAGATGGCGTTGTGTGATAGTTGTGAGATATTATTATTATTTAAGCTAGAACACCATTGTTTACAAACAACGGCACGTTTGGCGCAGTGGCTGAGTGATTGGAAGCTGCGCTGCTTGTCGCGGGTTCGATTCTCGCACGGAGCAAATATTTGTATGATCTACAAGTAGTTGTTCCGGGTCGGGGTGTTTGTGTATGTGAATTTATATGTTTGTAAACGCACCCATGACACAGGAGAAATTAATAGAGTGAGGCATAACAGAATTAAATTGCACATTTTGTACAACGACATTCAACTAGATTGACATAATTATTAGCTTCGATAACTTACTTAATAATATAAAATACTCGTGCATTTTCTTAATTATTTTTATACCATACATTTGATAAATATACATCCTCTATGGACGCTTGCTACACCAGATGTATATCGCTATATAGCTAAACCTTCTATCTCATACTGATTTCGGCCAAGGTTTTCGTTATTAAACTTGAAATTCATTAAAATCTCCAACTAAAATGTCTACATCGTTATGTAAAACCTAGAGGGATAGGTTTTCTACGTAAATAACGTAGAAAACCTATCCCTCTAGGTTTTACAGTAAAGAATATGAATATTTGTACGTACAGTCACGAGCAATAACATGTATCCACTCAACAACATTCGAACGCAGTTTACTCGTGAAAAACTGGTTTCCACTTTGAAACGAGACTTATTTTGTAATAGTATCGCTTCCAAAATAGAAGTCTAATGAAAAGGCAGAACTAAAGTTCTGCCTTTTCATTAGATCAATTTTGGTAGCAGAAAATCGATTTTGAATACTGCTTAGTGTATACATACTATTGCTCGTGACTGTACCCTTATTAAATTTATTTCTTGAAGATTTGCTTACAAAGACGAAAGTTAATAAGTTATTTATCATCACACTTGTAATCCCCAAAGAGGGTAGCAGAGATGAACTTTAGCCGCGTCTTAATCTAAGCTTGTTTCCAACTTCTTGGCAGGCCGCCGCCGCGGAATGCGTTTGTGTTAAATATAATATAAAGTACAGCCGTATATCATAACATACTTGAGATATATAAGACAACCTCAGAGAATAGGATTTTGAAAAGTTTCTTACATGACATGATTATCTTAAATGTATTTAAGGCCTTTGATAATGTAAATTAAACTACTGATCAATGTAAAATAGGAAATCCTGAACTTAATATTGACCTCACAACGTTCCCACTAATAATAATATTCCACAACTATCACACAACGCCATCTAGTCCCAAGCTAAGCAGAGCTTGTGTTATGGGTACTAGACAACTGATAAACGTACTGACATATTTCTAAATATATACATATTAAAGATAAATTACACTCAGCCACAGAACAAATGATCGTGCTCATCACACAAACATTTGTCCTGGGTGGGAATCAAACTCACGACCTCCGGCATAGCAGTCAGGGTCACTAACCACTAGACCAACAGGCCAGTCAACAGGCCACTGTTGGGAGACAAACCAACTCTCCGTAAGAAGTTCAGATTGAGATTTCCCAATCTCAACTTCTTACGGAGAGGTCGTTAGGATTTCTATCCTACTTACCTACTATAGAAAATTCCTCCCGTCACGAGGCCAACTAACTAATGTTCTTTATTAGCCTGTTAAATCAGCTCTTTATCAACCTGTCTTCCTATAAGCCACTTAAAGAAGAGTTAAAGCCTCTACATAAATCCTCATTAAACCAAAAACAATTCACCATATATAAAACAGAAATAACGAGTCTAAATAGCATCATAAAACACTTACAACATGGCCGTGTACAATCGGCACAAAAAACACATTCACAAAATATGTACGGTGCGCAAAACGGTCGGCTCCTAACCTCAACATACAGTTTTTCTCATTTTAAAAGGGGAAACTAAAAAAAAAACTCAATTACATTAGCTGGCGCGTTCCATTACACGAAATACGAAAGGCTGTAGTACTGGCTGAATAGAAAGGCGGCCTGAGGTTATGCTATGCAAAAGTGATTTTATTTACAAGTTAATTATTTTTAAAAGAATCGCGTTCTAGAATATTATTTGAAATTCGCATGGTATGCGAATTTCAAATATTTATTTTTTCGTGTATGCAGCCTAGTTTCGAATGTCTAGGACTGAAAGGTTTTGTTGGCGAATGAAACTGACAGGTGAGCGTAGAGTAATAGTGACATTAAGCGAAACAACTTAAAAAAAAGACAATATATTCAATGTATTAAATATATGAAAACAAAAATGACAATAAGTATATTCAATGTATTAAATAATGACAATGTATTAAGTTATGACAATATAAAAAAATGACAATGTATTCAATATTTGGCAATTATATTCAGATGATTTATATCATTTTTTAGCGGCCCGTCCGCGCCTCCCGGCTTCGCACGGGTGGACATGTTTTTACATAGCCTATGTTACTCAGGGTAAACGTAGCTTCCTAATGGTGAAAACAGTTTTAAAATCGGCACAGTAGTTTTTCAGTTTTGTTTTTTTTTCCTAACATACACTATTACACATACAATTACAAAAACACAATATATATAATATTTCTCTTCATAATATTAGTTAGATTTAAGAGCGTGCAAGTGTTAAAAAGTGTCCGTGATATCACAATATGGCGCCTGCTAATATTCCTTAAAAAAATGCGGCACAGTTAGTGATATTATTTAAAAAAATCATGGTGAATCTAGTACCAGTAGTAGTGTTTTTCTTTGTTGTTTTCATTCATATAATTTTGTTTTTTCTGTACTATGTGTTCCAATAAATCTTTTTTCTTTCTTTCTTTTACGAGTGCTAGCCGTTCATCAGAATATCCTAATTTATTTTTATATCACCTCATTTGTCATAAGAAAGCCGTACGTGAGATTTTAAGTGCAAAAGTTAAAAAATTTAAACAAGCTAAAATTTTAAATTTTAAATTCCATTTGAATATCATGTGTTCACGCGTGCTTCAACGAGATGGAACAAACGACAGTTCACATAAAACAGATGCAGAAAAACATTCATAAGAGTGGTTTATAGCACTGTGGTGTTCATTTAAACAACTATTGAAGAATTGTTGTGTATTTTTATAAACGTGCGAAACTTTTGACAGGGGTTTTTCTCGCCTTCATTATACAGGCTGATCCTTGAAATGGGTGTTACTAGACCTTATTTGCAATAATGTTAACCTCGACAATATAGGGTCCAAACTCACCGTTTTACGTGAACCACTTTTTTATAGATGTGTGGAAATCAGTTCTTCAATTATCGCATTTGTATATAAATTATAATAATAATAATATTCCAACGCCATCTAGTCCCGAGCTAAGCAGAGCTTGTGTTATGGGTACTAGACAACTGATAAACATACTTATGTATTTCTAAATACATACATTTATAGATAAATTACACCCAGATACAGAACAAATGATCGTGCTCATCACACAAACATTTGTGTTGGGTCGGAATCGAACCCACGACCTCCGTCATAGCAGTCAGGGTCACTAACCACTAGACCAACAGGCCAGTCATGTAGGATTTAGAGTCACATTTAAATTGGACCAGATCGATATTTTCTAAAAATAAACTGTTTTGTTTAGACTCACAGGAATAAGCAAAGTTTAGTTTAGTTCAAGTTATAAATAGTTTGAGTCTAATTTGAATGGGTTACCTATTGGATTGATTGATCTTTCAGTAAGTATTAATAGTGTGTTTATAGATATTATCTATAAATAAAATCTCTCATCGTCTGGTCTACATTCGCGTGACCAGAGGCCTGGTGCTTTCTTTTGGCAAAGAATTAGCATTTCCGTTCGACGTGATTATGCAGCCAGTCGTATGAGCATGTTTCCGGGATAACAGCGATGCGGAGGAGTACTTTGACGCGAAGTGTCTTATTATTTTTTAATAATCAGTTTAGTTTTCACTTAGTCTCCTTTGTGAATATTTAATAATGTTTTCATTAGTGAAAAACTCTTTAAAATAAAGATTTGAAACCTATGAGCTGTAGTCAGTACTGCATAATAGTTTATTATGACTTATCCATGTTTAATGTGTCTTCTATTAATATATGTATATCACTCTCGTACTCTTGATTCACTAATAGTTAGTTCCATAAACCTAACATCCCAAACCTACTAGAAAGTATATACATGTTAACATAATGTAAATATAAATACATGTAATATAATTTCAAAGATCTTCAAACTCCAGCTTAGCGTAGATAATAGAAATCTTAATTAAATCCTCAAATTCAACCGAATAGACCCAAAATTCTGTGCATGACAGCAAGATTCACTAAAACCCACGGAACCACAGCGTGCAGCGTGTGCAAGCCAGATATAATCTAGTGCGGGGTGCAATGTGCAAGGCAAAGGGGTGGCAAATGATTTTTTTTACTGTTAAACTACTTTACTCCGTGCACTGCGCTTTGTTTTATAACCAACTGTAAAAGTGTATTTGGAAATTCGGGTTTTATTTGATTGTAGGATGTTAAAAGATTAAGGTTGAAAATGAGAGAGCAGTAATGGCCTATATAATAGAAAGTCCCAGTTCTAACTCAGGCCTATATTACTTAGTGTAATTTATTTCATCACCTTTGCTCTCATAAGCAATGAATGTAAATATCGTGAGGAAACCGGCATATCCTAAAACCAAGAATTCAAAGATATGTAACATCTACCAATCTGTCTACCTACATTAGTCCTCGTGGTGGATTTCTCCATATACACTCGGTTCCAAAAATAACGGGTCAGTCACATAAACCCGAATATCTCCCGAACTACGTATGCCATCCTAATGAAACGAAGACTGTTCAATTGAGAATTTAATTATACAGATAAAAAATAAAATAAAACTTAGTTGCACCCACAACATCATAATCTAAATTAAAAAAAAACTAAAGTAGTCATATTTTTCTTAAGATTACATTTTTTTATGATTGTTTTTTTGGTGTTTTTCATCACTTTCTTCATATTTTAATACTTTGTATTGCCTCCACGAGCTCTTCTGACAGCTTCCAGGCGATTAGGCATGCTGTAGACCAAATTTCGGAGCCGGTGCTGAGGAATACCTACCCATTCCTCCACCAGTGCTTGTTTGAGCTCGGGAAGCGTGATTGGTGGGGGATTTCGACCTTTCACGCATCTCTGAAGCTCGTCCCAGGCGTGCTCGATGGGGTTTAAGTCCGGGCTTCGCGCTGGCCACTGCATGAGTTCGATACCGACCTCTTCAAGGTAGTCATGTACAATTCTGGCGGTATGGGGACGCGCATTATCATGCATTAATATGCCATGCCGGTCCATCCTGGCCATGAAAGGACCTAAATGTTAATTGAGGATCTCTTCCACGTACCTCTCTGCATTTAAAGTTCCATTTTGAATGAGTACTAGCTCGGTGCGGGCCTCAGCAGAAATCCCAGTCTAAACTTGTACGGAGTCCCCACCGTACGCCACTTTTTACTCCACACACGCTTGATGGAAGCGCTCCCCTGGTCTTCTGTACACTAACTGCTTACCATCATGCTTATAAAGCATGAATTTAGACTCGTCCGTGAACATTACCCTAGACCAATCGTCTAGTGTCCAGTTTAGGTGCTCGCGCACGTATCTCTGTCTTGCAATTCGATGTCCCCGTTCCAGTTTGGGGCCATTTGCGGGCCTCAATGGTTTCAAATTTGCTTCAGCATTACGTCTTCTTACTGTTTCAGCGCTTAAATTGCCACCTCCAAAGCGAATAAAGTGAGTTTTTAGACCAACAGCAGTTTGAAAACGATTTCGGAGCATTGTAGCCACCAGTTGTCTGTCTTCCCTACAGCATGCCTAATCGCCTGGAAGCTGTTAGAAGAGCTCGTGGAGGCAATGCAAAGTATTAAATGAAGAAAGTGATGAGAAAAAGCAAAAAAACAATCATAAAACAAAATGTAATCTTAAGAAAAATATGACTACTTTAGTTTTTTTTTAATTTAGAGATTGATATTGTGGGTACAACTAAGTTTTATTTTATTTTTTATCTGTATAATTAAATTCTCAATTAAACAGTCTTCGTTTCATTAGGATGGCATACGTAGTTCGGGAGATATTCGGGTTTATGTGACTGACCCGTTATTTTTGGAACCGAGTGTAGTTAGGATGAAACCTGTCCAGTTCGTTCCAATTTATGGTAAGCGTCCACAGGTCCGCATCGTACGTATCGGACGCATCGCATCAAACGGATTTCTGTGTCTGCAACGATCGGATTGCCGACGCGAGTATCAGCAATCGGATTGCCGATGCCACCTTCATCGCTTCTACTGATCGGCATTCCGTATGACGTCATCGGTACGCATTGCATTAAGGCATTGCCGACAAGCCGTCCGTACGATGCGGATCAGTGGACGCAGTTGTATGAGTTTTCATACAAGGCAAACTAAAATCCTTTACGTACGATACGTGCGATGCCGACCTGTGGACGCACTCCTTCAACATAAACAAAATTCTGGTTAGAAAGAAATTATTATTTTTGTCAGTCCTACTAAGCAAGTTTAAAAATAATTTCACGTCGAGTAGCTCATGGAAAATTTTGGTTAGCGATGCATAAAACCGATGCCATAAAGCCACGCGACTATTCGTTCATACAATAAACTATATAATTATACGAAAACTGGCATCTCAGTTAAACGAACCACTACAACTATAACTATTAAATTACACACGCAAAATACCTATTTCGGCGATCAGGGCTGGGTCAATAAACACCAGCATTACTTGACCTACATTCACAAACTATTTGCTTCCGCCAAGAGATCTCCTTATACTGGACAATTCAAAATTTAGTGAAATAAAAACTTATTTCAAATTGCAGGAAATTGAACTTTGTTGTAATAGTGTTAGAGGTTATTGTGTAATGGTTTTAGTATTTATGATGTGAGCAATGTTTGAAATTATCGAGGTTTTCGTGTGAGATGTTTTATTGGCATGTTCAAAGGAAGCCATACAGTCATGTTTTAATGAAAGGGTAATTGAAATCGTGCAAAGTTTTGTTGACTTTTTCTATCAAATTTTATTTAATAGCAGTCTTCTTTGCGGTGGGAAATTATCAATATGAGTTGTTCGGCTCTGGGTACAGTGGTCAGGGGACTGTCAGACAAGTTCGACTAAAAATCAGTTCCTACAATTGCTCTTTGCATTCCAAGGCTTCAGTAACGTCTCAAGACACTCCCTCGACTCTGCATCATCTTTATCGAGTTACATCAGTTCACTGACAGCGCCGTCAACAATTTTTTTATCAAAAAAGGACCATAAAATTGTACTGAATAAAATCCACGATGATTCTTCAATTACCTTTTACGTTTTAGGTTCACGGTTACCTTAAGAGACAATCCCGCGACCCCGGCTTTAACCCTCTAAAGACTACAAAAATTCCAACCTGCTAATGAAAAAGTTAAACTCAATCCAACTCAAATCAAGGCTAGTCTATATTTAATCTAGATTTCTAGCCCCAAACTAGGTATTGTCGACTTCCGCGAACAGCGCCCCCTGGTGAGTGTTTGGTGTCACGCGAATGACCCATCACTGATAAGCGCTGATAACACATGCTTGAGCACTGCTTTATCGGTGCATTTGAACTTTAAAGCAATGGAATTTGTGTTTTACGTCGTGGGTTCGAAGCGAGAAAGGTAATTTATATGTTATCACCAAAACTCTTCAAACTACAAAAAGGCTAGATAAATTCTAGACTCAAGACCAACTTTCTTTGAAAGCTTTTGATTGTAAACACCTCTTAATAAAATCACATTGAAATTTGATTTATATTACTCATTGAGTATTCGTTTGTGTGTGTGTAATGACAAACGTGTTTTCAATTTTTTTATGATTTTGGCGATTGAAAAAGAGTGTCCATAGAGTTTCTTGCCCGTTCTTCTCCATAGAGATCTACGCTTTGGAATGCATCTACAGTACCTTCACAGTTTTTATGTCTTGTGACTGGGACTGTAGCACCGTAACTATTTTTAAACTTATTTTACTGGCCTACTTGAAATAAACGATTTGATTTTATTTTTTTACAACAGAATATTGATATAAGACAGCTGAAATCTCTCCATATAAATAAATTATTATTATATCGATGTAATTAATTCTAATCACAGTACCAATGAATTTGATTTATCATATAACTAATTAATAAATAACAGTTTCTCGCACAAATAAATAAACCACGCTCATTCAGAAACTCATTATAAATTTAATTAAAAAATAATACATAAATACACCCGAGCGATTCAGTAATGAAATTAAATACCACACAGTAATTACCGCTACGCTTCTCGTAGCATTTGCGTAGCGCTACGCCGTAGCACCGTAGCAAGGGAATGTGTAAAGTGGAAATTGTATTGTTACTTGTTACTGTTGGTTACGCATATGAGGCCTTCTTACTGAAAGGTATTAGGACTTACCACTAAAGTTACTGTCAAAGAAGGTTTTAAGTGTTGAAGGTGTAGTAAAGGCTATTTTGTATATCGATAAAATAAATTTTGGCCCACACTAGGAATTTCTCCTGTATCGTGGGTGAGTTTACAAACATAGAAACATACACAAACACCCAGACCCGGAACAAGTACTTGTAGGTCATACAAATGTTTGTTCAGTGCGGAGATCGAACCCGCGACACCAAGCGCAGCAGACCAATTGTTCAGCCACTGCGCCAAACGTACCGTCAATTAATTTCAAATAATTTTCGTTAAAACCCGGTTTAATAATCCGCTATTAAGTTACTCGAAACCCAATCTCACTTTACGTTGAATACCAAAAAAGGTTCCATCGCGAATGATTTCCCTTTCGCGTTTTGTTAGCATTACTCTTCAAAAGAAACTCGATATCTTTGTACTGTTGAGTCGTTTCCTTTCGTTACTGAACAAATCCTGATTATTTTCAACTCTTCCACGTTGAGACTTTTAAAGGCTACAGGTACTTCCAACTTAAATTCTCATTAATTGATTTAAATATAATGGCTATTTGACAGTATCAATAAATTACAAATTGAATTCACCTGTCATTTAGAGTTTTGAAAAATAAAGGACACATATTTTTTCTTTTGTAAAACTGTAAAACTAAATGAAATTGTACTAAATTGTGTCGTATTTCTAATTTTAAAAACATCGTATCTCCTTCAACTAACTTTAGTTTACGTAAAAAAAAACGGTTCAAATATAATCTGACGGACTAAGATCATTAAAATGTTTCAGTCAGATAGCCAATTCATGCCGCGTGACATCAGGTAAATAATCTTACTTCTAATCATCATGTAAATAATTAGAAGTAACGTATTTTGTTCTAATTTAAATAGCATCATATCTTTTTCAATTACGGTTTGCGTAACAAAAGAAAAGGTTGGAAAGAGAAAAGGGAGGCCTTTGCCCAGCAAGCAGTGAGACAGAGCATAAGCTATTAAAAAAAACACAAAATAAAAAATGAGGGGCAAATAATTTTTGATAATCTATCTTACTATTATTAATTAGATTTTTAGGCATCTTACCTTTTCTTATTTTTAAAAGGAAAAAAATATGTTTGTGTTTTGTTTCTTTGATCAAAGAATTTCCCTTTCGTTCTCTATTTAAATTACAAATCAAAGACAACATCACATAATAGTATGAGTTATGCGCCGTCGCATCTGATATGGCACCTACACTTCAGTATCATAACTGAAAAACTGTAAATATTTGAACAAAGATAGCAGTTGTAAACTAAACTGAAACAACGCGCTGTCGTGTGTCAGTTTCAGGCCGAGTTTGTCATAAAAGTATGTAGCCATGTGGCCTTCAGTTATTTTTTTAATTTCGTTGATAGTGATGTTGTGTTAACAGCGTGTGGTCTCAAGTGAGTTGAGGCCTATATATTTTTGGATGGGTTATTAATTAGATGGTTGAACAAAGGCGAAAATAATTATGGAATATTTATTCGGTTTCCTACGATCTATAGCGTTTAGAGCAGTGTGGTTAGGCTTTTTTTTTAACGTTGTAAAATCATCAAATGAGTCCTCCCACCCCGGGCAGGGCGGGAGGGACTGTCAGACTTCTACTGACTTAAATCTACGGTGTCCTTTAATAGCCCTTTATGACCCGGAGTCACGGTAATGAGATAAGTTCCGCGACCCCGGCAGGCTTTGGCCCTCTGAGAGAGGGGCCCTGTCATTATGCTGACGCGCTCTTTGAGGCGCGCGTGGAACGCGCCGTCGACCCGGGCATGGTCCATGGTCGGGCAGCGAGTTGCCCTTTTCTCGCTGCCAGTGCGGTTACGCTAGGTAATCTTGGTTAAAAGCTTAACACAAAGATTTATTTATTCGATTGAACTTACACTTAAAAGCGTGTATGCCATTCGTCAAAATCTTCAAGTCTCTTATTTCAGAAATGACTAAACCGATGTCAGGTGGCCTACCATGAACTCTTAACGCGATCCAGTTCAGGCTGTGGGAAAGAGATGGCGCTAGACGACTTGTATAGCTCTGTCCCTTTCCCACAGCCCAAACTGGATCCCGTTAAGAGCACGAGCTCTTACAAACATTAAAACAGAGGCCTTACCACGAGGTAAGGCCTCTGTTTTAATGTTTGTAACCGCACCCACGATACAGGAACATTCTTTTACTAGTGTGGGGCAACGTATTTACATGTTTTTTTTTTTTTTTTAGGTGGTAAAATCATCAAATGAGTCCTCCCGCCCTGGGTGGCGCGGAAGGGACTGTCAGACTCTTACTGACTAAAATCCACCCGTGTTCCTTCCTATGCCCTTTACGTTTCGGGGCCACGGTAACCTGGGTTAAGAAAAAGCCCGCGACCCCAGCAGGTATTTGGCGTGAAACACGACGCACCACCGACCCGGGCTTGGTCCTTGGTAGAACTCATGAAAAAAAAAACGTATTTTCATGATTTACGAAATATTTGTAAGAAGTCAAAGTCAAATCGTTTATTTCAATTAGGCCATCTTAGAGGCACTTTTGAATCGTCGAATACTAAAATTAAAGGAAATGGTATGGGATTGATTCTATATCCTTTCTAGAGATTAAAAAAAAACAACAATATGTGGGTCTTTAACTTACATCGGAAAGTTCCTTAGAAACAAGATTATAAATCATAATTCTAGTAAACGAATATTTGAACAACAATGTACGAAATATCACTCATCCACTGGCATCCAACGTAATTACAATCGCAATAAACTCTGAAGTAATAAAACAAATAGCAGTTTTATCATTACGTGACTACAATCAACAACCCGATAATAATGCAGATGACTTATTTTTGGACATCATAGAATGGAGAACAAACGCGAACCTATCATTAATAAAAAAAAAAAAGAATACTCTAAAACTTTATGTATCAATATCTGGTTGACCGAGCTTCGCTCGGTTTTTCAAATGTCTATATCTTGGGAACCGAGCGTTTCTCGGACCAGGGACCTTGATAAATCGATTGCTTGAGCCGAAAAACCCCTAATCTGTAACTTTCATGAAAATCCTTGGAGCCGTTTTCGAGATCCTGATTATATATAAATATACAAGAATTGCTCGTTTAAAGATATTAGATATAAAACCGGGGACTGTTAAAAGTATTAGACTACTTTTGTCGTTCAACACTACTTTTGTAGGTATTTAGGTTACAGTCATATCCCTTGGGATGAAAGTTATGGAAATTCATAGGGACACTATCTTTTGTATACGCACATTACATATTATGTTACACATCAAGCTACGAATAACCAGTATTAGCTGACCTTTGACAGTGTTTTTTTTTTTAACGTGGTAAAATCATCAAATGAGTCCTTCCACCCCGGGCAGGGCGGGAGGCTGTCAGACTTTTACTGACTAAAATCCACGGTGTAATTCAATAGCCCTTTATGTCACGGTAAGGAAATAATCCCGCGACCCCAGCAGGCTTTGGCCCTCTGAGAGGGGTCCCCCGTCAGTATGCTGACGCTCTTTGAGGCGCGCGTGGGACACAACGCGCCGTCGACCCACCTTTGACAGTGTGGGAAGTTCATAGGAAGCGAGGCCAATATAAACTGATTTTGTATGCCTGGATATGTAGCCGAGCGTATAATAAGTATCTACTGTATATAACTTCTCAACGGTTAATACCACGGATACTAATAAAATACACTCCCTTGGAATAAAGCCGAAAAAAAGTTTAATTTATTTAAATTTAACTTCTTAGTATAAAGTCAAAATAAAGTGATTTATGCTGGTTGGATCAATTTGTTCCAGAGCTAGTTATATTTTTGCTTTTTATTTAATCTCTGATCTATTATAAACTTTGTCGTCATGTCTTACTTCTTCTAAGACCTCTTTTGGGTCTGTAGGTACAGTCAGAAGAAAAGCAGTTGATCATGAAAAAAATATTTATAATTACGAGCTCCAAATCCTTTCCTACACCTAGACTAAACCTATCTAACAATTTCACTTTTCATTACAGACTAGAAAGTGACTTATCAGTCGAGTTTCTTCACTCCGTTGTGTCAACAATCATATTTATACCTATACGTTGTAAATGTTTACACACAACATTCATGAGTTAGTGCGTTATCAAATACACAGGCCAATAAGATAAGAAAGACGATTAACTCGATAGCTGAGATAAAACTATACCTATTACATCAGTGATAATGTTCCATTATGGTTTCAGAAAACGTCAAAATTCTATTGAATTTTGTGCTTAAATAAAATATTAAACATGTTTAACCGTTGGTGAAAGTCGCCTTAAGGGCGACTTTCACCAAAAGTTTTATAAACATGTTTAATTATTTTTTTTTATTTAGTTTCAAAATTCAATAGAATTTTGACACTAAATAAAATTTTAAACATGTTTAACTTTTGGTGAAAGTCGCCCTAAGTTTGATTCGATTTAAAGAAATTTAATCAATAAATATTAATTTGAACAATAGTTTAGATTAATATACTTTCCTTGTCGTGTGTAATTTAACTTGAGTAATTATATTGTTTTACGTAGGAATTCAACGTTATATATCTTTACTAGCTGTTGCCAGCGGCTTCACCCGCTACAACTCAAAATTATCCTACGGGAACATAAAATCAGAATAAAAAGTATCTTATGTGTTAATCCAGGTTATAAACTATCTGTGTATCAAATTTTAGTCAAATCCGTTCTGTGGTTTTTGCGTGAAAGAGTAACAAACATACCTACATACATATACATACATCCTCACAAACTTTCGCATTTATACTCGTAATATTAGTAGGACATTACCTCTGTGACTAGTTAGGAAAGGTTCTTTTAAATGCTAAAATGTAACCAGAAATAATTAATAAAAATTGTGTTGAAAATTTAGACCCAAGTGAAGCCCTCTCCGCAGTGGTAGGCGCCCGCGGCGTCGGACGTCAGCAGATGATCTCCGGCCACCGTAGGCGCGGGCATGCGGGCAGCGAGTAAAGGGCAACTCGCTGCCCGACCAAAGACCATGCCCGGGTCGACGGCGCGTTGTGTCCCACGCACGCCTCAAAGAGCGTCAGCATGTAATGTTCAACACAGTGTAAATTGTTATGAATGAAATGAAATGGCATAATGACGGGGCCCCCCTCTCAGAGGGCCAAAGCCTGCCGGGGTCGCGGTATTATTCCCTTACCGTGACCCCGGAACATAACAGGCTATTGAAGGACACCGTGGATTTTGGTCAGTAGAAGTCTGACAGTCCCTTCCGCCCTGCCCGGGGTGGGAGGACTCATTTGATGATTTTACCACGCTAAAAAAAAAAAAAGTGAAGCCCTCTCGGTCAGCTTATCAATTATAGATATAGAAACTTTCTTTGTTATACCCACAGCTACACCAATATTAAAACTTAATAATAAAATGAGTTCAAACTATATACGACCAACGGCAGTCGGTAAAGTGATATTCATTCAGTTATTGATATCTTACTGATAAAGAAAAGCTAGTAAAAAATAATACAACAAAGAATATATTAATATTAATCGATGCCCTATTATTATAGCTTATCATTCCATGATCAATCAAATATTTACATGAACGCACAGTTTCTTGCAAAGTGAACCGAAACAAAACGCCTGAATGAAGAATAAGGGAGAAGGAACATATAGGCGGATATATAAGGAACACATACAAACGATACACGTATATATTTGTATTGTAAATTATTCGTAATATGTTTCCTATATTAAATTCTGGAGTCGTATCTTTGAAATAGGGAGAATCGTGTCACACTTGAAATGTGATTTGAATATATACCAGTGTTTGTTAAATACTTATGTATATATCTAAGTTTGTTGATTCACAATGAATATCAAAGAAAAAATAAGACAGTCATTGTAGTACTTACTTCAATTAAAACGAGTTATTCGGGTTAACCTAGTAAATCTAGTATTTTATTTTTTAAGTGGTAAAATCATCAAATGAGTCCTCCAACCCCGGGCAGGGCGGGAGGGACTGTCAGACTTGTACTGACTAAAATCCACGGTGTCCTTCGGTAGCCCTTTGTGTGCCGGGGTCGCGGTATATGTATGTCCCGCAACCCCGGCAGGACTGTGGCCCTCTATAGGGGGGCCCCGTCACTATGCTGGCGCTCCTTGAGGCGCGCGTGGGACACAACGCGCCGGATAGCGCTAGTATAGCTTGTTCCAAGCATTGTCATTGGTTCAAATCAGTTCAAATCTTATAGGTACTTCAAAATAGTACTACGTCATTGGTGGAATTAGGACTAAGCTATGGTGGCGTCATCTACAACTAGCTTTGACTTGCCTTCCCCAATAAAACGAATTACTCAAGTGAAGGTGTGTAGTCATTTTGTAGATCTTTGACAATCATCAATGTTAGTCAGAAGCTTGAAGGTCTGACAACCAGTCCTACCATGGGGTATCGTATTAACCAGTTACTGGTAGGTCAGAAAAGCAGTTGCTTCAAGTAAATACTGGAAGCCGATTGAAAGATGAAATATGAAAGGAATTTTTGAATTAAGATTCCTTAATAATAACAGCTTTGTGCTTATTTGAATCGAAATGAAACTGTTTTAACACCTCTTTTTGGGGTTTAAAAATCTTCAAATGAGTCCTCCAGTCCTGTGGCTCAATCACATCAAGATTTCAATATTTTATTTACAGCGTGCTTGGAGTATTTACTGCGTTTATTGTTTGGAAAAATGGAACAGTGCCTCTAGTATACGAAGAAGGAGCTATTTTTTTCCTTGAAATTAATGTCAAAGTTCCAGTTTACTTTACTTCACAAAGAACTGGAAATTCATGATAAGGCCTCTGAGTGGAACAGAAAGGAGTGTCAAAGCCTTACTGACAAAAACACTGTCTTCCTACATATGCCCTTTGCGCTCCAGATTCACGGTATCCTACTTAGACAGTGCTAAGACTCATTTTTACACCTTGTCCTGAAAATTTTGTAAAATACAGGCGCACTTTGTTATTTTTTTAGTTTAAATTTTTCATCAAGAACCTGTTCAAAATTGTACTTGGTAAAGTTAGTTATGAAACTTGGATTACAACTTACAAATCGCTTAAAAGTAAGCGAAATATCTACAAGTAAGTAAAGTTAAATGAAAACACTTTTCCCGGTCGACAATCCATCTGGTTTCATTCTCAATATTACAGAATTTAAATAGTATTATTTTCATGAAAGTAATTCCGACTTTCATAAGAGAGAATATTTTCGATGGCCATATTATTTTTATATAGTACCGAAGAAGCCGATCGTTTGCGGAAACTTTCATTTTATACGCATTTGGTAGTGTGACCAAAATATCATGAAAACCGTGTGTGTACAGTAACTGGGCATTATATTTGAATTTCATGGAAGTATGTTTTACTTACAAAATAATATGAAGCTACGTCGCTTTAAAATAAAGTATTTTTTTCTATTTAATCTTAACCAAGTTACACTGTGTTATAACTTTTTTATTTTCACGAAAAAGAAAAGGGTTGAGGACTCCACCTCCTCCAACATTATTAATATTATAAATTTAAAAAAAATGGATTTTTGCGAGGATGGATGGAACTTTTTTCCACGTAATGATGAAATCTGGTACACAGATGGTTAACAATCTGGATTAACGCAAAAGATAGTTTTGAGAGTTAAACTACACAATATTATATATTAGTTGTACTACTTAAATAATAAAACATTATTACTGAAAACTCTTAACGAAGCGACCGTAATATTCATAATAAAAAATATAGCTTTCATTATATATTAACCGAAATTGATTAAGTATACATACATCCATTTAACATAGTTACTGTTTCAGAGGTTTTAACCTAAAATAAAGAATCCATAAAAAACTTTGAAACATTTCGGAGAAAAAATCCGAAATAAACTGGTAAAGAAAACCCGAAGATAATTCTGTTATTAGACAAAAACATGCACATTTGTTTGTCCACGTTTCAAGTCACGTGACAATAAGTTGGCACAATCTTATCTAATTCAACCGATTTTGATTTCTGTTATCAACTGATGCATCCGTTATTCGACTTGATAACAAAATTCTGGACAAATTAAAGATTTACGTGCCTTTTAATCTAGCTAGGTTTTATTTTTAGCTAGAGTTAATATAATCTGTGGTTTTCAACATACCTATTCTTTTTTTATTTTCTACAGGACTTATAAATAAAAAAGTTTTTATCCAATAGGCATCGAAATCTGCCCTTAACACAATCTGTAACTATATCTAAAACTAAATTAGAACGTTACAGAATAATTTATGTGACGTTTTAACTCGGTTATAACTGAAACATGTGAAATTTTAACTGAAAAATCGATACAATTAAGAATAAGCCAGTTTTAATATTAAATTATCGATTTTATTCGCACTTGTTGGATTAAGGCTCTGGAAATACTGTCACAAACCATGACATCGAGTTAAAATCAAACCTTTCTACGAAATTCATCATACACGAACATTGAATTTTCTTAATTTTCATACCTAACAATATTTTCATTTACAACCTTAATATTTTTCAGCGATTCACTCAACTGAAACTATCTAACGTCGTAGAACCACAATCTAAAGGGAAAACTGAAACATTTTCATAAAATTTTCATGGTTCTACTCCTAAATCGAGTACTCCTTCATAATTTGTAAGGTTATTTGTATAGTCTGTACAGGTTAACGTTTTCCAGTTCGTTCTCGACGCACGAATCCAACCACTCTGACGTTGATGCTATGTGCACGTGGAATGACACTGACATTAGCCACATTATCTATCTAATGTTCTCAAATTATTCAATTAAGATAGTTTTTCACACAGACAGCGGCCCTAACACCCTTATCAACTCATCGCAAATAAGAAACCACTAAAGTACATAGAAAAGTGAAAAATACGCACCAGAAACGTTGTTGTTCGTCTCGCTGGGCTGTTGTTGTGTGCGACCTGGGGTGCTCACGTGACCCTACCGTCGGCCATCAGATCCGGGGGCACGTGTTAATGTAATATTGTAAACAGAACGCATTAGCGGTGTATTGTGTGTTTGACGTGACGGTGGCGACGCGATCGCGGAGACACGCGCGGTCGGTGCGCGGCGCGGCTGCTCACTGGCGGCGGCGGAGAGCCGGGCGGCGCGCGCAGGCGCCGGTCGATCGCCGACACTCGGTCACTGGGCCGGCATTGTCTTGTTTCGCGTTCGAAAACAAACCTTTGTCTAGGCGGGGGAGACCGCGAGGCGCCTCGCGCCGCCCCAGTCGGTAAAATTAGTTGTGTGTTTCACACCTGTTGGTTTGTTAATCACGTACTTCAGTATTCTATTACTGAATCATTACTATCCGCCGAGATGCAAGCGGATTACAAAGCGGCGCCTCTCAACTATTGAGTACAACTTTAACGAGATTAACAAGTAGGGGTGGAGGAACATAAATTTACTTTTTAAATGGAGACCAGCCCTTTTACGAGAACACAAATATAAAAGGAGGTAGCGGGCTCGTTCTCCACAAAGTTTTATAGCCTGGAAGGTTCAAGTGCCCGCGTTTGCCTCTTTACCACCCGCAGTATTGGGATTTAGGTAAAATGTCTTCACATGGGATATTCTATGGTTGCCCTTGGGTGTTCCTTGATTTGGACCTGAAACTTTATACATCGTTTAAGTTGCAATTTACGTAAATTGAACTATTCGACATGACCATACGAAGTTTATGAACGCTGGGACCAATTTAATTATTCAACATTTGATCAACACTACGAAAATATGTGGTTTCACCAACATTAACATGTTGAATCAACAGTTACAAGCACGTCGGTAAGCTGTTACAGATTAATGGAGCCTACTTAAGTCCTTTGATGTTCCTTCAGGGACCAAACCTACTTACGTTAAATTGACTTCCTACTTAACATCACTGAAGAGAAACCATTAGAATGTGTGTTAAACTTTCACTTATCCTATAAAATGTTATCTTACTAAAAAGTATTAAAACCTAACTGTTGACAACAACTTTGCCCAAAATTATCGCACGGAAACGTACCGGAACAAACGGTATCCCATGACCTATTTCTGAGCCCAATTTCATCAAGATCCGTTCAGCCATTCTTACGTGATTTAACACCAAACATACATGCGACCAAACATACGAACTTTCGCATTTGTCATAATTAATAGTTAGAAAATTTTATAGGTATTTGTTACTTAATCCCGTCAGAACTTTAGAACGAATTTTTTTTTTCTTTTTAGGACAAACCCACCACACTATTTCCAAACCACTGCAACTCCTGAAAGCCAGAATCAACAGTGGCAACCACCAGAAAAGCGCCGAGACAATGAAGCTCGACGTGTCCCGGAGAATGAATTTACCTGTCTTGGATCCTGCAACGAAATTAATCAGAAAATAACAGTGGAGAAGTAGGAAAAATATGTTTCCACTTCCCTCCATGCAAGCAAATTTAGAACGGAGTCGGATTCATATGTCAGTCTTAGTAATAGGGTCCTGGTTAATACATTTCAAACATTTCCTTGCTTAGGTCTTTGGAAACCTTCTTACATTTTCTCAATTTGCCTGCAATAACACACTTCTTTAGGTAACTATTTATAGAATATTTAATTTGTATTCAGAAGTTTATTGCCCCCAAACCCAATTACACAAGAACTACCGAACCTATAGCTTACTTCGACAAAGTTGCTTGTAGTAACCGGTGGTCGAAGTTCGCGGTCACGTCGAAATCGTAACGGAGAACTTTGTCGCACCAGCACGTGTAGCGGAAAACTTTCATTATGACAGGACACTGTTGACGTACAATATACGAACACTTTAGTGTTTTCGTATAAAACTTGGGCTAAGATTAGTTACATTGTATTTTGGAACAAGATAGAAGATAAAGAAAGTTATTCGTCTACGTATTACGTCTTCGAGACTCCCTGCTGAGAAGGCTACTAAAAAAGTCAGGCAACGGTTTACAGTCGAAAATAAAAACACCGCAAAATATAACTTTTGCATTAAAAACTAGAACCCACAGTGTAAACGAAAGAGCTCGTGGTTAAATAATTACAGCCGTGGTTAGATAATACGAGCTTGCCGAGGTTGGTCTGTGGATGGGTGACCAAGATCGGTCATAACGAGTTTTCTCGGTGTCTCGGAAAGCACGTAAACCCGTTGTTCCCGGCTGTCATTTGTAAATCTTTGACTGACGTGAATTAGAAGCTCCAATATCTGACAACCAGTCTTATCATGTGGTATCGTAATACCCATTTACTGGGTTGTGGCGGTCTGATAGGCAGGTATCTGGTTCGACTGGAAGCCTACCCCAATATAGTTAGGAAAAGGCTAGGCAGATTATGAAACTATATTGGCCCTTCAACTTTAATTTTTTATTTTTTTACACACTTATGTGTAAAAATATAAAATGGTAGAGTTGAGAACATGCAAGGGATATCTTGGTGTTGCAGGTGCCCAAAGCGGTCTACGTAATATGCTACGCTGACCGCTTTTCGTCAGGCAAGCCGTAAGATCATTGAGTTCCCTTTAGGTTGCTAAAAACAGTGATCCAAAACCTCCTTCCTTCGTCACCAATATAATATCTACATTAATATTATGAAGAGGAAAGATTTGTATTTTTGTATGACCAAGAAATTGGCCAGCCCTCTCTCTCTCTCTCCGGTGTCGCGGTACCATCAAGTAACCGTAGCCCCAAAACGTAAGAGGCTATTGAAGGACACCTTGTCAGTACAATTCTGACAGTACTTCCCGTCCTGCCCTGGATGGGTGGGATAATATGACCACATAGAAAAAAAGCCCCTTTGCACGCGAAGCATGGCGATTCTATATCTATTCTACCAAGAAAAGACAAAGTTATTTTATCGTTATTTCTATACAAATCGACTGTTTTTTTGCAGAAGTATGACACGATTCGTACGCCATTAAAGAATAGAAACATATCTACTCTTCTATAAACATTCCTATGCCTAAATCGATAAAAATCCTTTACGTTCTGTCATTTCGTCTATTCTCGCGTCGACAAAACCCTTTTCTACGGCGCCATGCTACGCGTGCTGAAAAAATAAATAAATTGGTAACTAACTAAAACTACTACTTCTAATCGCCTAAATCCTCAAGGCCGTTCTTCAACCTTAGGAGTACAACTTCAAGTGACACTCATCCAGCTGATTGATGAACCGTCATACAAAACCTAGCTTATGTCTAGATTACTAACTACGTAATTGGCATTCAGACTTCCATTTTAGGTTTTGAATTTGAATATCTGTTTTAAGCGGTATAAGCCGAGTAAGCTAATGTCGGAATTTTGATAGAATAGGAATCTTCGTATGTATGATTAATATGAAAGATATACAAGTTTTATTTCTTCATTAGCTGATTTGTTAATTGGTTAATACAAAGAAAACCAATATTTTATTTTTTCTTTTTTTAAATCGACTGTTTCGGCATTGAAATGCCATATGCCTTAACAGTCGATTTATTAAAAGTTAAACAACTTTTCTGTATCTTTGCTTTTAACAATCGTTGGTGAAAAATTCTAAGATACTCTTAAATAATCTAATTATTTATTATACACGGTTTACAGAATGAATACCATTCAATAATAATTACATTCCTTTTCTTTAGAAAAAAAAAGCTTTGCCTCACACTAGGCATTTCTTCTGTATCGCGGGAGCGTTTACAAACATCACAAACACCCAGACCCGAAACAACTACCTACGTATAGATCAAACAAATACATGTTTCATGCGGGAATAGAACCCAAAATATTTAGAACAGCAGTCAATGTCTAACCACTGCCCCAGCCATGCCGCATCGCCGATGCCGTCTTTGCGCACTTCGACCCAAAATTGATCTGAATCATTATTTATTTATTTATTTATCACTGTCACGTTTGCCATTACAGTTTAAAACTAATGCGACAATTATACTTTTATCCTACCAGCAGCTCGAATTAAACAGTTATCTATAAAACCAATTCAATAAAAATCAATATCAAACCACGAACCGCCGACTCATCAATCAAACAATAGTGTCTTAGCAAGCCTTTTCCAAGGTTTCCCTCGATCTTCAATAAAAGCTGGTAGAAGTGCAGCCGACGTGCGGCGCCTCTCGACTGCAAATAAGTCAATGAGAGCGCTGGAGGGCCCTTAACAGGTGTTCGATCATCGATTTCAGTTTGGTTAGGCGATTCTAGGGATGGGCTGATATCGATATATGAAGTTTAAACTGGAACCGGTAATCGTGGCCCCTGGAATGTAAAGGGCTATTGAAGGACACCGTGGTTTTTAGTCAGTTTAAGTCTAACAATCCCTAGTGTCCTGCCCTGCGGTCATTTGATGAATTAACCGCGCAAAACGGGGTAATATTCGTGCTAGGGTCACGGAACTGTCTATGGGAAACCGTCTAGATTTCTAGAACATAAAGGGCTATTGAGGAGCGGTTTATCTAGGAATTCAGCACGAGTCTGACAGTCCCTTCGCAGGAGGACTCTTTATTTTGCCGCCTAGAAAAAGGTAAATATTTGTAGGGACAGCCTAGTTCTCGTAGCAGCCTGGTCGTCTTGGTTCAGACAAACGGTTGGTTGGTCGAAGTTTTAAAACGCTTTCTATATCATCAAATCATCATGTATCATCATCATCACTCTTCAAATAGGTAAAGGAAAGCATCGTGGTCGAATCTACACTTTACCAGCTTTATAGATTATAAACCATTATCTCTTAAAGGTTCCCAGCAATGAGAACTTTACAGTTCTAGACAGACCTTTTATAGTCGTAATTAGAAATCTTACAACCAAACATGTTAAGAAAGAGAGAACGTCAAAAAGAACAACAAAACATCGTATATAATAAATTCATCATATATATCATAATGGTTTTACCCAGTAACTGAGCTTAGGAGCACAAAAAGTTCAAACAGAATGGAAACCGAGCACAAGAAAATTGAGAGGCAAGCAGTAGGTACCTAAGGCAGCTTATTCTACAAACGTGAAACCATCCTCTGTGTATGTAAACACAATGACTTTGTCCATAGCTTTTCTGAACCATTTAATTTTCTTTTTTGAAGATGTCTGAAGCCTTATTCATTAAGGGAAAAGTAAGTTCTCCCTAAAAAAAATATTTCATAAAGAAGAAAACTTTTAATCTCTTCGCTTACGTCGTTGGAAAACTTCAGTGATCTAAGCAGATAAAAAGATAATTACATTCATACTTACTTTATTAGATACGTTCTCTCCTTTTTATCTTCCTTGATTTATAATTCATTTTCTGAGGCTTCTGAATTAATAGAAATAGACCCACACCCGCTTGCTCGTTTTTATTTAATGTAAACTTTCAATTGTTCTACAAGTATTATTTATTGTCCTTATAAATGGTTTCATCCGGTCTCATACAAAGTGCTGCTAAAAAGCAAGTGCAACGCACCTGACTTTTGTAGTCAGTGTGCCAATATCCTTATCTAGACAATGATTGTTGTCGTTTGTACCTAACCTTATTTTAGTGATGTAAAATTATCTAATAACTCCTCCCTGGGTGGAACGAAAGAGACTGTCGGGCTTGAATAATCAAAAATTACCCTGTTTCTTCAGTTCCCCTTTGCGTTCAAGGGTAGGTGTCCTTTTAAAACAGTCTCACTATCCGACCCTTTTCGAGTCTCGCGACCCTTTTCTCCCAAGGAGAAATATAAATGAGTTATTTTTTAAAATTCATCGATAAATGCCCGTTTCCCATCCCTAGCACTCGAAACGAAGACGCCACCGTCAGCCTCCCGATGTCGATGGACTCGTACCGAAGATTAAAACAGATCCTATTATTGTGGAGATTGCAACATCATGCTACATCGAATTGCATATTATTTTTAGGGTTCCAAACGTTTTTGTGTTTATTTTTTTTCTGACCGATATTTTATTTTGGCAAACTTATAAAGTGATGTTTCCGCTAGGAATCCTATAACTACCTAAAGTTTCGAACTTTAAACTTATTTGTGGGACTTCAAAAATATTTTAAGATTTTCGAGACAACATGCCTAATTGTGTCTATAGGTATTTTAGAAATAATGTTAGACAAATATGTAAATAAATGTAAATTATGTTAGGTGCATTATCTATAACATTAACATAATTTTAATTTACGAATATAAATTGAAATATACACATGCCTATTATACAGAAAGGAGTAGGCAGAGGTGGCGGATTTTATGTCTCAGTAGTTGATTCCTTTATTCAACCCGGGATTCAAACCAAAATATACCTTACACTCAACATCAGTACTTGCAACTTGACCAAAGAGGCAGTCGCTATGAAGGTTCATTTTATACCAAAACGTAAAAAACTGCAAAATACAGCATCTTGTAAACATAAATGTTACAAAAATATGTATTTCAACCACTGCACACTGCACCTACAATCTGCTCTTTTAATAGGATGCCAGATCTACCTACACAGTATATAGACTACAGATATAATTTCTCTCACATTTTATAACACCTACTAACTTGTTTTTTAAAACAAGCTGCCCACGAAAAGAAACACCTATTCGATCTGCTTTGACATTTTGTCGAATAAAATCTTATGAAATCCCGAAAGGTTCATAGTAATTCAATCAACCGCGTTAGTGTAG